>CAMXCT020002254.1:0-107839 GCA_947184155.2 Cladocopium goreaui | reverse complement strand
AACATCTGGCTATAGTGGGGAAAACAACAGATAGAATGCCTCCCCGGAAACTACAGCAGATATAGATCAATGAAAAGACATAGAAGAAAAGGAAGGGTAAGGAATAATATAGGAGAAAAGGAGGAGAAAAGGGAAGAGGATAAGGTCGGAAAAGAGACAAGGGCACTCCAGGTTCCCTGCAGGTCAGAAACATATTGCTACAACAGGGAAAGCAACAGATAGAATTCCTCCCCGGAAACTACAGCAGATATAGATCAATGAAAAAGACATAGAAGAAAAGGATGGGTAAGGAACAGTATACAAGAAAAGAAGAAAAAGGGGAAAAGGATAAGGTCGGAAAAGAGACAAGGGCACTCCAGGTTCCCTGTGGGTCAGAAACATCTGGCTACAGTGGGGAAAACAACAAATAGAATGCCTCCCCGGAAACTACAGCAGATATAGATCAATGAAAAAAGACATAGAAGAAAAGGAAGGGTAAGGAACAAAATAGAAGAAAAGGAGGAGAAAAGGGAAGAGGATAAGGTCGGAAAAGAGACAAGGGCACTCCAGGTTTCCTGCGGGTCAGAAACATCTGGCTAGAGTGGGGAAAACAACATATAGAATGCCTCCCCGGAAACTGCAGGAGATATAGATCAATGAAAAAGACATAGAAGAAAAGGAAGGGTAAGGAACAGTATAGAAGAAAAGAAGAAAAGGAGGAGAAAAGGGATAAGGATAAGGTCGGAAAAGAGACAAGGGCACTCCAGGCTCCCTGCGGGTCAGAAAGATCTGGCTACAGCAGGGAAAACAACAGATAGAATGCCTCCCCGGAAACTACAGCAGATATAGATCAATGAAAAAGACATAGAAGAAAAGGAAGGGTAAGGAACAATATAGAAGAAAAGAAGAAAAAGGAGGAGAAAAGGGATGAGGAGAAGGTCGGAAAAGAGACAAGGGCACGCCAGGGTCCCCGCAGGTCAGAAACATATGGCTACAGCAGGGAAAACAACAGATAGAATGCCTCCCCGGAAACTACAGCAGATATAGACCAATGAAAAAGACATAGAAGAAAAGGAAGAGTAAGGAACAATATAGAAGAAAAGGAGGAGAAAAGGGAAGAGGATAAGGTCGGAAAAGAAACGAGGGCACTCCAGGTTCCCTGCGGGTCAGAAACATCTGGCTACAGCAGGGAAAACAGCAGATAGAATGCCTCCCCGGAAACTACAGCAGATATAGATCAATGAAAAAGACATAGAAGAAAAGGAAGGGTAAGGAACAGTATAGAAGAAAAGAAGAAAAAGGAGGAGAAAAGGGATGAGGATAAGGTCGGAAAAGAGACAAGGGCACTCCAGGTTCCCTGTGGGTCAGAAGCATATGGCTACAGTGCGGAAAACAATAGATAGAATACCTCCCCGGAAACTACAGCAGATATAGATCAATGAAAAAGACATAGAAGAAAAGGAAGGATAAGGAACAATATAGAAGAAAAGAGGAGAAAAGGGAAGAGGATAAGGTCGGAAAAGAGACAAGGGCACTCCAGGTTCCCTGCGGGTCAGAAACATGTGGCCACAGTGGGGAAAACAGCAGATAGAATGCCTCCCCGGAAACTACAGCAGATACAGATCAATAAAAAAGATACAGAAGAAAAGGAAGGGTAAGGAACAATATAGAAGAAAAGGAGGAGAAAAGGGAAGAGGATAAGATCGGAAAAGAAACAAGGGCACTCCAGGTTCCCTGCGGGTCAGAAACATATGGCTACAGCAGGGAAAACAACAGATAGAATGCCTCCCCGGAAACTACAGCAGATATAGATCAATGAAAAAGACAAAGAAGGAAAAGAAGAGTAAGGAACAATATAGAAGAAAAGGAGGAGAAAAGGAAAGAGGATAAGGTCGGAAAAGAGACAAGGGCACTCCAGGTTCCCTGTGGGTCAGAAGCATCTGGCTACAGCGGGGAAAACAACAGATAGAATGCCTCCCCGGAAACTACAGCAGATATAGATCAATGAAAAAGACATAGAAGAAAAGGAAGGGTAAGGAACAATATAGAAGAAAAGGAGGAGAAAAGGGAAGAAGATAAGGTCGGAAAAGAGACAAGGGCACTCCAGGTTCCCAATATGGCTACAGTGGGGAAAACAACTGATAGAATGCCTCCCCGGAAACTACAGCAGATATAGATCAATGAAAAAGACATAGAAGAAAAGGAAGGGTAAGGAAAACATATAGAAGAAAAGGAGGAGAAAAGGGAATAGGATAAGGTCGGAAAAGAGACAAGGGCACTCCAGGTTCCCTGCGGGTCAGAAACATATGGCTACAGTGGGGAAAACAACGGATAGAATGCCTCCCCGGAAACTACAGCAGATATAGATCAATGAAAAAGACATGGAAGAACAGGAAGAGTAAGGAACAATATAGAAGAAAAGGAGGAGAAAAGGGAAGAGGATAAGGTCGGAAAAGAAACAAGGGCACTCCAGGTTCCCTGCGGGTCAGAAACACATGGCTACAGCAGGGAAAACAACAGATAGAATGCCTCCCCGGAAACTACAGCAGATATGGATCAATGAAAAAGACATAGAAGAAAAGGAAGGGTAAGGAACAATATAGGAGAAAAGGAGAAAAGGGGAAGAGGATAAGATTGGAAAAGAGACAAAGGCACTCCAGGTTCCCTGTGGGTCAGAAACATTTGGCTACAGTGGGGAAAACAACAGATAGAATGCCTCCCCGGAAACTACAGCAGATATAGATCAATGAAAGAGACAAAGAAGGAAAAGAAGAGTAAGGAACAATATAGAAGAAAAGGAGGAGAAAAGGGAAGAGGATAAGGTCGGAAAAGAAACAAGGGCACTCCAGGTTCCCTGCGGGTCAGAAACACATGGCTACAGCAGGGAAAACAACAGATAGAATGCCTCCCCGGAAACTACAGCAGATATAGATCAATGAAAAAGACATAGAAGAAAAGGAAGGGTAAGGAACAATATAGAAGAAAAGGAGGAGAAAAGGGAAGAGGATAAGATCGGAAAAGAGACAAGGGCACTCCAGGTTCCCTGCTGGTCAGAAACATATGGCTACAGTGGGGAAAACAACAGATAGAATGCCTCCCCGGAAAACTACAGCAGATATAGATCAATGAAAAAGACATAGAAGAAAAGGAAGAGTAAGGAACAATATAGAAGAAAAGGAGGAGAAAAGGGAAGAGGATAAGATCGGAAAAGAGACAAGGGCACTCCAGGTTCCCTGCGGGTCAGAAACATATGGCTACAGTGGGGAAAACAACAGATAGAATGCCTCCCCGGAAACTACAGCAGATATAGATCAATGAAAAAGACATAGAAGAAAAGGAAGGGTAAGGAACAATATAGAAGAAAAGGAGGAGAAAAGGGAAGAGGATAAGGTCGGAAAAGAGACAAGGGCACTCCAGGTTCCCTGCGGGTCAGAAACATCTGGCTACAGTGGGGGAAACAACAGATAGAATGCCTCCCCGGAAACTACAGCAGATATAGATCAATGAAAACGACATAGAAGAAAAGAAAGGGTAAGGAACAATATAGGAGAAAAGGGAAGAGGATAAGGTCGGAAAAGAGACAAGGGCACTCCAGGTTCCCTGCGGGTCAGAAACATATGGCTACAGTGGGAAAAACATGGGAAAACAACAGATAGAATGCCTCCCCGGAAACTACAGCAGATATAGATCAATGAAAAAGACATAGAAGGAAAGGAAGGGTAAGGAACAATATAGAAGAAAAGGAGGAGAAAAGGGAAGAGGATAAGATCGGAAAAGAGACCAGGGCACTCCAGGTTCTCTGCGGGTCAGAAACATATGGCTACAGTGGGAAAAACATGGGAAAACAACAGATAGAATGCCTCCCCGGAAACTACAGCAGATATAGATCAATGAAAAAGACATAGAAGAAAAGAAAGGGTAAGGAACAATATAAAGGAAAAGGAGGAGAAAAGGGAAGAGGATAAGGTCGGAAAAGAGACAAAGGCATTCCAGGTTCCCTGCGGGTCAGAAACATATGGCTACAGTGGGGCAAACAACAGATAGAATGCCTCCCCGGAAACGACAGCAGATATAGATCAATGAAAAAGACATAGAAGAAAAGGAAGGGTAAGGATCAATATATAGAAGAAAAGGAGGAGAAAAGGGAAGAGGATAAGGTCGGAAAAGAGACACGGGCATTCCAGGTTCCCTGCGGGTCAGAAACATATGGCTACAGTGGGGAAAACAGCAGATAGAATTCCTCCCCGGAAACTACAGCAGATATAGATCAATGAAAAAGACAGAAGAAAAGGAAGGGTAAGGAACAATATAGAAGAAAAGGAGGAGAAAAGGGAAGCGGATAAGATCGGAAAAGAGACAAGGGCACTCCAGGTTCCCTGCGGGTCAGAAACATATGGCTACAGTGGGAAAAACAAGAGATAGAATGTCTACGGAAACTACAGCACGTATAGATCAATGAATACAGACATAGAAGAAAAGGAAGGGAAAGGAACATTATAGAAACAAAAGGACAAGGAAATGGAAGAGGATAAGATCGGAAAAGAGACAAGGGCACTCCAGGTTCCCTGCAGGTCAGAAATGTGTCTACAGTGGAAAAACAACAGATAGAATGCCCCCCAGAAACTACAGCAGATATAGATCAATGAAAAAGACATAGAAGAAAAGGAAGGGCAAGGAACAATATAGAAGAAAAGGAGGAGGCATTCTAACTGTATTTCGCCTGTAAATTACCAGTCAAAACTTACATTTTCTTACCAATTTTGGCGCCGCATTCTAACTGTGTTTCTGCATATTTACAGGTGTTTCCTCAGTTAGAATGCGACTGCCGTGGGGGGGGGCCAAACGGGCCACCATCACGCGAAGCCAAAACCGCATTCTAACTTTGTTTTTAACGGTATATACCATCTGGTTATTTAACATAGCCATGGAAAATCTCCATTTCTAATAGGTAAACCATCTATAATTGGGCCATTTTCCATGGCTATGTTAAATAACCAGAGGGTAGTATATACATATATATTAAGTATACGCATGTATAGGTTCTACATAACTTTTATGGTGATATAGATGCGGTTATCACAGCTATTATCTTATCTGTAGTTAATGTGTCTTTATTGTTGATAAATCTATGAGTTGTACATGAACGCACACGCACATATAATATTACAATATATTATGTGTATGTGTGTGTGTGTGTTCTGTTGCGATAAACTCGATGCAAGAAACCATACCCCGTTGACCCAATGACTTAGCATGGAATTTTGGTGACATCTCCATGATCTTGCCATGTGGCTTCAATGAGGATTGTTACAGATGTTTTTTTCTCATTAACACCTTCATTTATAGGAAATTTCCCAGCTAGCCATGAGCCATGTTTGATTACCGGAGGGTAAAGGGAAAAAATATGTTATAAATTATAAACCAGCAGACTTCAGGGTTTCCCAAAGATGTTCAAACAAAGCCATGTTGCTTGCCTCAAGATCGTGCAAGCGATTGCTCGCGCTGCTCAGGAGGTCCACGTGTGCTTTCCTTTAGGCACTTTAGGCCATCGGAAATTCAGATGGCTGTGTTGATGATCTTCGAATCAAATGGATTGGTAAACCAATGTTACCCCCAGATATGAGGCTCTTGCTGCACAAATGTCCGTCAAAATCGTCAAACCACTCCTAGGATTGAAGTGGCATAGCTCAGACACATTTTGAGACACATTTTCTATGGCAGCCTCCATGAAGGTCTGATCACCCGATCAGAGTGATGTGGTCGACTGAATCTTTTTGAACCATCGAACATCTGAGGGTAAACGAGATTTTTCGAACGATCCTCATGAAGAAATACTAGCTGTAAAGTTACGGCTGATGGGATTTTACATGATTTTACAAAGTGCTTGAGGGTGATTTTGGAGAAATGGTCACGGATCACAATAAATCTACCCTTTGGCTATTTAACAGTTTGCCATGGAAAATCATCCCTTTTAATAGGTACATCATCTATAAATGGGTCATTTTCCATAGCTATGTTAAATAACCAGAGGGTATATAAATCTGAGAACACCCCTATTCACAACAATAATGGTTCACCAGGCTCTAAACTACCAGGACATTCGGGGTTTGATGCGATGGTGACTTTGTTGCTTCAAAGCTCCATTTTCCTTGGCGAACCCGTGTTTGGTGGTCTTCCAACTGTGTACTGCAACAACGAATACTGATTGGTTTATTTATAGTAACCCTCCAAAACAGAAAACTAAAATCCCATACACTACAATATACTACAATAAACCAAGAGTAATGTCACCTTTTCTACCCTTTCTGGGTTGCTATAAACGATGTATCGGAATGTTCTGATCCATCTTTCAGCGCTTCACACCAAGACGCTGCTGATCTTTGCCTTTTAGCACCTGGCTGAAAACATGAAAACACGAACCAACATAAGTCCAGAAGCAGTATATATAGTGAATGTGTTTTTCCCCACCTGTCAGAATAAATATGCCATATATACTTCCAGATGGTATGTCAGAAACTATGTCAGAATAGCGGTTTCTTCTTGTCTCCAGCAAATGTGGGATATTGCCAACGATGATGCGGCTTTGCAGGAAAATCTATGATTTTAGCAACCTAAAATGGAAACTGTCTGTCAGCGGAGGATCAAATCTTCTCTGCAGTGGGATTGCGCAAACGAGAATAAGACCATATTGGACAGAATGATAGTCCAAGATCAGCTCCATTCCTGAATTGGTTTGGGGTCAATGTTACAGAAAACCGAAACTCATTCGGTATGACCTCAATAAGTTGAGGTTTCGAGGTTATTGCATAAAACTAATCACAGGGCATGGCCAGATGTTTCTAGTTTGAATACATCAATTGGTAAACCAATAGTGGCTATAAGAAACGCAAAGGACCATAGGTGAAATTGATGGTGTATCAGTATCAATTTCACTATGAAACATATTACCCTTGGTAAACCAAAAAGGCTATAACACCATTACTACATCAATCTGGGTAAATTATAATATTTCACTAACCTGAATTAAGGCCCATTTGGGGATGATTTCCCTTATTAACTATGATTGCAGTGAGGTCGCAGTGAGGTCGTTATAATTTACCATAATTTACCCAGATCAATTGACGAAACCATAGTAATGCTGTCACAGTACCGGTGAAAGACGTTTCGATGAATCCCCGTGAAGTCGGTGAAGCCTAAGCCTAATCATGAACAGATAGATATACCATAAACCAATTGAATAGCTATTAATATTCGGTAGTATATACATACATATATATATATATATCCATTAATAGCTATTCAGTTTGTTATTAGCAGTTGGATAATGAATAGTCAGTATTGGTAGTTTATCCATGTGTTTTTGCCATATCAATAGCCATGAATAATATCTATGTTGATTAACCATATCACTCTAGTATATACAATCATTAACAATCGATATATCTACCACAATGTGGGTAAAACAATCATAAACCACCCGTTTGGGAATGGTTTATATCACCCATTTATAGTAAAACTGACAGTGGTTTGTGATGTTTGTGATTGTTTTATCAACATTAATAGGCCATTAATCATATCTGATTAATATCTATTCACTGATTAACCATATCAACCATACACAATCATTAACAATCGATATTTGGGAATGGTTTATAGCATCCATTGATAATAAAATTGCGGCTGGTTGATTATCAACATTAATAGATATACACCAGCTGGGTCAACCCTAGCTACCCTCCGGTAATTTAACATAGCTATTGAAAATGGCCATAGAAGTAGTGGATTTTCCCCATTAATAGCATGGTTATTTCCCAATTAATGGTTTACCTATGAAAAATGGTGATTTTCCATAGCTATGTAAACGTTCACCAGAGGCTATCTACCAGCTCAAGGCCATTGGCCTCAGCCGAGAATTGTTGCAGCTGCTTCTGCACCAGCTCCAGCTCGTCTCGAAGTGCCGAGCCCTGGCAGGCTGCGCCGAGAGATATCTCGAATCCCCGTCCCCAACTTGGACTTGTCGATTAACTGTAATATATATATATATATACTAGTATATATATATATGATATATATGTATATATATATATATACATACACACATAACAAACATATATATATATTAGTAGCCACCAACAAGATAGAAAAGTTGCAAACCTGGAAACTAGAGGGATAATATCATCTATACCATCCTGGAAACACTGTTCTATCTATTTGGGGGTTGCTATGTATATAATGCGATGAATTGGTTATGCATCAATGTAAATGAGTTGACTTAAACATAGATGGATTACACTATTTTTATCTAAGGGGCTTAATATGAATAGTGTGGTACAGCCAAGGCTGCCCAAAACATCCCAAAACCATACAGCATGCCCTCCATTTCCCATCTTCAACGTCCCACAACCGGCCGGGGTCCGGTCCCTCGCCTCGTGGTCCGGTCGCAGCAGGATGTCGGAGAGTCGCTGCTCCAGCTGCGCTAAGCGCTGCTGCTGGGCCTCCCCGCGCGGTTTTTGGAGCGCTGGACATGTGGTGATTTTGTGAAAAAAATGGGGGGATTATGGTAATAATAATAGGATTATCAATGTTACACTGATTATGTTAAAAAGATTCTTAATGTTACACTGGTAGTTAATAATTAATAGGGATTATTGTATTCTATTGTATTCTATTGTTGGATGAATAATTAATAGATATTAATAGGGATTATTGTATTCTATTGTAATAGGGATTATTATATTCTATTAATAATTAATGGATTATTGTATTCTATTGTATTCTATTGTTGGATGAATAATTAATAGATATTAATAGGGATTATTGTATTCTATTGTAATAGGGATTATTATATTCTATTAATAATTAATGGATTATTGTATTCTATTGTATTCTATTGTTGGATGAATAATTAATAGATATTAATAGGGATTATTGTATTCTATTGTAATAGGGATTATTATATTCTATTAATAATTAATGGATTATTGTATTCTATTGTATTCTATTGTTGGATGAATAATTAATAGATATTAATAGGGATTATTGTATTCTATTGTTGGATGAACCATGAAAAATCAATTGGTATCAATATGTTTTTGGATATATGGATGGGACTATTGTTGGATGAAGCCATCACTGATACATTGATCAATATTGATAAACTATCAGTGATTGGTTATTGGATAGTCAATAATTGTGGGTTAGATATGGAAAAAGCAAACTATGGTTTCCTGTTTGGAACATGATATATTTCTATGGTGGATCTTCCACAATCTTCCACATTTATGTTAGTTTACTGGAGGGTACAGTACCCTACAAAAATTGGGAGTTGAGCTATAAAACATGGGTGTATGTAAGCAGTTAATAGGAACAAAGGGATTTAACTTACGAAACTTGGGATGTAGCATATGCAGCATCCAAAGATTCGGATTCAACATGATTCAACCAAGAAAAAATGAGAAAACTGTGGATTATTGAAGCTAGAAAAATTGAAATTTAAGCTACAAACTGCTAGCTCGTGCTAATGAATCTGTTCATGGAAGTCAGTCGATTCCACATGCGGAATCGACCTAAGAAACAAATCAGCTTCAGCAAATCCAAGATACGCCGGCTGTAATAAACTACATAACAAATACATATCAATACAGATCATATGATTATTAGAAATATTCTAGTATAATCACCATCCTTCTGATGAAATCCTCAAATGATTGCATTTCTATGGATCTGGAAATGATCTGGAGCCATACACTTGCCATCGGTATCGCGGACGGCCTGCAGCTCAGCTTGGGCCACGTCCTGGGGCCGATGAGCGAAAAATGCTGGATCGACCATGGATTCGGCCCCTGGAAATGGAAACTACAGAATGCTGGAAGGTTTTTTTTTGTTTTTTTAACACCTCTTGAAATCATACTTTTGAGATTTCACGAATCTTGGATTCAAGTGATGTGGGGATGGGTCAAAACCTTGTACCCCTTCTGTTCACATCAAAATAGCTGGGATTCATGGATGTTCATCCCCCTAAAAATGGTATGTATATAGGTATTGATCCATAGCCATGTATAAAATATACCCATAGGATCCATGGTGCTGCTATATATGGTAACATGGATCCCATCAATATACCCCCTTTATGTTAGCATATATACCAGCACCATGGATCCGTCATGGGATAGTAAGTGCATCCGCCAAGACTCTCAGAAAACTATTGGAGCTTGCCGGTCGATGGTGGCCCAAGATGCGATCAACCCAGCGGCTACTTTCGAGGTGTGAAACCCCTTTCCCTGTCCACTTGGAGATGTAAAACCTAAGAAACGACATGTGAATTACCTCCCACATGTGCGATGATCAAAACATCGTATAAATAATTATAAATATGGACATCCTATGGCCAAACTACAATTCGCCATGAGTTAATGGTGGTATGACCATCCCCCAAATACCGGGTTAGTTACTCATCCAACTAACCTGACGATGGCAGTCCACAAAAGCCACATCCCCTAGCTGCCGCACCTGCTTCTCAGTGAGCTGCTGCAACTGTCTCAATTCTTCCGCCCAGGTTTGCAAATGATGCACCTGATGGCTGGAGCGAAAGCCAACAGCGAAAGCCGCAGACTTCCAGACTTCCAGGGAGCAATCTTCATGAGATCCCAGGCTGCGTAAATCACTGTGGAAAATTCAAGGGAAAAGCGATAGGAAACCATTCTTTATCATAAATGGTGAGGTTTCCAATGTGTTTGGGAATACACACTGCACGGGTGCATGGTCAGGTATTGCAAATCAGTGCAAGTTGATGTGAGGATAGGTCAAAACCATTGAAAACCCATGATACCATATTTGGGGTATGAATATCCGTGCATTTTGATGTGAACTGATACCAGGGAATTGACCCATCGGTCAGTTTCTCTCCAGTGAGTTGTGGAGATGGACATTGATGGTTTCCTCCAACTGCAGAGTTAACGAAATAACACCAATCCCATATCCTCCCATGGCATATTTACTCCAAGTTGGGCCATATCGGAGAAGTATGGAGAAATGCTGACCAGCATGGCGGCCATCTACTGGAAGATGGTTGTCCCTTTTCAAAAAGCGCACTGCTTGGACACAGGCGCACAGTTATGTTGCGAGCTCCTGATAACATTCAGTAGTCCATCCTCATCATATACCTGTCTTGCTTGGTGGAGTGGGATATCTCACACATGGGGACCCAAGATGTACCAAGATGTGGTCTACTTTGATGTGCATCCCATCTGGCAAGTGAGACATAAACCTAGCTAGCTGCACCTTGTTTCACTGGAAAAAGACCGTTGCTGGATGTCGCTGGACTCATTCACCAATTACTAAGTGGCATGCCTTAGGCACTTTTTTTTTAAAGGTTCCAGTGCGCTCAACACCTACTGTGCCGGTTGTGGGATTGCCTCACTGAATCGCTTGAGTAAAGCTGGAAGTTTCTGACCAAATCGTCGTTCAATGGCTTCTGTCAACTTGTCGTTGTCGGAGACCAAGTGGTCGTCGTAGGTCTTGGCCTGTGGATCTCCGTGGGGAATGCGATAGTGATGGACGTAGCCGATGCTTTCGTTGAGCGAAATGTGTTCTGTCGGCACAGAGGACACCACGGTGGCCATCATGTCCGGAGTCATTGGGATTACCGAGGAACGCTTCGTTTTGGGGTCGAAGTCCTTGAGCCAATGCCACCAGGCGTCGTTCGCCAGATGGACGTTGTAGACGTATTTGGGCAGCGCCTCCACGGTGTCCGGTTGCCCCAAGCGCTCCTGCAGATGCGCCTCACGCCACGGTGAAGCAATCTCCAACGTGCCAGTCGCAGAATCGCTTGTTTCAGCAGAGGCGCGTCAGCGACCAACTTGTCGTCGAAGGTCTGGGCCAGTGGATCTCGGTCCGGAACTCGGTAGTGATTCACCACTCCGACGGGGTCCAAGTCCTTGAGCCAATGCCACCAGGCGTCGCCACGTGGACGTTGTAGACGTACTTCGGCGAGGCCTCCACGGTGTCCGGTTGCCCCAAGCGCTCCTGGAGATGCGCCTCGTGCCTTGGGGAAGAAATCTCCAAACTGCCATTGAAGCACGAGCGAAGTGAAATCGTTTGAAAGAAATGCTCCGAACTTCCTCTGGAGTTTTGTTTTGAGATCGTGTGATGGCATCCCAACCTGTCCTCAGATAGTCTTGTGGAATCTTGCCGTCTGGAAAGATGTTGCCACTGTTCAGGTGGAAATACTCGTCGAAGTCAAAGGATGGGATGACCCATGTGGCGTGGCTCTTGGCCCGATACAGGTAATCCCGAATCACCTAGTCGAAATGCCGACCGCACATATGCAGGGTTTTATCTCGTGGATACTGCGGCACATCAAAGTGGATCTTTGTGGCCAGACCAGCTTTCAGGTATTAGGACTTCCTTGACAGCATCCTCGGTTCCCTTGAAGGTGTAGACAAAAAAGTGGTCGACCCCATGCAACAGAGAAAATTCGAGCCACTCCACCATGTGTTTCACCGTCCTGCCGTAATTTTCGGGTGCGCAACTTGAGACATTAGCATCGCGGGCACAGGCGACTGAGTGACACTGCTTCACTATGCCAGGTTTTCTTCTTGTCCGAACCTGTCCAATGTTGCGTCCATTTTTATCCTCCAAAAACACGTCAAAAGTCAAAAGTCTCTTTCTCAGCTTCCCCCGCGGGCCAATCACAAGTGGCAAATACGAATCCAAGGACTAAGGACCATGCCTCTCTGTTGGTGTCTGCCCAGGCTTTGCTTCGTTGCAGTAATTCTTCCTGGCAACGACTTTTTTTGATGGGGTACCAATGTGCGCACAAAAAAACAAATCGCTTTTAGTGCTATTAGTCAAGAAATCATAAACCACCTATATGTTACATATGTTGATGGTTGATACCACCAAGTTGATACCACCAATTTACTGCATGTATGGTCGAATTGGGGATGGAACATATTGCACTAACATTATTTAGCCATCAATAGCCATCATGGACCAGGCTGTGGCATCTTCAGTTGGAAAGTATCAAACTCAACGGATTGGTTTAAGGGAAAATCTCCGGGAAACCATAGATTTTCCCATGAAGATCATGGGGCTTAAACCAGTAAAATTTCCCTTAAACCAATCCATTGACAATCATGTTTCTCTGGAAACAAGTACCAAAATTAGAAATTATATATTGATTGATATTGATTATACTACAGTATATCCAACGTTTCTTTCTGAATTCCCCATGTTTGATGCTTTAGCCTCTGAAAAATCAAACATAACCATCGACAAGTCCGTTAGTTCAAGATTGTTTCGCATTTACCCTCTGGTTATTTAACCTAGCCATGGGAAATGGCCCTATTAATAGCATGGTGATTTTCCATGGCGAACTGTTAAATAACCAGATGGTAAAACAGTCTAAAACTCACATTTTTGGTGGATTTCAAAGCCACCTTTGATGACACCGGCAGCTTAAAACCGCTCCACCACCAAAACCGCTCCTTGAGTCCTTCAAGTTCCTCGCGCAGCTCGTGCGCTGCGGCTTGATGGCCTGGGTCATGTTGAAACATCGTTGCGGCTTGATCTTTTACCAACGTATCTATCATTACCCTCTGGTAAACAAACATAGCGATTGAGCATGGCCACACAAATACTTGATTTAGCCAAAAAAATGGTGATTTTCCAGAGTTATGTTAGTTTACCAGAGGTCATCAGTATTATCTACTCAATGAATAGTATCAACTATGAGTATCTAGCAAATGTTCAAACAATTGTATCAAATAATGTGGTTTGTTTTTCTTTTACCAACATTAATAGGCAATTAATAATACCTATTTGATTAACCATATCAATCTACCATATACAATCATTAACAATAGATATATCTACCATAATGTGGGTAAAATATGGTAAAATATGGTAAATTAATGTCATAAATCACCCATTTGGGAATGGTAACCATACCACCTATAAAAATGGTGATTTGGGGATGGTTTATTATTGTTTTACCCACATTATATCAATAAATAGTATCATCAAATATAAGTATCTATCATGTTCTAACCAGTGTATGAAGTATTATTACAAAACCATACAAAACCACTATATTTGGATGGGTCAATATTTTTTTGAGCCCAAAACAGAATGGTTTTGTCCGAAAATGTTGGGGAACCTGCCCTTAGATTCATCTATCCACTGGTTGATCATCATGTTCCCTGTCACTAGGGCTTTCCCATAGTCATGGGGCTACCCCAAGCTCGCAATAGCTGGTTTACAGTGAAAATTCCATCTATAAATGATTATAAATGGATGAGAACTAGGGCCTAGGGCTAGCCCTATTTCAGGAAAGCTCCAAATAGCCATACCTGGGGGATCTCCAATCAGGCACCAGGCACCTCTGGAACTGGTCTCAAGGCCCTCTTTTAAGGCCTCCAAGGATAAGGAGAGGTGGTTCCTCGGCCAAAAGGGGATGGATCAATGGATCAAGTCATGGAAAGTGATAAGTTCCATCCTGTCATATCTGTCATCTAGTTGTTGCTGCTTTTTGCTGATGTCTAGTGAAGTGAGTGAATTCTAGTGACCTATATAGTCAATTTAAAAAAACAAAAAAAACAAGTTGACCCACAAAGCTGCGGCAATTTCAAAGGTCCGAGAGGCGTGGTGGCATTCCTTAGGATGAGCTTTGCGTTTCGGAGGCAAGTCCAAAGGGGGGGGCCTTCAGAGGTTGTCCAGACGCGGTGCTTATGGTCACTGGTGTGTTCATCGTCGGCTTCGATCCATGATAGTTTGCTATGTTTGACTTGACGAATTGAGAAATAGTCTACGCCGCGAGCAAAAGAAGTAGAGACAATAACCATGTGCAAAAAAAACCTTTTAGCACAAAATGACACATGCCATGTGCATATTTGAGACTTACAACGGAGATCAAACATTGTACACTCGGTCAAATATCAAGCCTGACAAAGCAGTTCCACGTAACGTGAAGTGATCTACTTATAACGGAGACCTCTTGCCTGGTGCACCTGAGAATTGGTGTGTTCCAACGCAGCAAAGGCACGCTCTGTCACCTCAAAACGCGGTCGAAGGTTGAGAGATCAGCAAAGTCACATGGGGGTTTCCTGAAAATGGGGGTTCCAAAAATGGATGGTTTATAAGGGAAAATCCTATTAAAATCGATGATTTGGGGTACCCCTATTTTAGGAAACCCCCACATGCTCTGAATAAGCACTAATATGGTAAACCCAATGCCATAAACCTATCATTTGGGAATGATAGTTCCCATCCATTTCTGCTGATATTAGGAATTGTCTGTTATTGGGTTTGCCACATTCTACATGAACAGGTACTTAGCCATATTGCTATGTCCAGACATAGGGATGATAAACCCGCATAACATAAAACTGGTAGATGGAAATATTGGAACCAATGGCTGGTAGAGTAATTATATGAATATGTATACCCCCAGGGAATTTAATATGGCTAAATGGAACATCATATTTTTTACAGGTAAACAACTTCCTACAAATTAGCCATGTTCCATTACCTATGCGTTCATACATGTTCAATCATCTTCATAGATGTCAATAGAAAATTTTAATCGACAATCGACCAAGTTTGAGATCAGAATCCTAGAATATTGATGAATATGGTCGACCTAAATATATGTAAATTATCCCCATGTTTTTTTGGAACGCATGGCCACGGTGGTGCTGCGCCAGTCAAGGCTCCAATCTTGGTTGATTCAATCACAGATTCTATGCTGTTTGACTACCGGAAGATTCGCCAAATCTCCGCGAGCGCTCCCATTTTCTCTTGATTTGATCATGGTTTTCTACCAATCCCCGTCCAAGTTCTCACATCCAACAAATCGTCAGCGTTTTTTTCCAAGTTCATCGACGTCAATCCCCAATTGAAGCCAGGTTTAGCCCCAAAAAATGATGCGAACATCGCATCACATCGAGTCATGTTTGGTATGGTCAAGTCACCACTACTTTTGGCCTGTTGAAGGAGCTTCTGCAGCTCCAACTGCTTTTCATTCCTTGGGATCGCTCTTTGGCAAAAGGGAACCAAATCTGGGTCTGAACAGATTCTCTGAGGAAGATGAACATGAAGATTGGAGAAAACAAAACAAACTGGTACAGTGACAATGTAACAACATGGTGATAGAGGTGGTAGGTCTAAGATGGTCAACTTGGTGCGAAAACAATCACAACTGGAACAGGTGGCTAATCTTCTACCACAAGGGTTGGATGGAACTTTGAACTCGGAGGAATTACACTGACAAGGCTGTAACCATTCAAATGTTGAATAAATTTGGAACAAAACCGAACATGACATATCAAAAACTGCAAAGCCAACATACCCGTACCAGCCCATACCGGCCCAGCACATCCCTATAGCTTCGTCAAGTTGCAGCTCTTTGCAAACTCGCCCCTGCTTGTCGAGACGAGTATCAAAGCGCTCAACCAATCCTCAAGCGGTCCAAGAATAATGAATACCCTCCGGTAATTAAACGTGGCAATGGAAATCAATGGAACATCCTCCATGTTAAATGATTTTCCGACTAAACTGGTAAAACCTCTATTTAAAATAGGGGAGTTCCCATTGTCATTGCAATGTTTCTGCTAAAATCCCACATAGTTTGGTCTTAAAATGATGGTTCACCAGGGTGCACCGGTTCAGCAAGGCGCTCTTGTCCAGCTCTTGCCACTCTGTGTGACAAAGTTCCAGCTTCTCCATGCCTCAAAGGTGCGACTTGGTCAAGAAATGAAACCCCCAAAGCCCCGGGCCAACCCATGTTTGGTCATATTTGCTGCGGATCCGGATCGTGTTCATCACCATGTTTTAACGTTGGTCAATAGGCATCCTACAGTACCTCCTGGGAGGTTGTTGCTACGTCCATCCCCACCAGCCAAAATGCCAAGTTTTTTCGTGCCCGGCCCCTTTGCCCTGGCCTTTGTGGCAATCTTGGTTTCACAATGTCAACTGTCAACTGCATCTACAATGAAACCAGCGTGCAAATATATCCAAGATATCCAAGTCAATCCATCTAACATCATCTAACCATCAACCACGATTGAATCCCATAGGAGAATCACTACCAAGACCAAAATGTCCTGAGTATGGCCTTAGCAATCCCTATACTTGACTATGGGACAGTCATCAACCCCTGTAGACATTCAATAGCACGTTCCATCAATCCCGACTAAATTATGACTCCATCAATCCCGACTAAAGTATAGCCATAACCATCAACTCTTTAGGGAACAAAATTATCTCCATGTACGGTAGAGAAAATTCTTCAAAATATCCCAATCATAAGACCCCTGAATTGTATCATTCCCCCATATCATGTATTTTTCCCCAAGAATGATAAGTTCAGTTTTCCAAAAACTCATTCCACAATCCCCCCATCATACAATCTCCACCAAAAATCCGAAAATGATACCTTTTCATTATATCCATGATATATCAACCATCCCCAAACTTCGAGAACAATAATCCCACTATAAAAATGCATATTTTATACCACCATTCTATCACCCCTCCCATCATCATACCGAAACTCCAACAAAATCACCGCTGCGTTGGAGAGAATGATATCTACAAAAATGATCAAAAAAACTACAGTATATCATAGTATATCATATCCATCATATCATATCCGCATCACTTCAGAGCACCCCCAGTTGTTTTTTTTATCCCCACGGAAATACTTGGATTTGCCGAAGGTGGTGACAGTCCATTTCTCGATAGAAAAATCACTGGCATCATCCCTATGGATCCCTATGGTATATCACTTGTGATCATCCGAAGCATCCCCAAACAGTCCAAATTCCATAAAAAGACCAGATATATCCAGATATGATGTTCCATATATGTTCCATAGAACTGAAAGTCTATGACATTATTCTATGATTCTTCTATGATCTTCTCATCATTTCTATCTGGTTGGTGGTATACCTACCCCTCTGAAAAATGATGGAGTTCGTCAGTTGGGATGATTATTCCATTCCCAATATGATGGGAAAGTCATAAAAATCCATGGTTCCAGTCACCACCAACCAGTATCTATCATTACCCTCTGGTAAACAAAGATAGCTATTGAAAATAGCCGCAAAAATGGTTGATTTACCCATAAAAAATGGTGATGTTCCATATGCCCAGCTGCTTCCTTTCTGCTGTTCCCTCAGCTTTTCCACCAGCTCTGCCAGTTCCTCCGCCATCTCGCGGGCCTTCGCCACGGAGGCCTGCGAGGATTCTGATGACTTTGCTCTTTGAGGCGACCAAGACAGACCGATTTTTTTTTGGGCGTTCTGTTTGGCTTGGCATTGATGGAAAACATCTATGAAACATTGATAAAAATGGATGAATTGATATGAATTGCCAACGAAATCAGACATGTGATGAGAATCGAGAATTTGAATCATATGTTTATTCATTTTGGGATACATTGGAATGAATCCCTCCAGTTTGCTGAGATGAAAATTGTTCAAAGATTGAGGGTTGAACCGACAAGACCAAGGGTATGAATTTGGGCACCATAAATTTGTTCCCTATTGCAACAAATGAACTTGACGCGTACCGATTTAAGCATTGTTTTGGATCCGCCACCTTTGGGTCTCTAAATCAAGGCACACCGATCTTCCTGTGTGATGCAGTTGATGGCTAGGCACCGAGAGACTATATAATCTCATCCAAAAATGCTGATAATTAACTATAACCTAGGACCTAGGACTAAACTCTTTAGTTTCTACTCAAATCTTCCCAAATCTACCAAAATAATATCAAAATAATTCCACTTTAGAGGAACACTATTCAAAGGGATGCTATTCAGAGTTGCACAGCTGCAGAGTTGCACAGCTGAGAGGCAGCTTGGCCACGAAGAAGAAACAAAATGCAGTGAGGTAGCCAAAAAAAAAACATTTTGATATATGTGTTCAATTATATCTTAAAATAAACAAAATAACATAAAATGAAAAAACGTGGAAAAAAACGATATGTATATATATATATATATAGATAAAAAGTAATATACCTGTATATATAATATATATATATACATATTACCGAAAAACATTCCCCATTGTTGCTTTGCAATAATGTTACGTTTAGAAGGGGCCAGGGTACCCTTCTACTCGACAATCTCGTGGCATACACCACAACACACAAAAAAAACATACTTGTCCATTCAAAGAACCAAACACACAATTGTCTTTGGCACCATTCCACTTTTTTTTCAGACACCGCAAAATTTGGCAAACTCTGATTGGAAACCCTTTGAATAGATCCCCAGAGATGAAGAACAACATATATAAGAAAACCCAAATAAGTCTTATAAAATTATAATGTATGTATGTATGTCCGTATATATATATACACACATGATATGTATATATCTACATATACATGTGTATATAATTATATATATATGATATATGATATATGTATGTATGTATATATATACACTAATAAGTCATGTCATTTTCTCCATGTTTTTTCGATTTTCCTAGCTCCCAAAGCCGCCATGGCTTTTGCGTTACTGCCTTGGTGATCTCGTGGTTTCCCTCGAGGCGATTTCGCTCCTTCTTCACCGTGGCCAACTCCAGCTGCTGGGCCTCCAGCTGCTCCTTCAATGGCGATTTTGTTCGGTGATTTTTCTGCAAAAAAAGATTGAAATCAGATCATATCTCATGTAAATATCTAATGTATATCTAATGTATCTCTAATGTATATCCAATGTATATCTAATGTATCTCTAATGTATCTCTAATGTATCTCTAATGTATCTCTAATGCATATCTCCTATATCAAATCTGATACAGTTGTATACCTTGAAATAACTGAAATCAAACCATCCCCACAACCATACTCAGGATGGTTGAGAAATCCTGCACCAGGTGGTAACTAACTATGAAACACTGGGACTATAATGATTTAATGGGATTATGATGGGATAAACATGGATGAACAATCTACCAACTGGTGCGGGTTTTCCTCCATCCACATTATCATGTGTATATCATGTATATCTCATGTATCATATCAAATCCGAATATATATATATATATATATATATATATATATATGTATATATACATACATATAATATCATATAATATATACTTTTATTGTTTATATCGTATATACAAGGCATATATCGATATCCTCATCGTCTGTTGCTTTTGGAACAAAGAAAAGAACACGCCAGTCCTTGTGTCTCTGCACCTCTTCGCTTAGCTTCTGAAGCTCTTCGCTTTGCGCAGCGGAACCTGCAGAAACTGCCCAGTGACATGGGTGACATGATTTCAATGTGGAAATGGCACCATTCTTCAAGTTCTAAGCTCTGAACATTTCCAAACCATCAATTTTTTGCGTTTGTTTTCAAAATGGTGATTTTCCCATTAAAAAATTGTGTTATTCCTCTACCCCTCACGTCAAAATCATCAAAAAACATCAAAAAACAACAGGCTGAAATCAATAGAAAGAACCACCACAAAAAAAAAAAAACAAAGCTATCTCACCACACTTGCCGCTCCACCCACTTATATGTGCAAAAACTATCACATCCCAAAAATATGTAAATACATCCTAAGACCCACCAATTTGGCGGCTTTGTGGCTACCCCATTAACTTTACCCACATCAATCTCCTTCGATCTGTTTTCTTCGGTAATCATTAGCCCCATTTTTCCTGAGCTCTATCTTCATAGCCCCAAAAACACCATTGAAATCTCCGTGAAATCCCCATTAAAAAAAAACCGGCCGAGCAGCAGCCCTCGAGGTGCTTCACCTGCCCCAAGCTTTGATGCTGCGCATCTTGGAGTAGTTTCACATGCTCCTGGATTACCTGCCACGGCGGCAGTTGGGAGAATATCCTGGGAGAATCACCAATTCTTTGAGGAAAACGGTCCACTGTTTTTTTTGCGTATATTAATACAATAAGGTTCTCCCATTCTAATATATATATATGATAGTAAATATATATATATGTATATGTATATGATTGTATATGTATTATGTATATTATCCTAATTCTAGTATGTGAAAGTTTGATGTCAAAAATATGTCAAGCACTACAGCACCACCTCAAAAATACGATTAAACACGCCATTTTGGGGGGTCTCAGCCTGCAGGTTTTTCACAATTGCTGCACCTCAAAAGACATCGAATTTTGCTGGGATGACCTTCCAAAGAGAGAGGCAAAAATCATTTGGATCATTTGGTATTTACCCTCTGGTAATTTGTTACATAGCTATTGAACATGGCAATTTATAGCTGATATAGCCATAAAACATTGTATTTTTCCATATTTTTCCATGATTAGTTATGTAAACGTTTACCAGAGGGTACATGTATTTAAACGCTCCGGTGTCATCAAACGTGGCTGGCTGGAAAGTCCCCTATTTATGTTATCCAGCTATACACCTCCAGTTCGGTGATTTCCCAGCCACGTTACCAGCCAGGCTTACCCGATCCCACCAGTGGCCTGGACCCTTTCTGCAAAAGGCTGCAGCATACCTGAGAAAACCGTCAGATTCAAAAAAATATACCATACCCCAACATACCCCAACTAAGTCATGGCGGTTTCCTAAGTCATGGAGGTACCCCCAGTTATCATCCATTTTAGATTAGGATTTTCCATTGTAAACCATCCAGCGAGCTTGGGGTAGCCCCATGGCTATGGAAACATCCATATGGGGATGGAAGAACACCGAAAAAAATCCCGGCGATGTTTGAGCTTCGACTGAGAATCACTCATGTTTAAAGGAAAATTGGCTTCCAACCCCTTATTTGGCAAAGTCTATGTTAGTTGGGAGGATTGAAGATGCTACACCTGTTGAGTTTCAACACCTGGAAAAACAACGAGGCAGAACCAAGGAAGGGTTCTACCAAAAATGTCACAGTGTTTGAGCATCAAACTCAACACCACATATCCCACACTCGCATTTCGTTGGCTGGTTGGTGAAAGTGAGGTGACAAGATGTAAAAAAAAACATCCACATCCCATCCACCTCACCCATCTCTCGTGTTGACGAAGCCATTCAGAATGTGCGAAAAACGAAAAACGCTTATCTATGACAATCTATGACTTAGGGGTTTCCTCTAACAGTAACTAGGGTACCCTCTTTACAGGCTATATACTGCTTACATAGACTATGAATGACTATGACACATCTCGTCCCAGCATGTTGGGGCCAAGATACTCATCATGTGCAGCCGAACGAAATCTTGCATCATGGCTTCTTCGCCCGACCTGGCATCCCAGGGCTTTGTGGCGTTTTTGAAGATGACAAGATTTCAATAAATGGAGAAAACAACAACAGAACAAACATGGGAAAGGATCTTCCTTTTCGGCATTGACATCAAGCTATTCTTCTACAGCCTGGATGTTTCAAATGCCTTCAGCAAGTCCTCGAACTGTTCTCCGAGCATGGTCAAGTCACGGTGAATTTCCATAGCATCGATTGCTATCTGTGTGATGGTCATCTCACCATTCTTGGGAATCTTTATATTGGTCATCAAAATTTGCTATTAACTGTGGTATGAACAATTGCCTCAATATGGCACATATCAATTGCAGTTTAATGAGGAAATTGATGAGAAACAACTGGATTATGGAGAGCCATTTTTTCAGAGGAACCCAATTTTGGATACCCATTTTTTCCAGAGACGCTATAGCCTATTTTGGTTGCAAAAAAATTGCCAAAGTTTAGATGTGGTTGCAAAAACTTTGCCAAACTTGGATTTGCCTAAGGACCCAAATTTAAACAATATATATATACCCTTAATCGATTCCCCAGTTGTAGTAAACTTCCGGGAAAACAAACCAAATCATCGACAAACCGCAAATCTGGGACTATACACCATATATGATATGATACCTTTATACATTGGATCATTGGGTAAATTGCAACAATTCGAATACATATCAGCCAATCGGTTCTGAATCATATTCTATCCCATGATCCCAAGTATTTGACCAATATATCATCACATATATTCCCATATATCATATGAATCATATCCCATCTCATATCCCAAATATTCCCATATATAATAAAATATATTCCCATCTATTCCGATATATTCCCATATATTATATCCCATAAATTGGTGAATTTTGCCTCAACTTTGCCAAAGGCACTGATCCTCCTCCAGCTGCAACGACACCACTTCCGCCATGACGGGACGGGTGCGCGCGCGCGAAGCTTTGATGGCTGGGTTCAAGTGGAAAGACATGGTGGTTTTTTATCTGGTTGGTGGTTTCAACCTACCCCTCTGAAAAATGATGGAGTGAGTTCGTCAGTTGGGATGATGACATTCCCAACTGAATGGAAAAATAAAAAATGTTCAAAACTCCAAACCACCAACCAGTCATGTTTTTTTTTTTAATGTTTTTTTTCCTGATGGTGAGGGTTGAATGAGATGCGACGAAGAAAGAAGTCGAGGAATGTCAAAGATGTTGGTTTCAAGCAGGAGTAAGCCAACTAGATTCCCTAAACTAGGCAACAATGCCTTACAGAAATTGGGTCTTCAAACTTGCAATTTGTGATAGCGTTTCAGGCAATTCCATCTGACCGAGCTTTTTCAGCATTTCTGACCACCCTTCAACGAATTTTGGCTCATCAACCTCAAGCTCAGAGCCTGCATAGCTTCGAAGCATTCAGGCTCATGATCACCCTGGGATGAGTATGCCCGAAATGGGGAGCGTAGCCAACAAAAATGGGGGATCAATCATGTTATAGCTATGATATGTGTAAGATTGTGTAAGTACATACGGAATTACTAACAATAAATCACACTAGCCAGCTGTCCATGCATCTATTCAGTAGCTATTGATCTACCCATTCCATTCATCTACTGGGAAAATACCGGCTGATAATCCAACTACCGTGAACGGGATTACAAACATATCGGCGATGCCAACCCAAGGTTCATGGGCCCTGATCATCCCCTGTTTATGACTTGGAAGCAATGGACCTGCGCATTTGAACATGTTAAGGACTAAACATGCTTGAACTGAACACATCCTTTTCTGAGGGAGTATGGTCCAATCCCCAGTGCCCTAGAAACAACCCGCCCCAGAGGAACACATCCAAGACTCCTTGATTTTTTCATGGTGTCTAATTCATAGGGAAAAGGGATTGTAAACCAATTTTCGATCCTTGCAATCCCAATTTCTACATGGTCAATCTTTAGATCAATTGTGAAAACCTTCCTGAGCCAAGTAATTAACCCAATAAATAGAGATACGTAATTTATGAGCTGGCTCAATATTAAGTACAGTAAAAATAGGCAGTATGTGTTTTAATTCACTCAAGTAAATTATCTGCCATCTAATACTTGGTTCGATATCAAACTTGGCCAAGTGTTGATTGCTAATTCAATATCGAGACAAGCTTTTGGAGCCATATTATATCAAACTAAAACGGGCCCATCATATCATCTTAGTAGCCAGACCGTTTTTTTCAGCCACGACATATTATGCTTCACTTGGCATGGCAAACCATATCATGTCAATAGCCATTACCTATACTGGTTGGTGGTTTCTACCTACCCCTCTGAAAAATCATGGAGTTCGTCAGTTGGGATGATTATTCCATTCCCAACTGAATAGAAAAAAAAAACCATGGTTCCAGTCACCACCAACCAGTAGAGGTGATTTGCCGATATTTACCTATTAAAAGTAGTGATTTTCCATCTGATAACGATTAACTAACAGGTATAACGTGGGAAACCCAGGTCGCCATAAACCTACCATGACAGGTCGCCGCGCCCCGAGATGCAGCCCATCCAGGTGCCACCACTCAGCCTGAAACATGGAGAGGTTGACAGTTGAAATATGTCTTAAGTTATACATCTATTAGAAAAAAATGATATTACAACACACATATATAACTATATATACCCTAGGATTCCAAAGCCTATTTAAATTATAGTCGTTTGCCAGCCACCGGTTTCCAAAATAGTCGCAACGATTCACGCAAAGAATTTGGTGAAGGTATCATCTGATGCCTATTTGATCATTATCCCCGAGTGCATGCACAACGCACTTTTTCACGTTAGCCACGTCCACGAGCCAGTCTTGCATGAACTTCCTTGTTCATCCTCGGATGCACAATAAATAAATCATAAACTTGTATTGCCAGCATTCAGGATCATTAACTCAACTATGAAGGACAAATCGGATAAATTATATATTATTGCCAAGTGGCTTCTTGATTCTCAGCTTGGTGGCCCAGATCCTCATGCAAAGGTTGATCGGACTAAATCACAAATCTAAGCCATCAATGGCCCACACAATTCAAGACCACATGAGGTTTTGCATAGTCATGTCAAGTTACCTCATTCGTCCACACTTGATAATCCAACTGGCTCGATGATGAGGGTGAGCTCTGAGGAAGGTACCTGAGCAACCAAAACATTGATGAGTATGAAAATCCATGTACAGGATATCCAGATCAATTTTCATAACCCTTATCGACAATGTTTTGAGATACATCCCACATAATTTCTATGTTCAACATGGGCATGCATGTCCCACAAAATTCATGAAACCTTTATTGGTGGATAGCAGTACGGATATCAACCAAGATGCGCTTGGTCCAAGACATTGCATCCTCATCAGTGAAACAATGCCAGAAACGTGGATTGGATCCTTAGTTGCTATTTCATAGTGTTTGCTGCCAAGCAATCAGAGAGGGAATGTTTCAGAAAATCATTATAATCCCAAAAAATCCATCCAAGGCACTGTGAGATCGAATTCCACGGAGTATATGCCATAGGCCCTTGTGTCAGAAAAGAAGATGACTAAAGCCACCAAACAGAGTGCTAACCTGACTCATTTCAATAGATGACAGCCCTCAATCTGAACAGTTCTGCCAAGTAACATGTATTTTTGGTTTGATAAACCATTCTTGGAGGTTTCTCCTTTGTCGCCCGGCCGTCGTGCATACAGCAGTATGTAGATTGTAGATTGCTCAATTGTAACTCATGCAACAGCTGTATCACACCACTGGCCATGATCCACTGGCTGGCAAACGACTGTAATTTAAATAGACTTTGGAATCCTGGGGATATACAATATTATACATATAATATACATATACTATATATATAATATATATGAGGTACATTCAGTAAACTCTTTTGTGATGAACATGCCAAAATCCAAGACCAAAAAAGTCCTGACACTCAGCCGCCCCAACTTGATGTAGATCCGAAGGAATTCTCGACCATCATGAAAGAGTGTTCGTGACTCATCTTGGGTCCTTGGTTTTTGACACCAAGGTACATCAGATAGATAATGCAAGGGATCATGATGTTTTCACACAACATCATGTTGGAAATCCATTTGAAAAAGTCACCTCCCAACTTGGAGGTTTTTCTTGGTGATGTATCATGAACCGATGGCATTTAAAGGACTCTCATGGTTATTTGCTATAAGCCTGTAGGCACATACATACTTGGTATACAAATTATATCACCTTTGGAATCCCGGGGTTAAAAACGATGTATCATATCGGTTATAGATATTTTATTAATACATGAATTGTGACAAAATAAATGATATATAGATCGATATCTGATCTGATGTATCCTGACGTCAAACCAGGCAACTAGCCCACCACTTTCAGGATAGACAAGGCTCAGGAAACGGCCCGCATTTTCAATGCCCAGCATGAAGCGGGCGAGGTGGAGCCTGAGAGGCCGTGGGGGCCCCAAGAAAAGGTGGATGGCAGGAGACAAAATAGGGTCGATCAATACTGAAGTAGGTACAATATAGTAGGTTCCATAGATGACACATCTGGAAAGGATGGAACCATGGAAGCCACTCACTGGAAGTGACAGAAGGGTTTTCTGGACCCATATAAGATTATTATATCGTATATTATATAATTATACATAAAGCGAGCAACATGCAGAGCGCAATTGGGCCAATACGATCATCCACATCAGCAACATCATCTCGCTGGGAGACTTCAGCAATTGTTTCAGCTAACCACTGCATCACCACACGGCCATTGTAGGCTTTGCAAACCAGGGACACATCTCCGTTTTTTTGGTACAACTCAGTTTGGCACACAGGCATTGGGAAACAAAAAGCCACAGTTCAGAGGCTATGCCAGTGTACTGCTAGCGCACACCAGGGTGGGTATGTTTGACAAGTGAGAGGGAGTTTGCCCCTCAGACATCAATAGTAAACCAGAAGCCTAGGCACATGACGAGGTTGAAACGCAGGTTGGCTACAAGCAATCTTGTTGCTGGAACACCATCTCTTGAATGCAAGGTATGCTCGGTGAAGTCGCACTTGCACTGTTTCATCAGGTGTTCCCCAAATGCCGCACTTCAAGAGCACATGCCTGAAAGAGGCCAAAGGACAGGCAATGACCAACCATGCAGCAGTTACCACCACCACCACCACCACCACCTTGGGGCCAGTTCAATGCGACTTTGAATACCTTGATTCCTGAACAAAATTTGCAACCCAAAACTTAGAAGGCATCACAGGCTGCACCAAAAAAGTGTTAGTGTGTGGTGTAAGTATGTATGCATGCATGCAGGCATACAGATAACCACCCACCCTGGAAATCACCTTACACACCAAGGGCAGCACACCAGTTGCTGGCAAATAGCATCGTCCCACCATTGGCAACATAGAGAAGACCAAGATTCATGGTGTGCATCAAGCACCACCGGATGGTGGTATGATGAAATCCGAAGAGGCCAAGCAATGGACCTCCAGGCACTCGGAAAGTAAGCTGCAAACTACATCGTCAAATTGTCCTGTTCAAAAAATGTCTTCATATCAGCATATCCAATCAGCATCTTTCACCTGTACTTTCGGACCAAGTTTGGTATATATATGCTTGCACTCTACAAGAATCAATGGGCTTGGGCCCTTAGATCAACCCAGGCATTGGAAATGCAAAGCCAAAACCACGCCCACACTGAAAGAATGCAATTCTATCAACTTGGGAAGTTTGTCTCATTGTGGCTCAACAGCACAACAGTTTGCCATTGCAAGCAGGTCGCAAACCCGATGAGGTGTCACCCTTCGGGCAATGAACTGTGGAAGTGAAAAGTCTTCATGTGTGTTTGTCTCCAGGTTGAAATACAATTCCTCCCACACATCAGAGATGCCCTTTGCGTTACACAAATGGCAGACGTGAACACCGTTCCAATGTGTCTTTTCAGCAAACCTCCAGATCTTTTTGTGAAAACTCCAATCACCACGTAGTTCAGCTACCCGAAATTTCAGGAAATTGGACGTCAGCTGCTTCCCTGCAAGTCCAGCAGCTTTACCAACCAATACCTAGCCAAATTGCCCACACAATGGATGGCGTCCATGGAACGCGTGGTTGCAGCTCCAAGTAATTCGTCTGAGAAGTGATGGGATGGTTTCACTGGTAAGACGCTCTTCAGCGATCGCACAAATCAAGAACCGACTCCACCTCATCGACCGTGGTCGCCAAAGAACGACATTCAAGAAAAGGGCGAGTATGTTTTCTGACCCGAATGCAGTGTCCACACGGGCACTATCACCATAGATGCCAATAGGCACTGTACAACTCATTTCATTTTCATCCATAGATTGTGCCCAAGGTTCCTGATACTCCTTCGAAAGCTTCCAGTAGTTGGCCAAATCACCACTAGGAATTTCAAGTTGCCCATCTTCAAATAGGTAGGCTAGGGTTGCATGCGGGTCAATGATTGGCCACGGTTCCATCCTTACAATTGCATTTCCATCTTCATCCAAGTACTTGACAGGCAGGCTCACATAGGATATTTCCTCAGGTTGGAATTCCCATCATTGGTATTCTGTTGGCCGTTCAATGCTGGAGTGGTAAACCCCCCAAGTACAGTCACACAACCAATGCTGGCCCAAATAGAAGAGTGGGGGCTCACAGTGAAGGTTTCCCCAATGTCATACCAAGACAATGCCCTGTCATGACAGGTATATTAAATCTACATTGCCCGTTGTCTACTAAACAGCCAGTTTGCCACACTCAATTTCATTGTTTGGCCATTCGTCGTAACGACCATACGATTAGTGTTCATGCAAAGGCATGCTATATTATATATATTATATATAAATAATATATATATAATATAATTACGTATTACATATTATATATATAGACGTGCATCACCTCAGAATTAGAGACCGGGAAAGCAAGGAATGATCACACATGCCATGGAATGCACCTTGTAAGCATATTGTAGGGATGCCAGGATGTGTGCCTGAGAAGAAGATGCATGAATATGCATTGCATATTATGATATAGTTTGTGCATGTTTAGTGGTTTGGCCCAAGAATTTGTATTGTATATGTTATCAAAACCCATCATGTAATATACTACACGTTAAACCAGGATAATCAATCATAGTCCACCCCTTAAGATCCAGTTCGGTCAGGGTGCAGGGCCACCACAGAAAGATCGCCACCAATCTCTGCTGGCATTCTTCATACGGGACTGCCCAAGTTTGCGGGCAAAAGCTCCTATTTTGAGGTGACCAGAATCCTTAGGTTGATCAACTAACATTCATTGCGGCACTGCTGCAAAGAAGGGAGAATGCCAGTGAACATTGGTTTTACACCAAGTGGGATACCATGCCAATTATATATATAGTGGAATACAATGTACCAGGCTCCAAATCATTTTCTGAGGGGCTGTCAAAAGTAGTGTCTGTCACAATGCAACATGTTTGCCACCCATGCGTGGAAGATGATAATATGGTCATTGGAGGTCTGGTCCTGAAGGTACTAGATATTACAAGTGCATATCATCTCAGATCATCAAATCATGATATCTATTAGCTAATATGATGGGAATATCTTAGTTAATCATACATATATTATATACAATATATATGATATTTACATTATATATATACTTGCGCATATATATAATATACACATACGACGTAGCTATCAAGTATAGAACAACAAATAAAGAATACAGTTTCCGAATATATTGTAATCGATTCATGGACCAGCAAGGGTCAGTCAAGCATTGGCCAAGGTGCAGTTGCATGAGCTTGAACTCCTCTCATCGCTTTGCCAACAGTGCTGCCCTCAGAGGACAGGGGGCTTGTGGGAAGGTAGCAGGATGGGGGTGGCCATGTGCAAAGTCATTGCCATGGGGTGGATGGCATCCATGTTTTTTTTTTCAGAGTAGATGTAAAAACAATAAATGGATAAATCTCAAAAAACATGGGTATTGTTCATCATTTCTCTTTTGGGTGGAGGGATGGAAACCACAGCCATTGGAATGGACAATGGAAACCATCATTACAGTTCATTTTTATTTTTTTCTTTTTAACCCATCATTTTGTCGGCGAAACTTATTATAATAATCTTAATTAAGATGCAGGCAAAAATCTCCACCACAGACATCATTGATGGCATTTGTCAGCACGGATGAAGCTGCAATGTCATCATCATCAGCAATGCCACCTGCGTGGTCAACATGTTTTGGTTCGTTTGGTTTGGATTCCAATTCACCGTATCATTTTTGCAGGGGTTCAAAAAGTTCAATACCCACATTTTTTTCTTGAGCAGCACCAGGCCTACTACAGGGTTGTCACTCCAGAGCTGTTTGTCGGGCCACACGTCCCTCTGAACAGGTGACCAACGGGTATAGAAAGCATGTCCCCAGTTTCTTGTGGGGTGGTCAATGATCCAAAGTCATATTGACCGGTTTCGTTCAAAAATTGTTCCACTGGGTCAACACCAACCAGGCCAGGGACGGTACAAATGGCTTGCCCCATTCACATGGTGTTACAAGGCAGCACATTGAAAAACAGCATCAACAAATGACCAACCTAGGGTTGCTTCGTGATTTTGGTGGTGTGAATTCACAAGATCATGAAGGCCATTCTGAAAGGTAGTATACAAATCAAAGCACCAGCCACACCATGCTGCTCCCCTGCAAGTCCAGTACCCTAACCACTAGAGCACTATGGTTGGAAGGACCCAAGTTGCACAATGAAAGATGTATCATATGGGTTCAGGTCCCATGGCTAATGCCTACTTCATGTTTGAACGGCTCAGAAAGTTTGTGTACTCTTCGATCAGCTTCGTGGCTTGCTCAACCAAAGCAAGCAACCCGGTTTCCTGGGCAACCAGACAAAAAACACACAGTGATTCACAAGTTGTTCCCCAAATATTAACAATCAACATTTCATTCTCGGGGAATTGATGAAGGTTTTCACGATGCCATGTGACTGCAATTAAGGTCAAAAAGGTGTATCATACAATCATGTTATCCATTCTTTGCATGACCCAGCCAATGGCTACTCCATGGACCCCCCACACCAACGCTACTAGTCAAATGACATTAACGGTATCCACCAAGGTCTGGAGCTTCAAACGTAGGTCACACATGGCATTTTTCTTGGATCGCAGATGCCCCCCAATGACCTTCTTGAGGTCTGGCGCCCTGAGCAAAGGCATGGACAGGCTCTTAGAAATGGGCACAGGGAGGAGTAAACATGGTGATGAGGTGAGCCTATAGCCTAGGTAGATGAATTGGAATTGCCAATGAAAATAATTTGATACATAATAAATTTGATACATAATAAGCACGAATATTTAGGCAGTACATGGCAGTACGATTACCTGACCAGATTGAATTGACTGCCATGTATGATACAAATGTTTTCTACCTGTTAAACAACAGCGACTATGCAAAAAATAGATGCACCATCAGGGCCAACTTAAATACTGAGTGTGGAAGATAATTCATGATGTGATATGTTATGGCTCTTGATCAATTGTCAATTAACGCCATCATCATGTATGTTTTCAATTTATTGTTAGTTGTTCCAGATGGTACTGTTGGTGGTAAGAAAACCGCACATGGTTGAATCCATAACATTCCAAATACATTGGGTACACAAGGCTGGTTTCTGATTGGTTATACTCTAGCTGTATGGTAAATTTGTAGCAAATGTGATGTGGTTTAAAACAGCATAGATCAATGCACAAACAAGAAACCATTTCTTAAAGACAAAAAGAAAGATAAAGACACAGGCATTTTTTTTAACAGGGACCATGCCATGAATTTTAAGGATCTAAATTCACCAAGACCACCACTATCATATTTGCAGTTAGATTATCATTATATCATGGGTACACTATGAACTGTTGTTAGTTCGATACATGTCTCCACCTGCCCATTTCAAACAAAGAAAGGTACTACCCTGTGAAGGTAGATCCCTGGATAACCAAAAACATTTAGAATATGATCCCCCGTGTTGAAAGAAGCCAAACTCAATCACAATGATTCAAACTTGTGTTTGTCATTTTCCAGTGAATACCTTACAACTGACAAAAAGAAAACACCATTTGATTTCCGATCTAAAATCTTAAATCATGCCCCCAAATGGTACCAGCGTATTACACCCCCAATTTGCCATACCACTTCAACAACCTTGATCACTAATCAACGAATCATCAATCATTGGTTTTCTGGCTGCAATGGTGCAACCATAAGGGACCCCTACAGCTGAGCCATGACCCTGGTCAGATCACAAACCCCCAAAGTATGACATATATAAATCATGAATACTTGATTTCAGCAGGACACTGATCACCCAAGTCACAAATCTTCAATATGGGGCCAGGATGTAAAAGAAACAACAACCCATTGTTGCAGTAGGGGGAGGCTCACCGGCCACCTGGCATTCTGAGGCTCCATGCAGGTTTTCAAGATTCTTCTCCCGGGAGGAGGCGTCAACAATTTTGTCATTGAGTTGTGACATCGCCTGCAAGTACCAAATAACCCATTGGTCTACACCAGGTTGCACCATGTTGGAAGTGCTAATAAATTATAAATCATAAAAGTTTTTTTTTCTAAGGGGCTTGTGGCAATGCATTCTCACTGAGTCAATGAGGGAGACAAAGACCAACCATTGCATTGTTGGGATTACTGCACACTATTGAGTATGCCTTTGTCACAACATCTTTAGGTTCGAGTATTGACTCCTCAATGGTGAAATTTTGCCACAGAAATATCTAAGATATAATATATAATATGTATTATATATATTATATTATATTGTATTTTATGTTATATGCATATGGATTTGATTTCCATGTTGGAAATGCGCAGCATTATTCATCCCACATGAAGCGTGCACAAATTATACAGACTTAGGGAACGAAATCAACCCCATTTCAACCCAAAGACCCAGAAGTAAAACCATGTTGCATATTCTTGTAATGTGCATGGGCATGCAAATGCCAACTTTGAATAGTAAGGTCAACAGGCTTTTGATGGCAAGGACCACTAAAACAACCATCAAATGTTGGTACATATGATAGCAAGTGCATATTGCCAGAAACATGGTATCATTGCAGTACCACTTCAACCTGTTTAACATGAGCTTTGATGGTAGCTTGATTACTACATACTAGTTGTTTAAATCCCTAGACCCAAACCGGCTGATACACACCTTGCCTTCTTTGCCTTGTTGAACATGTCCTTCAAGTCCTTCTGTTCCTGTTTTTCTTCTCCTTGTCCAACTTCTCCTGTTCTTTTCGCAAGCGTTTTTCCTTTTTTTCCTTAGTCTCCTTCTTTCCTCCACCTTTCTTGCCAGCCCTCTTGTTTTTCTTATTCTTATTCTTCTTCTTCTTGTCCTTGCCACATTGCGCAGTCAGATGATGGCAGTTCAGTGGACGAAAAAAATGTGCACTCCAGACATGCACAACATAAGCTGACTATCATACATACTGCAGTATATCGATGATGGATGTATATAGATCAGACTGTTACAGCTTTAGAACTTGATCAACACATGAACTGCAGAAAACCAGAATCCAATTCCTGAAACATGCACAGCAGCAAACTAACAGCTTGACACGGTGTGGGGTGGCCTGGCCAGAAGACTCATCATCACTGTCTGACTCCTCATGGTCGGAACCTTTGGAGCTGCTAGGTTCACGCTTCTTTTTCTTCAGCTTCTTTTCTCCATCCGAGTCACTGCCTTCTTGTGCAGTGAACAAATCTTCGATGACTGTGTCACGACATTCACTGATTCCTTCGGAATCCCACACCAAATACTGCCGCAATGCCTGCAGAAACATGGCAAGAGAGGGAAGAACATTAGGCTAAAGGCTATAGTGAATGCAAGATGATGGCCAATAGCCCCAGTGATTTTTGCTATGCCTGTGGTGATGATGATAGTCATTACAAAGCCCCCTTCAATGGCAATTGGGAGTACTATGACAGTGATCCCTGTTCATTGCAAAGCAATGGATGGACATTACCAAACAAAACATGCATAACACACACATAATATAATCAAATGACATTATATAGGCCAAAGACATACATAAATCGTATTTAATATAACCAAGCTGTCATGTTAATATAACCCATATCAAAATTTTATGCAGTTGTTTTTGGTTGGTAAGTTTGATTGATAAAGATCCTGGTTGGAATCTACACCCAACAACTGGCTCGTATGATTCCTTTTGATCATTGGCATCACTGATTGAACATGATCAGGAGGTTCAATAAACTACACTGAACACCAAGAACCCATGCCCAGCCTGAACCCCAGGTGCATCTGGGTGGTCCTTGATCTGTGTCTCACACAGAATTTCATCATCTTCTTTTGCCCTGCATATGGCATTAGCCACTTCCTGGTTGTTATTGTACTTGACGCAGATTTGATCACGCGTCAACCACACCCTGGCACCATGGCTACTGACTGATGACTTGTTGGTAATCTTCCTGTAGAGTGAAGACTGTCTCCACTCTCCAGCGCACTCTTCCCAAGCTTCTTTTAGCAGGCTAAGCTTGGCACTGCCTGAAGGATGGCCCCCTAACACAACCTTCTTGACCCATCACATGACAAAAATTGTTTAACATTTTGCAGATACTGCTTGTTTGCAAACAATAGTCAACATAAGGGGCATGAATGGAAATTGAACTGCAAGCATATGATGTGTAGATTGCAGGCGTGCATACTCAAACATAGACAAATGCAAACACCACCTTATTACAGGATTGAGAAGCCTCCAACAATATTGTATGATGGTCACAAGTGTAAATGTTGGACCCTATAGAGGTGTCAACATGAAGCCAGGTCTGTCAGCTAGACATCGGAAATGGTTGAATGCACAGCTCCCACATTTATACTAATTATTAATTTGACACCTCCTTCAGGTTTACCTTTCATATTTACGATATAAATTCCCTAATGCTGTCAACGAGTTCATCCTAGCTATTGTATAATTGTATCACCGTTATATCACCTCCTGATATGTCAAATGGGGGGATTAAGATATTTCACCCATGGTAGCCCACACTTGTTCAAGACACAGTAGGCTGCATTCTGGAAAGCAGTCTTCATCTCCTTTGGGCAATCCCTTCCTTTGTGCAAGGCTGTGATGCTGATGGTGGCATCAAAGAGAGGCAAGTGGTTGAGAGCTGGGTCGGATTGGTGGCCATGTAGCAAACTGGTCATTACAATGAAATAGAATATTGAGATCGAAAGAAATCATCAAGAGTTTGTTGTACTATTCGTGCCGGTGAATTTCATACAACCAATGACGGTTGACATTCAATCGAATTGCACTTGGTTTCCCCAAATTGCATGCACACACATGCAGCATGCAGCATACATGTATGAATCATGCAGAGTGCACACCTCCACCATTAATAGGGCTACAAAACAAATGTCAATGTCTTACAAAACCTATATCACTATAATAGCAATCTCATGATACCCATCCAAGGGTCTCTGAAAAGATCTTGAGAACCGCATGTAACGCGCATGCAGGGCTTTCTGTTCTGTAGTCATTTCTCTTCTCCTCCTTGGCCCTGGTATTTGTGCAAGTTGTTCTTGCTGTTGAGCCTCAGGGGCTGCTGTACCTGCTACCTGTGCTGATGGTGCCTCGGGTGCTGATTGTGTCTGGGATGCTGATGGTGCCTCGGGTGCTGATTGTGTCTGGGATGCTGATGGTGCCTCAGGTGATGATTGTGTCTGGGATGCTGATGGTGCCTCGGGTGCTGATTGTGTCTGGGATGCTGCTTGTGTCTGGGGTGCTGGTTGTGTCTCGGCTGCTGCTTGTGTCGCGGGTGCTGATGGTGTTGTTTCAGTCCCTGGCTGAGGTGTGGGTGTAACAGTTTCTGCCTCACCATATTTTTCCGCATACATTGTTCTGTCCAAAAGTGTTTCAAGGGAAGGTGATCTAGTATCACGGTTTGCTGTCTGTGGTGTTCCCACTTGCGATGCTGTGTTTGCCCGCACAAAGTTGTCTTGAGTTGCTTGTTCACGTGCTGCATGTTCAGCTTCATCCGTTCTCACTGGTGTCTGTGCTGCCTTGACAGCCTGGTTAGGTTCAGCAGTGTCACTAGGAGCTGCTGCGCCTGGCCTCTGAGATGGCTTGGCAGATGACTTTTTTGCTGCAACCTTGATTGTGGGAATTGCGCGGGGTCCTACAGTCCCAGGTTCTTGCTTCACAGTCATGGGCTGTGATGGTGCTGGCTTGGGCTGGGCTACTGCAACTTGCAACTGGTGCGGGGCTGGTTCAGGACATCCTTCTGCCTGTGGTTCATGTGAAGCAGCATTGGGTGCAGTAGTTGTGGCTGTTTCCTTTCGTGCTCGCTTTGCTTCCCTACGTTGGAACTTTGCTGCCTTCCGTTCAATCTTCTTAAGTCGTTTCCTCTCCTGCTTGGCTTCCTCAGGTGTCATTTCAGGTTGAACTGGCACTTGCTTTTGCTGTTCGGGTATGGCTGCTGGCGCCACAGCTGGGACCCCATGTTCTGTTGGTGTGCTGGTGCGGCGGATCCTATCAACTGGTGTAACAGGTGAGAAGATGGGAACACTGTTGACACGGGCAAGGGTACGTTTGGGTGGCACAGCAGGTGGAGAAGGTCTGGCCATGTTTGCAAGGGCTTGCTCATGCTGGGCTTGCTGATACCCCAAAAGCGCATTCTCTTTGGCTGCAGCATCTGTTCCTGGAACTGTGCTGCCAGAACTTGATGCTCCTGTGGGCAGGTCAAGGTGATTGCATGACTGTCAATTGTCTATGATTTAATCTTATCCCTGAGAATTGGAATTGGATCATGATTAGTCAATCATTTTTTACCAATTGAGTGTAGCATGTGAATTATACATGTTCTTTTTCATATATGATAAATGGTTTAACCTAGGTACATGAAAACATGATACACAATAATAATGACAAACTTTGTTGAATAGTTGTAATATATATATATATAATAATCAGTGATCATTTGAATTTATTGCACAGATGTTTTAAATTGAATTTCCCAGTAGGATATTGATCAAATTTGATCCACACAGTGCACAGCTTTGGTATATATAATATACATTCAACAAATGCAACCAAACAAGCGTGCCCATGTCATACGTGATAATCATATGATGATGCACTGGCTGTGCATTTGATCTAGATTTCAGACTGCAGCCTTAAAGCATTACAGCGAATGAATTGTTAGAATTCACAAATTAATGCATATATGTAGTCGTTAATTTGATTGAGGAGTTTGGCTAGTGGTTCTTTCAAGCCCTATTCAAGGTTAAGTAGAATATGAAAAACCTGGCCTCAAAATGAAAACATCCACATTCCCAAAGCACTATTAATGTATATTTATACTACTATATATACAACAATATTATAATATTTTAATAATATATAATTAATATATAATATATATATATAGATGTGCAATATGTTTTTAGCCAGGCAACAATACATAGAATAAAACATACAGAATCTGATTCGAAAAGCATTCCTGCCAATGTATGCATACCCTATTCGCATGCATGCAGGTATGTGATAATATATAAATTAAATGGGTTCCATGCTGCTATCATAAAGTCAACACCCAGGAGAAATAGGCCCATATGGTGGTGTCATAGTTGGGGGAACTATATACGTCCACCCAAACATCATATGTCAGATATCATATCAGTTATCAATATACTGTAAAACTAAATAAATATGATATGAACACAATATCGATATTCTTACACTATACGTCTTGAATTTATATGTGACCAAGAACAATGCATTTGTTGAACAATGTATTGACCCACAACCAACCCATACCAGAGTCCCAAAGTCAGAAATATACCACATTCACGTTGTATGTGGGAGTGTTTGGGGAGTATACTACTATGGCGCCTCTCTGCAAATGAGTGGACAGGTCTGACAATTCTAAATGGTTGATTGTCATGCTGGTGCAAAAAGATGATGCATATAATAATTAACATACTCCATTGTTTGACTACTCCAGCACAGTTGGGCATCCCAGACATGGCTGGTTTGGCAAAGTAGGTTTCCCCATGTAACTTTCCCAGTAGTGATCAATTCAGGGTGGCTACATCTTGCAATTGCATGGTGTGAACATGATAGTGGTGCATGGTTTTAAAGTTGAATTGTGGTTATCCAATGCCACAGGTCAAACATGTGAATACTGTACATGGGTCCTGGAGAACCAGCCGTGGTCGACGTGGGGCTTTCAAGGCCTTTGGAGCCTGATAGCTTTGCGCGTTTGGAGCTCTTCAACGCATCATCAGCAGCAACTCGGTCATTCAACCTCGACGGAATGGGAGGTTCAACAGTGTGCAGATGCAGACATTAATTAATATAAACTGCATTGCCATTTTTTTTGCAATGAATGTTGATTGTACTCAATATTCAATTCATATATGAGCACCATCATGATATCAGGTATATTAATTAAATAAATATAATATATATATAATATATATAATAATAATATATATTATATTAATACAAAATATTAATATAATAATTATAGTATAATAATTTATATATATTATAATTATATTATATTGTTATTTATGTATAAGTAATATAATATATATTATATAAATTATATAATTAATATATTTATTTATATATATATTAATTTAAATAATTAATAATAATATAATATATATTTATTAATAAATATGTTTTATATCTTATAAACGCTCATGGTTGTATATTGAATATATTTGACAAGATTCACTCACACATGTCTGAAATCCTGATGGGAATGGGGGAACATGGTTTCCTGAACACATGCACACTAACCTAAGGCATGGACAGAACAGAAAACCAACCATATTGCTCTTCATCCAGCGGATAGCCACAGCCCCGTTCGACAATCAATCTTGCACTTTCCAGTTCAGCTCGCCTTGCTGACCTTGCAGCCGCACGTTGCAAAGCATCATGCACCGTTTTGGCCATACTGTCGACCGAGGCTAGCTAACAAACCCAAATTGCTTCCAGAATGTATCATGTGCACCATGCACTGGCCAAAACCCCTAAATTCACATTGCAACACTTTTCCATTGTTCAAAAAAAAGGTGATTTTTGGTGGAATGTCGTTCACGCTCAGAAATGGTCGTTCACGCTCAGAAATGGTCGTTCACGCTTCGTTCACGCTGTTTCACGCTGTTTCACGCTGCCCCCCCCAGTGGTCTACCCAACAAGGTTGTCTTAGGATTTCAGGACAATATTTTCCCCAGTCAGGATTTCAGGACAGTATTTTATTCAGTCAGGATTTCAGGATTAATATTAAAATATTTTAATCACCCGGATATTTCAGTCATAAATGCAGTTGTCCTGAAATCCTGACTGAATAAATAGTGTTCTGAAATCCTGACTGGATAAACAATATCCTGAAATCCTGATTGAATAAAATATTGTCCTGAAATCCTGACTGGATAAAACCATGTCCCCATGTCCTGAAATCCTGATTGGATACAAAATAATTTATTTTGTCCTGAAATCTTGCCTGAATAATTATAAGTATATAGTCCCGCTGATGATCAGGATTTCCTGCCATGAGAAATTATGATCAAGTCAGGATTGTCAGGCCAACATGGGTTGATCAATGCATGCATGCAGCATGCAGCCCAGTTTCTTATTTTTGCTCAACTTAGGCACATATCAAACGCCAGTGCTGTGCCAGCACCCCAGGTCCGGACACTGACTAGACGACTGCATTGCATTGATCACCATATTATGTTCGAGGGTGCTAGGTTTAAAGGATTATAGGCCTGGTATCCATTAATGGGTGCACCCATGAAGGCATGTCCAAAGCAGCCATCATCCAAAAACCCAGGCTGAGCTGAATTTTCATGAGAAATAGCTAATTAGCTGTTCCATTGCTGTGCTGGTTGCAATTTAGCAAATGAGGATGACATTTATAAGATTTTGTGATATCAAAACAGGTTCAATCAAATCGATCCAATCTATGGTGGCCATGGTCCACAGTGGACACCACCTAAGCCAGCCAGCATTCCAGAACCGAATTAGGGCTCTAACTTGATTAGCTAGATCCAATCTAGACCTGTCGTCAGAACTGGCGAGTAGGTTTTCAACTCGACCTGATGCCTCAGGAAGTCACGGATTTCCTTGAGCTGGCCATGGCGCCAGTTGTAGGGTGCCTGGCAATTGCAGCAGGTGCAGTCGGGTACGCCCAGGAGGTGCAGGGTTCTAGATATATAATATAGAGTACGAGTATAGTTTAATAATATTTAATATGTATAAGCTACCACTATTTATTTCTAGAGTAGGTCGGGATCGCAGTTGGAAGAATTTTCATATTAGTATATTGGCAATAGATCATGGCGTGGTCGAATATAACATATTTTTATAATATATATATCAATTATAGTTTTAAATATATATATTATATATAATTAATCAATGCATCACAATCATGTTTTTAATGTCATATAAAATCACAAGGTCTGGGATATATTCTGGCATATTAGATCAAGGTTGGTTCCATTCCCAGATTTTGATTTGGTTTCAAAATTATTCGGTTTGGCTGGAAAAGCCGCTAGACGTGCATGCATCAACACCACATGATGGACACACACCCTGACATCCCAAGCCAACCTTACTGGGTGGAGATGCAACCTCCCGCTTGTGGGTCTTGGTCACCGGAAGCTTCTTGGCCTTGCCCATGCAATTCAAACACATGTTGCATTCACACAGCGGTGATGTCCAAAGTTGGTTTGAGGGACCACTCCATAACGTATAACCAAGATCATCACTATGACCAACATCATTGATCAACATCATAGGCTCCCTCTATCAGTTTTTTACCTTTTTGTACACATGTGGGAATGGTTCACTTGACCATTGAAACATTATTTGTCCAATAAATGCATTGTAAATACCATGGTGGTTGATGCCATGCCCACAACACTGAGTATCTGGCCAAAAGTCGCTGATGTTGATTTGCAACATGGTTCGCAAAGCCAGCAGGATAGGCTGCAGAGCGCCGCATTCCACTGGCCCCACTCCTCAAGTCTGCTGAGAATACCATGGGTGATCTGGTTAACATTGATTATGATCAGCAGTTTTACCAGGGCCTGATATCAATTCATGGGTCAGCAAGTGCTTCCATACCCACAATGGAATTAAATCATGAAGTTGTTGCCAATCTCAGGCCTAACACAGTAGAGGTTCAAACATGATTCACATGCAACAGGGTTAATGCCGATAGGATACCTCACTGGAATTAAGATATTATAATTTATATTAATTATATAATATAATATATATATAATATAATATTATTATAAATATTATTATTATAAAAATAATATTATAATTATATTATATAAGCTACTAAGTTTATTATATTATTTAATTAATTATATAATATATATATAATATGCATATAATATTATTTTACAATTATAACAATATAATAAAATATAATATAATATAATATAATATAATATAATATATATATATATATTATTATATATTATAATTATATAGTATAATGTATTATATATTATATATATTAATTCATTATAATATTTATATTATATATTATAATATATATACTGCTATTTTTTATATTTATAATAATGTTATATACTACTATCACCTGCCAAGGTTCACCTGGACTTTACCCGTTTTCTTGTTGATGGTCTTTTTCACCATTTTGTATTTATCCAGGGCCTTGTTCTTTTGCACACGGCGCTTGTCCCTGGCATTCATCTTGCGCTTGAAGCTTTCGATATAGGGCCTTTCCACCAACAGGGGTCCACTACAGACCCTGACACACACGTGCATTGCTGGATCAAATGCATCATAACAACAAATAAAATAACGTTATAACATGCGGGCCAGGCACGCTGACCCAAACAGTATTGTCGGCTTTGTGTTTGGGTGGCCGAAAGCACCCATAGGACTCGGTTTCCAGGAACTAATGTGCATCATCATGGGGGGGTGACTCTGACAGCACACCATCGATTTAAATGTCAAAGTTTATACACATAAATTCAGTCAGTAACAATGATGCATAAACTGAGGTCAGATCAATCGTACTTTCCCCCACGCAATCGGCATGATGGCAAGCGCCAGAAATTTAACATAGGGGAAGTCTAACATCAGGCTCGATCCAGGCTGCTCCCATAAAATCTCACAACCCCTTGCCAGGGCGACCATTGAAAGGAGCACAAACCTTGTCGTGATCCTCAGATTCATGGCAGATTTGGTTGCCATTGTGGTGAACGAACTTGGCCAAGACAATGTTGCCAGATTGTACTAGATGATAGGATGATGTTGCATACAATATTCACATCACTGGCTCGACCATCATGATGGAGGGACGATATATTATTATATATATAATAATAATATATTATAATATGTTTTTTAAATATAGATCTGATCTATATATATATATATTTAAATCAAATATTTATGTCATGATTGCCCCAATTGTTTTTGTTTTGTAGTTCAACCACAACAGAATTCAAAACATAATACAGTTACGACGTTATACATTACAATCAATCAAGATCTCATAGACACACTTACTGCTGAAAAGAATCGAGTTGGCACACCTGACATATTCCCTGGAGCTGTCCCCAAGCGGCCGGGTCTTGCTTCTGCGGCTTGTCGATCGGTTGACCCACACAAAGCTCCCGCACGGAGGGCCCCCTATGAGGAGGCCCCCAATGCGAAGCTGTAACACCTTTAGCAATATCACCAGGAAGCCGGGCCTGAGCCAGCCGTGGCCCAGGTTGTTTGTTGATCGATTATATTATGAATGAACTAATTCACACAAGATGGATACAGTTTGTCCCAATGAAATTTTGGTTTCCAATGAAATTGATATGCACATTTTGCATTTTCTCTTATCACACATGTGACATATTTCCATGACATCTGATGCAGAACCATCTTCAACAGGGTTAGCAAACTTTGAGGGCTTCTGGTATTGCCAGTGAGGCCAACCCACATGATCTAGTATAATATACAGTACCTTCTAAGACATCTATGCTCTCAAGAATAGGTTGCTTCACTAAACCAAGTAAAAGTCATGATCACAACAGAATTTAATAAATTACGATTGAAGCACCACCAAGACCAAACTTCCAGGCCAACATATCAATAGTCCCCTGGCAATCAAGAGCTGAGGAAAGCACATGCTCAAAATGTCGCCTTCCTCGCCCTGGGTCTTGAGGTCAAAGAAGTCCCTCAGCCAGCAGCACCAAGTGCAAATATGGTTGCTTAAGGCATGGTCAAGGATGGGAATGGTGTTTTGGAGTGAAGGGAATCCAGCTTGATCAAGTGGATCAGAAGTGTAGTAGTCAATTGCCAAAGGAATTTATGATGATGAGTTTTCAACTCAGTCCCCACTTCCTCATTTTTGACATTAAGCACCTTTATTCAAAGTACCCACAAACATTGTCGAACCACTAGACTATGTTCTTTTTGACACCGCATGCATATCATATTATATTCCAATATTTGACTGCCCTAGACCTTGGGCCCCTCACGTCTTCATTCCACGCTTGCCTCAAATCACATGCAGAAGGGTGGGAGAGACCCAACCAGGAGTGATTTCTGTATAGCTGGTCTTGTTCATGTGTGCTTAGAAGGGTGGATGGTTTTACTGATCTACTCTGGTTGACTGCAATGAGAAAGATACATGTAATATAGATCGGTATATTTAATCGTGCCAAACTATCAGTTCATGATGTCTTGTAGTGATCAAAACCCGCTGAGTTAAATCATTTTTTGATGCCAATACCATATCAATATCAAATCTTGTGGATCAGCCAGGTTTTTCCCAAGTGTGAGTCGACCAAAGATCATTCAAACACAGACTGGGGACCCTGACCAAATGCGGTGGAAATCTCCTGCTCCCCTCCGAAGGCGTCAATGGCATCCAAGTCCTTGGCTGGTCTGGTGCTTGGATCCACACATTTGGAATGGGAAGGGAGAGTCACTCATAGTGGGTAGCATTCTCTCACACAAATGCCACATGCATGGATCATAATCAATGTGCATAGGGTGCATCGATGAGTCTGCATCAACCAATCGATAACCATCAAATAGATCAATACCGATCAACATATAATATTATATATAATAAATAATTTATAAATTATTCATGTACAATATATGATATTAAACTTGTAGATTTATTATATTATATTTTTCTAACCAAAGGCATCATGCACACATATGCAAACTCCACGCATATAGATAGAAATCAATTAATGGTTGACCGATGGGTGGTTGATGGGGCATGCATCCATCACTACCTATAAGGTACACACAGATTTCACAACCATGACCATGTAAAAACTTCCTCACCGTACAAACGTGGCAGTCTATAAAATGATAATCTTGATTGAAACAACTTAAATGAATATACTTACATGTGCATGCAGCACATAATATGCACATGCACATGTATGTAGATTTAATCAAACTGCTACACCCGTTATTCAACAGCAATCAGTTCATTCTATCAACAATGATGATCACCATAGTGCACAGGTTCCAATCTGAGCACTGGACCCTGCGATGATCATCATCTGGTGCATTCTGAGCAATGTAATCACAGGCATGTAACCTCAAAGGCCATGGGAGATCACAGGAAACCAAGAAGGACATGCACAGACACACACACACATTCTCCTGACCATAACACATGCAGACCCACTACAAGTACTCATTCTCTCGATATTCAATTTTGAACATTTTTTGGGGGCTCTAGATCTGCCTAAATTATATCGATGGCCAATTGGCAGAACAGTTTGCAGAGACCTTACAATATTTGATGTGATCCACAATGTCAATAAATTCAGAATTCAATCAAAGGGGCAAAAGAAGAGGCACCCCCCAACTGACCAATAGATTTGAAGCCATGACAGAGAGGGCCAATGGGCTCTTGGCCCAACTCTTCTTCCTGCCCTGAGATCCCGCCATTGCTTTGCCAGCGACAGCCAAGTCAGCAACCCTTGCGTGTGGCTCCACAGAGAAGAGGTCTTGATGTTGGGCCAACCATCATGGGCCAATTTCACTAGCTTTCGAATTTCAGTAGCCAGTTCAATTAAGAGTGGAAAGATTGATGAACAAAATTTTTCCAAACTCAAGAGGATTGTAGTCACACTTGTGCACCTGCATGAGCCAAGTCCCATGCACAGATCCAGGCCAATGATGATGTAATGCAAAATCCATCCATGGATAGTCACCACCAAGCTGCAAAGCAAACATCATCCCCCAAAAGAGTTGTGTGGGTCTTCAGTTCAATTAGATCAACATGCATGTCGATACATGTGTGATACTTGCATGCGTGTAGTCACATTTGATCTATATTTCCTTAAGATTTTAGCTTGATCATATACTCAAGCATGTGCCATCATGATCGGTCTGATCCCCGCACAGCAGGCACCATTTTCTTCTCAACTTTCCAATGTCTATCCCCGAAATGATCAAATCTAAGCTTGTTCGGATGGCACAGCAATAGTAGGCTTCTGCCCAGAACCCAAAGACCACCTGTTGGTAAAAGCAACAGCCACAGTTACAAGATTGTTCCACAATATTATTAGTGTTGGACAATTGCTCAAAATGATGAACTTAAAACATCTCCAACATCAAACGCACACATGCGCAGCATGCGCACAGTGCAACTTTAGCAGCGGTATCAATGCCTGGGTCCCACACTGCTGTGTAAAGAAAAACACCAGCACACTCAGCCCCTAAGATTGTTTACAAGTGGCATTGCACCAGTATATAGTACCTTCATAAATCATGCCGGAAAGAGTGTGCTGCGTGTAAACCCCTTGAAACAAAATTTACCTCCAACGATCTAAGACCCATGGCTTCCTTGATGCTCATACTGGGAACCAAACAAGTTGAATGGGTTTAACACCAAACAAGTTTCACAAATGGAATTTGGAAGCCCTAAGGATCTTTATTTGTTTCATTAGAGATCTAAATCCTCTCAGGCAGCACTGTTTCAAGTGTGACCTGATTAGAAATCCCCAGGCCCAGTTCGTTCATTTCAGGGCCATCCAGCTGCAGTCTTTGCCAAGGTCCACCTTGGGGAGGTGGTCAGGCGACACCAAGGGTGTGGAATTATGGGAATACAAGTGGCAGGGCAGTATCGAGGGCATCATGCCATACTTACTAGTGCAAATTCCATGGATAGATTGCTCTAGTACAATGTTTGGATTGAGCAAAAGTAGCTAATCAACATGCATTTATGTGACTAATCTATGATATTGTACATCCTGGTAAGGTCCATCAAAATTGTCAACCTGATATAATATATGATTTCCAGTGGTCGCTTTTTGGTGGTCTAAATGCATGAACAGCAATCCAGCAATTTAAGGTCAACACATTTTTTTGTATATTAATATAAGTAATTATATTATATATATAATATGTACTAATATAATATTACATCATGATGCATACTTATAAGCAACAATACCCTTATCATCCCTTATCATCCCCTATCATCCCTTATCATCGCATCCCTTATCATGTTCACCACAACCACCCACCAGAAGCTGTGGCTCCAAACGAAGCCGTGCACCCGCCATTGCTGCCCCAACCAACGCTGATGCCTTTCTTTTGCACCTCCAGTAAGCTGGAGTTGTGTGATAGACAGTTGGTGATGGTTAGCACTGCCTCTTGGGAATTGAGGGTCATGTTGAATACCTTCATAGTTGGTATATTGGCTGCACTATTGAAACATCTCCCTGAGAACAGAACCTGATATTTGAAATGGGAGTCAGCAGCACTGCAATTTCAGGTACAAAACTCCAAGTATTTCATTCTTTCCAATCCTAATTTGCAATTGGTTGCAGAGAAACCATGCCATGACATGGATGATTTCCCACCTTCCAAGTTCCTCCCAAATCTTTGTTCATTTTGGCAACCCGCTCTTCAATCCCTTCTGCCCTCGCAACATGGAAGGCAGCTGAATTGCACCGCGCTTGCGAAAGCCTCAGGCAAATGTGGCAGGAGGGAAAGGCATTCGATAGATTATTTGATTTCTTTAATACTGAAAAGATGGGAAAAACTTTAATAATTATATTAATCAATATATTATATTGATTAAAATCAATCACTGATGACATGATCTCAATCAGCACACTGTCTCAGAGTCCAACAAGATTCCGATGGCAGAACATTCACCCCCATGATGTGGGACTGCTCCATCAGGGGCATAAATGGTGAATGACCTGAGCACCAGTAGATTAGCATTTGCATGTTGGAAACTATAGTATATCGGTATCAACCATCATGCATGTTTTTCTGGAATGGGCAGGCTAACTAGGTTTTCATGCTATGCCTTGATCCAATCCCAAGATGTCTCAATGGCAGCAGTAAAATTCCAGACCCAAATTCAAAATCACCTCAGCTTTGGACTTTCCAGCGCACATCTCTGTGGGCAGTTGCATTGCCAAGCTAGAGTCTGACTTTGCAACCTCAAGAAGGATATTCCACTTTTCAACCTGCCACAGGTGATGGGGATTGGACAAGCTGCATGTTTACAGCAAGAAAATGGAGAGAACAAAATCATATATAATATATTATATAATATATATATAATGTATATATTATATCTGTTTTTTTGGTGTCGTAATTTGATCATCAGGGAATTCAGATGCTAGTTATTTTGAGTGATGTTCTTGTCACATTGGACATCATCGGACACAACAGAGATATTACAGCTAGTGCACTGATCAAGATTGCCACAAACCTTTAGTGCCCAACGATTGCCTACAAGAAATCAACTATCATAGCAGTATACCTGTTTTGTTAATGGTATTTGGTTGAAAGCTAACTATGACCACCTGGTGAAGTGTCTGTCCTTCTTCGTTTCTGCCTCTCGCTTTTTTTGCAACTCCTTATCGTCATCAATGGCTCCTGGCTTTTCCGGTTCATTGCCTTTAACTTTATCCTTGCTCTTCGCTTTTGCCTTTGCCTTTGCCATTCTTCCAGTGTGGTCTGAGGACATGCCAGTAGGCGGTGCATGATTGCCATCCTGATTCTCAGTGGACTGTTTTGCTTTCTTTCTATTTCCTTTGGTCTTCTTGGTCTTGCGTTTTTTCGATGGCTTGTTATTTGTTTCCCATTCTTCTGCAACCTGCGTATCAGGATATTCCCAAGAGTTCTCCCAGTCACCATCCCAAACATCTTCACCAGTGCCACCCCACGGATCTTCCTGCTGACTTTCTGGACCGGCAACAGGCTCAACGCGGCACTTTGCAGCCTTTTTTTGCAGAGCTGGAAGGCGAAAGGGCTTTCAAACGTCTGAGCTTGGATCTCCTCCTCTTGATGGGTTTGTGGCCAATAGATTTCGGGGTCAAAGAATCATTGGGAGGTTCCATTTCCTCGACAGGGGGAGAGTCAGTGACCTGATCAGTGTCCCCAACTTCATGATTTTCCTCCGCATCATGTGTGGTTGCAGCTTTCACCTCAGGCATTTCCTCATCCGGGCCATTTTTCTTGCCCCTACCACGTCCACGGCCACCTTTTCCTTTACCTCTCCCTTTTCCCTTTCCACGACCTTTGACAGCATTGGATTTCTTTTTCTGCTTCTCAACCTCTTCTGCTTCGAGCTCTTCTCGGAGTACTTTGTCCTGGTCAGGAGCATCTGCTGCTTCCTTGGCCATATTGCGGATGGCTGCTTGTGCCTCCAAGGCTGGGGGATCTGTCATGATGTTTTGACAGGAAGAGAAGCCAAGAATTCTCTTGGGGAGTCTGGGTTTATACATGGGACCAATGGATGATCACAATATACAAAAAGTACATGAATACCAATCATGATAAGTTATATATATGATCATGATTAATACGTATATATAAATGCAACACTAATATAATATATGTAATATATAATATATATATATATTATAATATTATAAGACAGATGCATGTATAATGCTGTGATCTGTGGGTCACTGTCAGGTCTTGAAACACGTGGGGTCAGAACCTTGTGACGTGAAGTTGGAGGTATACGAGACAATGTCAATCATGATGTCATTTCAAATCATATTGCGGACTGCCAAATCGTGGAAAAACCTTGAGAACCTGCATGGGATGTGCTGATGGAATAACTAATAATCATTGCAACCCCAGCCCAGCACAACATCACTATCACCAGCCCCAATGAAATGTTTGAACAAAAAACAGCAGCAGGGAACACCCCCCCTCCATACAGGCTTTCTTGCCTTCGCCAATTCAGCCATATGTTCTGTCATTGCAACCTCACCATCTCCAACAAGGTGATTGAGTTGGGCTATAGCCTGCTCCTCAAGACTTTGAGGAATCTTCACTTCATCTTTCAGCGGCTTTCGATCCTGGATATGAATTCATGAATATAGTGCTAGTGGCTGGGCGGTGGCAAAGGAATGCAACATGTTGGAGACACATCTTGATATTTGATGATGTTGGCAAGTTGGTACTTCTCACTGGCCAGGTCGAAGTAAACAGATATCACATCACATAGTCTATAGAAAGCATATATGTTGTATATTATTATTATTGTTCATCGATACTATACAAAAGGAACTGGTGAATTCTTGGGTTTTGAACTAACTTGCTTGAACACATGCTAGGTAATTTCACCAATCGATCAATTCAATGTGTTTATGTTTGTTTCATGTTTGAAGAACCCAACCAACGCACTTAAGCAGTTTCATGTCCCCTCCTGGAAAACTCCTTTGCTACTTTGGGCACCCTTTACGCCATCTTCCTCCTCAGAATCCAAGATATCCTCAACATCCATTTCATCACTCGGGGGTGCACCCTTGCCGCCATCCCTGGATGGAGGTTCCAGACCTTTGCCGATGATGCCAGCTGGTTCTGCAGGCGAAGACTCTTGTGGCACATCTTGTTGGGTACCCGCTGGATCAAACTGGGAATCAGGGACCTCTGGCTCAAAAGGCTGTGACTCCTCCATGATAGTTGGGGGAATGGGTGACTCAACATCATCATCCTCAAGGATGATTGGATCAGGGTCATGAACTGCAATCACCTCTAAGTCATCAACATCTTCATCAGTGGTTGATTCCTCCTCCTCACCCTCCTCCTCACTCTCCTCACCCTCCAAGAGCGGTGACATTGGTCGTATGGGGGACATGTCTTGGGACTCCATGGGAAGAGTCTCCATGTTGTCCACATCCTTCGCCAATTTCATAGCCCTATAAGCAGCCTGCCCAGAGCATGGGTTGATAAACATTCCAATGATGCATGGTTGAATGCAAACAATGTGCATTTCTATATCGTTTTCTTGCAAGGTCCCATTGTTGATGTGGTCCTAGAAATGCGTACTCAAAATCACTGCACTTTTTTGCGATTTGGCATTCAAATCAATTAATAATTCATGCAAGTGGACTGGAATGGAATTGATTTTGGATTTTCAATGATCGATAGATTGATGTTGATCGAGTGATATGATATTTCTAGTTAATGGATCCAGTCCGAATTTGGTGCCTCCTCTTGTTTGAGACGTGCAGCACCTCGACCTCTGGTGGGGATTTTCTTTCCCTCTGGTGACAGCAGGTTCTCCTCCTAGCCATCTGAGAGCTGCGGATGAGGGGCCGCAATGGGAGGGCTGTCACGGATCAATGGGCTGATGAATCAACTTACGGATGGACCAATGGATCGATAAATCCTCTAAGTTATAATATAATGCCTCATCACTCAGTCGTGTGCAATACAGGTATTCTGGATCCTTGATACATAATTCACTTCTGAAAATATATCATTTAATTATTTGAGTCATGAAGAAACAAATATATGTTGATTGTTTTGTAACTCAATACCCCAAAACATGCCCAGCGAATCACAGTCCTTCAGCTTTGTGTAGATCACTGATCGCAGCTCGTCCATCCTCGGGTGGCCTTTCCTGGCTGGTCGGAGTTGATACAGTATCAGAGGGGATGGACCATTGCCCAGTCAACAGTGACAAAATGGTTTCAAATCTGACTAACGTTTTTAAAGACTGTATTTGTGTTCCAGTATTGAATCTACTGCGCACTTCACAGGATATGCATGCATGCAAATACATGCATATTATATAATAATTATATAATATGTTTACAACAATATGCGCATATGTATGTGTGTGTTTTTTTGAAATTAGATGAACATGTATCGAATTCTGATATGTGTCTTAAGTTGCATCATCCATATCTAGCCTTGAAGCAGCATAGCGTTGGAAGCGGTCAATGCAATAGGCTGCACAGGATCGGATGACTCCAGACTCAGTCTGGGCCCAGGCCTGTCATCAAAAAACAAAACAAAAGTCTAACCATTGTATTGTATAATTCTTGCACGGATCACCTTTCAAATGATCAATTGTAAATCGGTACAATGTCATTGGGTCCAGCTCTGCAGTTTTATGTTCAACCTTTGGACCAAAGATGTAATCTGACCAATCATTGACAGTCTCATATTGACTGTACTGATCTGTACTGCAGTGCGTTGGTATTGTCACAAAGTTCCAATGCCTGGTGCATGGGAAGCTCCTTCCAAGGGTTCAACTTGTACTTGGTGCTGGCCCAAATCAGGGCATCCTGGCAATGAGGGTTGACCCAATCATAACTATCGATCGATATGGATCCTTTTAATGTGATCCTCCACATATATAATAATGATCATTAATAATAATGATAATAATAATAATGCTTATAATATTATTATGTAATTGGTTTTGGATATCCTGCTACTAAACTCCTTCACTGAACTTTGAAAAATGACGTCAAACGGCCTGCCTCAACGTCATTTGGTGAGGGGATGTCATGGGCAAAACTTGCCAAGAAATCCAGCATCAGCTCGAAATTGCCATCAGCTTCGACCTATCCAGAGGACCACCAGTGTGTAGCTGTGCTTGCAGCCCTAAACAAGATTGAAAAAAAAGGCAGTGGAAGGCCTCACGGGAAGTGATGCGAGGCTTGTCAAACAGGATGAACTGGAACCGCGGAACCTGGGCAGGGGTATATATTATTATCATGATATTGTATCAGGGGCAATGACGAATAATTACAGGATTTCTTGATGCAAATATATGCATGGGGGTATAAACGCATTTGAAAAAACATGAAGCCCTGTGATGCAAAAGGTAATTAGAGACTAGAATCTTGAAATCATCAGGAATGATCACTTTAACAGACTCCCACTGTGGTACCTGGTGCCATTTGATGCCATCAACTCCGTTTCTTTGATCCCAAAACCAGAGTGGGATTTTGCAAATAGCATGCACCATAATAATATAAGTTTCAGTCGATCGATCTTTGGAAAGGTCACCCAACAAGTTGTTGACAACACTGTGCGCATCAGGCCCATGGTGGTAATATACCCCTAAGCTTCTGCGACCATTTGAATACTAGGCTTGCATCTGCGACCATGATATTCCATATGGACATAATCTGAAACTGTAATCCAGAAAAAGGATAGAACATGCTTATGAAAAAAGGACACACATGTGCACAACTTGCTCCCTGGAACCCCACCCCCTTTCCATTGAGCATCAGACTTTGCGAGTGTCACGCGCAGACAAACCTGCACGATGGCGCAAGAGCTTGCGCCGCTCGTCTAGCCAGCCTTCCTCCTCAATGATGTCAGCTAGCCAAACCTCCAAGCAATGGGAGGACCAGTGTAAAACCCACCCTACATCGGAAAGTACATGAAATTGGAATTGCCAGCCACAAAGAGGTGTCAACGGAAAAGATATATGATCCCAGAGAGGCCTTCACTTCTTCAACACGGCGAGAAAGACGCGATGCTGGTACCACTGAGTCCCCCATGGCTGCACAGGTTGAGGTCAAATCTTAAACCCTGCAACCGATGCACCCATATGTAATATAAATAGATGATCCATTTATAATATAATAATTAACTAACTTATTGGGATATACCTGCTGGAGCACCCCTTCAACCTCAAGACTCCACAAGACAAGCTGCGTCCTGTTTCGGTCCTAGGGTCCCTTGAGTTGAAATCAAGCACATTCACCACACTCTCACTTGCCCAAACCCATGCACACCCCCAGGCCCATGTTGTAGCCCCCTGCCAAGTTGGAACTCCCCAGAATCAGCGCACAAGACTGCAAAGGCAGGGGGGGAAACGCACCTGTTTCCACATCATCAAGGTCTATAACATCGTCTCCTATGGCATCTTCATAAAGACCTGGATGGGGAAAGGATGAGACACATGGCATGTATATATTATATATGCATTGCATCATAAATGCAAAGCAGCTCACCCATTGCTGAAAAATACTAAGCCCTGAACGTCTTTTGACAGCTTTTCGCATACAGCATACAGGGCCATGGATGGGGCCATGGCGCGAAGCAGAAACATGTGAATTTAACAAAATGAAATAAGTAAACCACCTGCTGAGCTGAGCATTTAAGAACCCATCTTTGTAATAACCATACACAATTTTGAAATTATTCAACATGTTAACATATGGTGATGTCAACTCACCCAAGGTCCCACACCTGATCCTCTCGCATCTGCAAGGCCGCTGGGCAGGTAGGTCGGCAATCAGCCAACCCTTCCATCCCCTTATCTCTGAATTGCCACTCTTCCCATCCAGGACCCTTGGAAAATAGTCGTTAATGCAAATTAATGGTCGCAGATGCAAGCCTATTATTTAAATGGTCGCAGAAGCTTAGGGTATAGATATAATTATATATATATATACATATAATTCATAATTTATACAACTGATACTAAATATAAGTCGAAAACAGTTGAACTGCAAGTGTGTGTGTGTGCACATATATATATATACTAGTGTATATATATACTAGTGTATATATATAATTATATATATGAGAACAACAAAATAAGAGGCATGATCATCTGATCATCTCAACAATACTATGTTAGTTGCTTCCGGAGGAGCTGATTAAAGCACCACGCTCTAACAGTTATTCCTATCGACAAGAGGTGGAGACATCCGCAGATCCGGTATGATACGAATTTCTGGCAAGATCAAACCACAGGTCATGGTGATATACCCTGAACAGTTAAACCACCTTTTTTACATCATCTATCAATAATCTAATCAAGAATCAAGAATCAACAATAATATAATAGTCATAATTGTTCATAATATATCATAATCAACAATTATTGGCGATCATCTTGATGTCTAAAACACACATGAGCATCTGGCAGGTGGCTTCAACCCATCCCATAAACTTCTTTGCACGTCCGTTGGGAATAATCATCCCACTCGGAAGTCGATGGAAGAAATACTAGAGTATTTGAAACTGCAAACCAGTCACGGTTGTTACCTAAGAAATATATATACATATATAATTATATATATATAATATTATATAATCATCTAAGTGGCTAATGAAAACCAAATGCCATGAACCATCCCGGAGTAATCACCATTCTTATGGGTCGTTTACCATCGTTTACCATCCCCAAGTTTGGTAGTTGTTTATGGCAGCCAGGGTTTCCCACATTGAAATCATCATCAATTTTATTCACCCCTTTATTTGGTCTATCACTTGGCCAGTTACAACTTTCGCAGGATGCACTGCCCGCCATGATGCCATGGCCCCCTGCAGAATCGCTGAGAAGGATCGTCGCCAGTCTGCAGGGGACTGCTCACGAAGCAAAAACCACGGGAACAACTGCGATTATATACGCTTATATAAACACCACATGTGTTTGGTTCTGTGAGGCATCATCAACTGTTTTGATATGCTTTACCCTCTGGTAAACTAACATAGCTATTGAAAATGGCACATTTATAGTTGATTGATTTACCCATTGAAAGTGGTGATTTTCCATAGTTATGTTAGTTTACCAGAGTGTAATGATCATATGTGGTGTTTTTTTCTTCATCCTGGATGCTTATTGATGCGTATTGCTTTCAGAATCACGCCACTAATTCACACGAAGCTTCCCTCGATTTCGCCTGCTTCACCCGACCGGTGTAGGTTCCTGCACAGCACCATCCGCAAGTCAAAGCTGTCATCTTTGGTTGATGGTTGGTATCTCTTACAATCATAATTTCATTTATAACTCGATTTGTCCCCAAAGAAACCTGACCAAATAGTCTATGCAGGTGCTGACATTTTCCAATTGTACCCACTTGATGATTAAAAAAAAACATTGATTTTACAGGGTAATTACTCTGTATTTCTGGACTGGATTTGCTGAAGACGTTGGACCGCCCGCCTTCGCCCGGAGCGCTCCCGAGAGTCTCGCTCGCCCAGATCCTCTTCCCTCAGTTCGTCAGGCTTCATGATGTGTGTCCAACACATATATTATAAGAAAGTAAGCATAATCATGAATCGATGCTCGCTAAGAACAATCATGATGATGGCGATGCTGTTTTTATTATTTTCCGTTGTTATTATAAGGATTTATTATTGTTATTATTATATATTATTATATATACTACTATTACTACCATCATTTTTCCTATTATTACCATCATTATTATTAAGGAATAAATAGGAATAGTAATGATGGTAGCAACAGTTATGGTATACCCATCGAGTCCTGCCGGCGGCCAAGCCGCGGCCATGGTTTTTTGGGGATGACGCAGCCAGGTTCCGCTGAGTTTGCGCTTGGGGCATCCCAGTTCCGCAGGTGCCTAGGTGACTCCTAAGTAGTGACTGATAATGACCCATAAGCCAAACGCTCTTCCCTTTGTAACTGGTGAATATGGATTGTTAGGGAGTATGCATATATGCATAATCGTCATAGCCACTAATGAATATATATATATATTTCATATATATAATACAATGTTAAATATGTATAGTCCATGATGCATATTAATGCATATATTGTGTACCTATCCATGATCAACATATGATGCAGAAGTATCATGTGTCCTGTTCCCAGTTAACCATCTATTATGCATAGCTTACAATCATGATTAGGATTAGTTATTTATAGTTATTCTGCAGTACACTTGCTAGATACTTATAACTTATAACTAATAGCTATGAATAGCAGTTAAATTGATTGTTAATGCGGGTAAAAAAATATATATAAACAATTTATGGTGATTTGGGGCATGGATTACTATTGTTTTTACCCACATTAATATTGATAATGAAAAAAAATGATTTAATGTGGAACACCCAATAAAATTGATAATGATTCAGCAATGAATTTACAAATTATTGATGATTAGTATTGTGTAGCCACTTGCAGTAACTGCTTCCCGCAGCGTGATTTTTTTTGCCAAGCGACGCTTGAAGGCGTCGCGCCAGTTCTTCATCACTGACTTCGGTCTGGTGACCTGATTCGACAAATAGGGCGCCGTCCAACGAATGGTTTTTGGTGCTTCATCATAAAAAATGATGAACTACTATCGGTTAATGAAGGTTTATACTATTTGACCATAGTAGTGGAAAAAAGATCACTACTTCATATCCGTTGCAATGGTCTATGTGTAATCTTATAACTGTTTAATTACTATTATAAATGTGTATTTATAATGAATTAACCGTTACCAAAAATGGTGAATAATGGTCAATATGATACAGGAATATACTGGTCAAATCTCCTTAACTTAGCCATGGAACACTGTCCATTTATGGATCAGTCAAGTATCAAGGATTGTGATTTTCTCATACCTATGTTAAACCACCAAAATCACCTCCTAAAGTGAAGGGTTAACCATCAAAAGTGGTGGTTCAATATTGGTTCAATAGGATTTAACCGTCCTGATTTTTTGGGATAATGGGGATACATAGCGAGTATTAAATGCCCCCATCATCAGTTGGAATCCCAATTCATGAATGGATCCAAAATAGTTTCAAAACATACAAAAGAGGTATGAAATCAAGTTATAGGAAGGATTCTCAAACACTCTATGTTGGTGGTTAAATGGACTATTTAGCCACCAAACATGTTATGAAAAAACGTCAAACTGCGAAACATAAGATTACATGTGTCGCCAAAGTGGATTGGAGATGTTTGGAGGGCCACCGTTCATGATGAGAGTTTGACCAAAACCTCCAAGGATTTTACGAAACCGTCACTGACCATCCGCAGATGTCAAGGCACTCTCAGTAATCGGACTCTGCTCCTGCCTGGGCAGATGAGGCGGTTGCTTCTCAGAAAACATGATGATTTCACAATATTTATTCAACAATTGAACCACAAAAATGACATGTACAGTAGCCAAACATGGAAACATGAGCACAAACAATCAGAACCGGTGGGGAAGAAAACACTGCATGCACATTAGGAAGACAGAGTCTTTACGCCGTCCGGCTACATTTGAGCCACTTGACAAGCACATGATTTCTGCTGGAACAAACTTTAGATTTGCATAGATTTGCCTCGTTTGTGCAACAAGAGTTGCAGTTGCAGTTCGAATGTCTTACATGAACATGTAGTCATGTAGAGGTCCTTAACATAGAAAGGCTTTGAACATAATGTTTCTGTGTACAGTTCAGTGAAGTCCATTTGTCTGCCAGTTCTGGGATCCTAATGCCGCAGCAATCGATTGATTGATCGAATTTACCCTCCTGTATACATGTATATATAGTAAACAGCTGGCACATAGAATATTAAAAATAAATAGGTGCCACTCAGAATATAGAAAAATGATTAATATTCTAAGTGCTAGCCGGTTGCTATTTATATATAATCCAATCTGATAACGGAGGGTTCTCTTCCTGAAAGGTTCCTCTTGTAGAAACCACTTATGGATTCTCAAACAAAGGGTACCCCCCCCCCTCAGTGGTCACATGATTTGATGGTCGAGTCTACCTTAGGAGCTAAAAACCAATGTCGACAAGAACACCAAATGTCTACCGTGTTTTCAATGTGTTGGTTCTTTGATGTTTGTATATTGAATCTTAATGAACCCCTACTCTCATTATATATATATATCATTATATATCACCGTCTAACCCCTACTCTCATGTCTGTTTAGTTGGTCATCATTTTGCAATCAAAATACTGGTAGCCATAATTGGATATAATTGGACAATCCTCCACCGGAAAGGAAACACCCATGATGAATTTGATATCCAATCATTATTCCTTTCATCTAACGATTGACCAACCTTGCTGATTTATATCGATTGAATTGAATGCAAACTTTCATTGTTTAGATCCTTATTCTTCATGGTTGAATTATGTTAAATTGTTAAATTGCCAAGTGTAATCACTGTAATCGTTTATGTTCTATGATATTCCTGCATCTCTGGACAGCTGGCAGCAATTCCAACATCTTCAGGTCTCCGCACAGCAAACGAGCAAGGCGCTCATCGCTTAGCACCTGGAGCTGCTTTTTTTGCTGTGTCACTTCGGGGAAATTGACCTCTTGAGGACAGGACAAGAGCGCAATTGAGGTGTCAGTGAAGGAGGAAAAAAGACTCAGATAGACTGAGTCAGAAGGGAAGGAGGGAAGATTTTTCGCAGGTAGAAGGGGAGACACTGCAATTTTCCAATGACAGATGAACAACAAGATTCAAGAAGCTGTGTGGGCATGTCTCTACTGTCAGCAGCTCACAAAAAAAGGTGCATCTTGTTGGAATGAGTCCACATCTATGGGAGATGATGGGAGCATCGGCACGTGGCAAACATCCCGTTGCCATAATTCATTTGATGTGAACAGCAGGATATCACCAGGGTTTTGATTTATTACATTACCAGTACCCATAGGATCCATGGTGCTGCTATATATGGTGTGCCATGGATCCCATCAATATACCCCAAATGTTAGCATATATACCAGCACCATGGATCCTATGGGGTATAGTGTTCAAAAACGTTGATGCAAAACTGACCGGACTCTGGTGCAAAACTGATTTTCGTTGCGTCTTTTTGCAAGTTCAAAGAGTCTGTCCCCACATTGACGTGTCCCCGCCACACCCTATGCCGTGCGGTGCCTGATGCGGAAAACCTGTCGCGCTGATCTTGAAAATGATTGGTGGATTATGCAAATTCAAACAACCCGATGGATGATGGTGCACACTATATACTTTCGAAAATGTATATCTGTAAATCCTTTGAATACAGTTGAGCCACCGATTCACGAGCTCAGTCTACAAAAATAGTTCTGTATCTAATCTAGTTCTGTTTGTTCAGTTTATGGTCACCGACGTTTTTCAGCAGTTCAAATTTAAAGCAATGCCAAACAACTCAGATTTTTTCGCGTTTTGCGTGGGCACCTGATCCGTTTCACGGATAGAAACGATGATGGACCCCATGGTCATTGATGGTCATTGGGTATGGGACCAAATTGGGTGATCCCAAAAAACTGGAGCATGGTCAACAGCTGTGGTTCCTAATTTTCCCAGGACCTTCATAATTTGACCCATACCCAATGACTTGGAAAGCTCTCACTTCGTTGTAGCGAGAAGGCTTCCGAGGCAAGGCTCAAGCGGCTCGATGAGCCGACATCGGAGGTCTTCAAGGAATTAGTTTCCCGTCCGATTCGGGGATAAAATATGGATACATGATGAACAATTGATGGCCAAGAGCCTCATTTTTTTTTTCAGATCACATCTAATTATTCACATCTATTCAGTAATAGTTGTATATAAAATGTTGTAGAGTATAGAATATTGTTTCGTCAACTTTTTCACCCCAAATTTGCAACATCAATAGCGGGAGCCCACATTCCTTGAAGCAACAAACGCTTGCCTTCGAGAGTCTGGCCGTCATGATTAACTCGTTGGGCCAATTTCACCATCGTCTGGTAGTGTTTTCAGAAGCCAAAAAAACCCTCTGGTAATGACTAACATAGCTATGGAAAATGGATCAACATGGTGATTTACCGATTTACAATGGTGATTTTCAATAGCTATGTTAAATTGCCAGAGGGTAAATCTAAAATTCCATAAACTTCCTGTGTTAGTGCAGCGAGAACCTCAGGTTTCGCGACCAGTTTCGCTTTGCTGGAAAGCTGTGACTCCCATTGGGGGCTTTGAAAAATGGGGCATGTAACAAGGCTGAGAATCCTGACTAATGCTCTTTTTCTATCTTTTTCTATCCTGGTGGTTGAGCCATGTTGAGCCTATCCCTCTGAAAAATGATGGAGTTCGTCAAATGGGATGATTATTCCATTCCCAATATATCATGGAAAATGAAACATCTTTGAAACCACCAAGCAGTTTCTATCTTTTTCTCACCTTTCCTGCCGAGAAAAAATCACATCAAACCTTTCCTGCCGAGTCGCGGTGTGACAAAGGCAGCAGCAAGGATATGCACTGGGACGCAGTGAGGTCACTAGAAGTCATCCATATCCCCTGTATAACTTCCCATTAAAAACCACCCTTTTGGCTGACTAAATCATGTGAAATCCCCCATATTTGTTGGTTAAATCCCCATTTTTTGTTGGTTGAATCAACGACCATTTTTCTTTGATAAATCATCATGAAACAAAATAAATCATGGCTTTCTGTGTCAGACTCGCGTGCTTTGAATCCTCCACTTCCAACTTCCAGGGCCGGGTCGGAATCTGGTGTCCGGTCAAGCCTTCAAAAGATCCTCCGATTCCACTGGAGGACCCAAAGTTTTGCACGTCTGATAGATGCACATGTCGTTTATCTTTCCAGGTTTTCAAAGGGATTTTGTCAAACATCGTTTCTACATGTGCGAACATGCATGGATGCATGCCTGCCTGCCTGTCTGTCTGTCTGTATAGGTAGGTAGGTAGATAGGTAGGCAGGCAGATAGGTAGGGAGGGAGGTATAGGTAGGTAGGTAAGGTAAGGTAAGGCAAGGTAAGGCAAGGTAAGGTCGGTGAGTAGGTATATAATATACGTACAATATCGTACGATTGTGTACGTATGTTCAATAGTTTCAAAAACCAAAATTCTGCTGAAAGGGAACATACGTGCATTGAATAGGATACTTCATACGACCTATATTGCAAGTAAGGCATGACTTTCATATGAGACACGACCACATTTGCAGGTATAAAAGCACAGAGCAGTATGCGTTGCACCAGAATCTGTTCGTGACTGAACCGATGTAAGACAGTCTTTAGTGTGTGGCACATATACCTAGTGCATTCTATGGCCACATTCATGAGCGTTGGCTAGTAGATCTAGGAAGTGAGTACCCTCTGGTGAACTAACATAGCAATGGAAAATCACAATTTTTCATGGGAAAATCCACTATAAATGGCCATTTTCCATAGCTACGTTAAATTACCAGAGGGCAAGTGAGTTTTACCTTGATTGTTTGTTTCCCCAGTTTCATCGCGGAATCATTGTGTAGCAGTGAAATCATGTGAAACCTCTTTCAGCCCGGCGCTTGTCGCCGATGCTGAGAGGGTGACATGGCACGCACATTTTGCACTTCCCGAGTCACTGCTCATTCACCTGCCAAGCACTTGAACTCTTTACATGCGCAACTCTCAAGTATCAACTCACTTACCTGAACTTGATACGTGCATCCAATATGCACACGTTGGGGTAGGATTCACAATTCAATGGTCAACCAAAATCCCTTGGACTACAAAAAGATAGCGGAAATCAATGGGTCACAAAAGAGCATCATGTCAACGTGGGAAATTGGTTTCAACCTCTTTAGGGTGGAACATAGGCTAACCAGGTGTCCCCCGTGTCCCCGCCATCTGCAGCGTTCACCGGTTCCGGCGGAAGACACTGCCTGAGTCAGGCGTCGCTTCGCCGCCCCAATTGGGATGGTCAAGCCCGACAAAAACTGACCTTTCTGCAGAGGTACCCTCTGGTGAACGTTTACATACCTATGGAAAATCACCATTTTTAATGGGTAGATCAACTATTTCTATGGCCATTTTCAATAGCAAACTGTTTGTTTACCAGAGGGTATATAGAATAGATGTGGAATTGATTGAATTGTAACTACTCCCATGGGCTGGAGTATCAGTTCAGGAAACAAAGCAAGTGAGCATCAATGATCATCAGTTATCCACAAAAAATACACACTGGTTGGTGGTATACCTACCCCTCTGAAAAATATGAAAGTCACTTGAGATTATTAGTCCCAATATATAGAAAAATAAAAAATGTTCCAAACCACCAATGAGCACACTTCTTCAGCCATATTTACCCTCTGGTAATTTAACGTAGCTATTGAAAATGGCCATTTATAGTGGAATTTTCCATTAAACATGGTGATTTTCCATAGTTATGTTAGTTTACCAGTGGGTAGACATGATAGAATTCCAAAAAAATAAGTTTCCTCCCACAAAATCCAGAACGGTCTCTACCCAACTCACCGGGACCAACCATCTTCAAACAAATTTGAGAATTAAGAAACACACATGAAATAGTTATGAATCGCAGCAAACCAACAAAGATACTCACAAAATGCCAAGAAAAAACTTCAGAAGTCAAGACATGCAAGAACAGAATTCAAAGTTATTGAACATCATATTAAAACATATTAAAACAACAAAAAAAAACAGAATTGCTACACTTCAGCTGCCAGGTTGCAGAAGAAGCCGTTCTGCTTTACCACCTCGGGACCCTGACCTGGCAAAAAGATGGTGGGCATCCACTGCCCGGAGGGGTAGTCAAACATGCTGGGCCGCTGGTTAGCTGGAAAATCCACCAATTTATAAATGATGTGTCCATTTGAACTTCCATTTATAGGGGATTTTCAATTGCTACGTATTGTTACCTTTGATTACCACAGGGTAACGGGCATGATCATCCCAAATATGTTTGAAACATGTTGTGAAGCGATTTCGAAATTTGAGACCAGCAATCAGAAATCAGATTTTATGTGGATTTAGAATGAATTACTGGTTGGTGGTTTCAACCTACCCCTCTGAAAAATGATGGAGTTCGTCAGTTGGGATTATTCTTCCCAATATGAAGGGAAAGTCATTAAAAAAAAAAAACGTGGTTCCAGTCACCACCAACCAGATCATCATCATATTCCCATTGTTGTTGGTATTATACCCTATTAACCACTATTAATATCACGGTTCCAAACCACCGACCAGATTCCAATCATGATGAAATCCATTGAAATCCAGCATCCCTGGATCGTTCTCATCGTGCCACCTTTGGAGAAGGGATGCTCAAAGAGCTCGAACTGTTCCTGGCGGCATCCCGGGGGAAGACCCCGGAAACCGAAAGAGCGCGAAAAAAAAATCTGAACACAAAGCGGAAAGGATTTTTTTTGTACATCCAGTTTCCAGATAAGTCTGATATATCACTGATAAGTATTGATAAGTTATAGAGTTATAGATTATTTCATAGATTTGTTCATAGATATTACAGTAATCTCATATAATCTCTGTAACTTGGGTTGTGGATGCGGTCACAGCTGGTGCCACGTCGTGCCTTTGAGTAGCCGTGAGGTCGTTTTTGATCCGTGGGCGGCCTGGCGCGGACCGGGAAACCGAGCCTTGAGGGACCTTCGGATCTCTACGGGAGATGTCCCACGAAGAAAAACGTTAAAGACTTCTCAGATATATCACATATATAATATATATATAGCATCTATATATATATAGCATGTGTATATATATATACCAATCTGTTGCCAAAAAAAAGTTTGAAGACTCAAGTTGCCTGCGTTATGGTTTTTCTTTCCACCACATCAACCATCTACCGCATCAGCCAGACCATCTGCAGGCACCTCCAAGGTCCGGGTGTATAGGGAGGTTCCAATTCACGCCCCAAGAGCTTGTCGAACATACTCGAGGGGCCTGACGCACAGATACGCAGCGGCTGAGATGCGCTGAGTTCTGTTCGGAGTGGCTGTAAGGAAACCATAGGAAACCCATAGGTTCAAATTATGCTATGATAGTGTAGTAACATCTATAAACCAGGTTTAAACCAGGGTAAACATCTATAAACCGCCAGTGAAGGCTTGTTTATGCCACCCATCTTTTTGTGGGGTATGCTACCCACAAATGGGGTTCCCGCAGCTGGAACCAGCCTGGAATCTCGAAGAAGGGATGCTTGAAGACGTCCTTCCCAAAAAAAACGACGGCAAGGGTCACCGGTTCACTTTCGGAGCAAATTCTGCAAGGTGGTACCCTCTGGTAAACATACAAAAAGCTATGGAAAATGGGTGATTTATAGTTGATTTACCGCCCATGAAAAATGGTGATTTTCCATAATTAGTTATGTTAGTTTACCAATGAAAAAATGTGATTTTCCAAAGTTATGTTAGTTTACCAGAGGGTATATGGAGGTTTCCATTTTTTCACGGGGGTACCCCCAAAAATCAACCAGTCGTTATTTCATGATCATAACTTCGTATTGAAACAACCATGGTGACGACATGGGGATCCTCCATGACTCAAGAAACCCCCATGAGCAGCGCCTGAAGACCGTTCACACCAGCGCCGAGCCGCTTTAGCACCTGAGCATCCACTTTGCCCAAGTTTTGGCCACAACCACTAAAAGTCTGGGGAAGAAAATAATTTAACATAGCTATGGAAAATCACATTTTTTTATGGGAAAATCCACTATAAATGGTCATGTTCAATAGCTATGTTAAATTACCAGAGGGTAAATTGAGTGGTACTCTTCTAATCCAAAACTCAAAACCTCGGGTCCACTGGATTTTTTTGCGTCAGTTTTTTCAGTCGCCATAAAGACATACCTTGTCTTCTTTTCTTTTTAACGGTTAGCCCATCTAACTGTGTTCAGCTCAACCCATCTTCAGCTCAGCACCGGCTGTGTCAAAAGGCCTTTGATGAGGTCGCGGCCAATCTCGTCCTGGCGGCAGTTTTGGGGCGTTCAGCCACTGGGGTGGAACATGGAAAAAAAAGAGCACCAAAAATATCCCAAAATTGGATTTCAGCAAGGGAAAGTAGGGGAAGTATGGAAATTGTGGAGCTAGTCTTTGTGGAATATTGCGGACATAAAAAACAGCAACCATGGCATACCAGGCATACCAGGGCTTAACCGGCAGTGATCGAATGCGACATACAACAAGGATACGGGGCTGGAAAGGTTGCAACTCCGAAGTGGAAATACAAACAGCAATAAACCATTTGTTGGTTGTTGAGAAACCCTCGCCAAAAAAGTCCAGTTAAAAACAAACAACATGGGGAGTCACCAACTTACCAGCACAAAAAATATTGGCTGATGGGACGAATGGATACGAATGGGACAATGTGTGCAAGTGCTCTCCAGGAAAGATAGGCAAGCACTGCTTGTGGAAATTATGTGATTGGGTGACACAGTGACATGTCCAGGAAGTACTGAAAGAAGAAATCTCTAAGCATTTTTGGTGGATTGAGGAACCACACTTTTGAAGAGAGCAACACCATTGTTTTTTTGGGGAACCAACGTTGGGAAGGAAGGATAGCCTTCCCAGCCCCGGTGACCCAAACAACCTTGAGCAGGACAGCATCACTGTTATGTTTCGGTTGGAAATATCTACTGTTGAGTGGTGAAATGTCCCATTAAAACACGACCCAAATGGGGGAATCACGAATCGCTTCTTAAGGTGATGTTTCGCAATGACAATCCCCAAAAACTGGACCCAAATGATTTGGCCCAAGTGTATCAAAATCTCCACATATTCACCACACCCGTATACATCATATAGCTGGATGTGGTGTGTCTAAGAATGCGGCATACCCCCAAACCAACCATTTTAATGGGAAAATGATGATTACCCTCTGGTAAACAACATAGCTATGGAAAGTGCCCATTTTTCATAGGTAAATCAACGAACTAAATGGGCAATTTTCAATAGCAAACTGTTAGTCATTACCAGAGGGTAAGCCTTGGATTCCGGGGTATTTTCAGACAAACCCATGCCGTCCTTGTAGGCAGATGGGAATTTCAGCTTCCCTCGCAACACGGCGGAGCACACTTGTCGCGGCTCGACCAAGTTGGTGCCAAAGGGTAAGTAACCGCAGACCTGGGGTGCGGGGCCTGGGTCCACGGCCCTGTTTTGACCTTCAAGGAATCTGGAGATTGCGAATGCTGCCTTAGTATGTATATATATATATATCATATTATATATATTATTATATATATACTATATTATATATATATGTACAAATATGTGTATATGTATATATATATCATATATATATATATATAAAAACTATATATTGGCTTATTATTATTATTCTGTGAAATATCTCCATGACTTCAGCACTTCGAAGGAAAAAAATGTCACGGATGTCATGGTCTGGAAATGTTGGACACCGATGCCAGCTGCAATGCCTGAGGGCCCCAGCAAATTCAAAGAGCATGATGCCCAGGGACCACAAATCCACTTCGACCCCGTAGCCTTTGCCCTGAAAGACCTCGACTTAGTCGACTTCAACGGGAACTGCTTGGTGGTTTCAACCTACCCCTCTGAAAAATCATGGAGTTCGTCAGCTGGGATTATGACATTTCCAACTGAATGGAAAGTCATTCAAAATTCCATGGTTCCAGTCACCACCAACCAGGGATTTCTGGATGATCTGGTCCTATCGGTGCACCTCCGGAGCCATGTAGTGGGGTGTGCCGACCACAGTGTAGGTACGACTTTCCAACTCGCCCAGTTTCTTGGAAACCTGAGGGGCGCATGGTCGGCACCAGAAATATCAGAAAGTGGGGTGACTTGGGAATTATTTTTAGCAAAAGGCCCTGAATTTTGAAGGTGTCACTTGAAAATTGACATACTGTCTATTAAAAATGTCACAAAATGGGGGCCGGGCCCCTCCAGTTTATGGCGATTTTGATGGAACATGATGATCGACATCGGATTTGGGAGCATGGAGGATCCCACTTAGTTCAAGTCACGCCGTTGGAAGTACAACCATAAAGTCATTGCAGAAGGACCCGGGGCAGCAAAACCCCATAGCACACCGTGCGACTAAGGCAGTCATTACATTGTGCCTTTCGGCGAGGCACACCGCGTTTTGACAAAAAAGTAAGTGCATGCTCTGGAAGGAGCATTTCGGATAATTTCGTACTGGCACACCGTGAGTCGAAAGGGTCAGCAAGCAAGAAAACAAGCAGGCAGACAGACAAGCAAGCAGACAAGCAAGCAGACAAGCAAGCAGACAAGCAAACAGGCCGAGCCAAGCACACACATACAATCCGTCGGGCAAGCGGCAAGCACGCAGGCAAGTCAGGATGCAAGGAGGGTCAGCAGGCAAGCCAGCAAGCAGGCAGAAGTAAGCAAGCAAGCGAGCAAGCAAGCAAGCCAGCCAGCCAGCAAGCAAGCAAGCAATCAGGAGCTGACAGCAGCACTGGCAGCTACTATAGCAAACCAGCGAATCAGACAACCAAGCCAGCAGCAGTAAACCAGCAAACAAAATTGTCAAACACCATGCCACAAAGACAAAATTGTCAAAACGCAACAACTTTGAGACTTGGTAGTATGGGTGGTTGATATGATCCTTGAAGCCTTCAGGTTGTAAAGAACTGTCGCTTGACTGAGATCAGCAAAGAATGCAGGGAAAGGTCAACATGCCAAAGAAACAGGTTGGACAGCCCATTCAGCTTGGGTGCTGGGTGTTCACAACATATCATGTCAGACATACGAGTATCGAATTGAAATCATGAACATTAATAATCCCATCCCCCATCCCCCGTTCATATTGTTAAACACCCCCCACTTATCCCCCACTTACGGCCACGGTAGGTGATTTAATTTCTATATATATATATATATTTCGGCCCATTTCGGTGGTGTTTCATACTAGGGCTAGGGGATTAGGATGGATTAGGACTGTGACTGGATTTCGCAGCCATGTTCCACTGGGTCGCTTCCTGGGTGGTCACTGGGCGACCCAAACTCCAAAGTCGATGATCTTCACATAGCCCTGCCACGTGGCTGTTGCTGACAGAACTGTTACCCAGGGCCACTGTTGCAGCCACCATGGGACATGGCACCAGTTCAAATTTATCAGCCGACTCAGCTGGGATCCTCCATGAAGATCCATGGAGTAGCTGGCGAGTATCAGGCTATGCAACATCAATTGTGCTGCGAAGTCATACTGAAGAACGGCAAGTTGTGTCATGAGGAAAAAAATCCATGTCTACCTTTCAACTCATGGCCTCCTGGTCAAGCATCACATTCTCCGGCTTCAAGTCCCTGTAGACCACCTGTGGGCTTTGCACACCAAATCCAGATGAACAACTCCTCAGGTTTGGTTCTTAAAAAGAAGGTTTTAATCGTTGTATATTTCTTCCTAATATAAACCGGTTTAAGTTTTAATTCACCCACCAACCCCATTCGCCAAAAGTGAGAGCTTCCCCCTCAAAATAAACATGGAACATACTGCCAAACGATGCTTGGTGTAACAATGACACTATTCCCACTGGAATTCTGATGGAATTGACCCTCTGGTCATTAAATAAATGGCTGTGGAACTTGACCCATTAACAAATGGTGTATATATATATAATCTGATTGGTGGTTTCAACTCCTCTGAAAAATATTAGTCAATGGGAATGATTATCCCATATATTGTGGAAAATAAAAAATGTTCCAAACCACCAACCAGTAATTCAAAGAATATTCTAACATATTCTAAAGAAATACACAAAAAATACCCCCCATTTTAAAAATACACCAAAAACAACATGGTGTTTTTCCATGTTGAACTACCAAAGGGTTTTGTCCACGTTCTGCTCCTTGCCCTGAGCATCCTGAGCATCTCAGCATCCCCACGTTGCGGTCCCAAAGGGCTTCGACGGCAATGAGAATCGAGGCGGTGTAGAAGCGAGCCGCCTGACGGGTCGACGTGAAAATGGAGGGGCCGGGGGAGCATCTTGGGTCATTAGTATGATCTACATCCATATATTATCCATAAATCACATATCCATATATTATCCATAAAATCCCATAGTCATTAGTATGATCTACATCCATAAAATCATCCATATCCACATATTATCCCCATCACCAGATGATCCACAATCATCACAATCATTCATTTTATCATTCATTTTATCCATTTTATATCAGTTTATGATCATATCACTATCCATATCATCCACTTTATGATCCATATCACCATCGTTCACCATCCATATGGAAGTTTCCATGACTTATCATGGGGCTACTCCCAGTATCCAGTCCTCATGGATGACCATGACTTAGTATAGGGGTGACGTGGGGATCGTCAGGATCGTCCATGACCCAAGGGCTGGAGCATGCTGGAGCGACTGCATGAGGCTGAGAATGGCAGAAGACATGCAGTTTTTATCATAGTTTTATCTCATCTTTTCATCTCATTCATCTTCAGGTGCATGAAAACCTTATCCCGGCAAAGCCTCTGGATGTCTAAGTCAGTTTCGGAGGAATTGCAACTCACAAGAAGCACTTCCGTTTCTCCCTCTGCTCACTGCAGTTGGTGGGATTGGGTAAATGGGACCTGAGCAGAGCAACACGATGTACAGATTCAAAAGCCTGCTCCGTAAGTAAAATCGAAAAGTAGAGAAGCCGGTCGAGCCTTCCTTCTCTGAAGAATAGGTATGCTCTTGGTCAGTCTGCTAAGTGTTAGCAGAACATGCTAACAACAGAATGATCAAGAGGCAACGGCAACGAGGTTCTTCAATTTTGCCCAAGATGTTGAAGCATTCATTCTACAACCTGTTCACTCAAACAGCAAGACTTTGGAAGATTGAAAAAACCTCGTTCAAAGTGAAAACTCACCGACTCCCTTCACGAGAATCGGCTGGCGGAAGATTTGGAGAAACCTGGCACAGCAGTCCGGTAAGGCCAAAGCGGATCAGTGCCAAAGGTATGTCATGTCATGGTGTCTACACTGTGGTAAACTAACATAACTATGGAAAATCACAATTTTTAATGGGAAAATCCACTATTTCTATGGTCATTTTCAATAGCTTTTTGTATGTTTACCAGAGGGTACATCGGTTGTCCAATATTGGGGGTTACCCCTGAAATCCAGTGGTTGAATGGGGTTTGAAAACATCTTCTTCCCCCGCCAAGGGGTTGAACCCTGCCTAGCTCCTTGCGGAAAACGACCTGAACAGCGCAGGGCAATTTTTTATATGATCCAAGGAGGGCAAACAACCAGTTGGTACATGATATAATATCAATGATAATATATATATATATAATGTAAATATAATATATATATATATATACATATATATATATAATTTATATATGCAAGTATGGCGTAATTATGGCACAAACATGGGGTACCCATTTAGACCCGCAAAATTCGTGATATTCTTTGCCTCGTTCCGGAACGAGGCCAATTTTCAGACGAATCCTCCAGGTCATATGTTCATTTAGAGCTGGACACTTTTTATTCTGGTTGGTTAATATACCTGGTTAATATTAATGGTTAATATTAATGGTTAATATTAATGGTTAATATATGGTTAATATATGGTTAATATATGGTTAATATATGGTTAATATATGGTTAATGATGGCTATATACTGTTAATAATGGTTAATATATGGATATTATATGGCATATGGTTAATGATGGTTAATATTGTATCTGGTTGGTGGTTGAGCCCTACCCCTCTGAAAAATGATGGAGTGAAAGTCAGTTGGGATGATGAACAAATCCCAACTGAATGGAAAAAATAAATTTCATGTTCCAAACCACCAACCAGCATTGCTAAGACTTGTGATTTCGTTACCCTGCTGGATTAGCCACTCAGAGTTTTCGGAAAGTTCTGTGGAAGTTTGGACTCTCGGTTGTCTGGATATGGATGGGATGTTGCATATAATTCTCCTGGTAACAATTCATCCCTCTGGCAGACTCTGGCATGCTGGTGCTTGCCAACTACCATTGAACAACAGTTCCTGCCTCTCAGATGGATAAATTGAGCCATGAAAATTATGCCCATCACATCTCATCATACAGCTTGGTCAATAGGTATCCTGTGAATGATGGGCGCTCACAATCCGTATAATTAATCATAAATTCCAATCACCAATTTTCGTCAACGATAAATAAAAATCTAACCTCCTATATCTCATAACACATCAACAGTAATAATGGTATATTATATAATGGATTAATGGTATATAATGGTAGTACCCTCTGGTTATTTAACATAGCCATGGAAGCCATGGCCCATAGAAATAGATGTTTTACCTATTAAACATGGGTGGATTTTAACCATGGCGAACTGTTAGTCATAACCAGATGGTAATGGTGTATCGAAGTATAAGCCCTAAAATAAGCCGCATTTTGGACATCTTGGGACCCCCAGGTCTCTATCTCCGGCCTCACTTCACTTGCCTCACAACTTGGCCGCGGGCTCCAAGCCCTGGTAGGTTCTCCTAAGAAGTGACGTCGTTTGGGCACAGATTTCGTGATCTGGAAAATCTTGGGAACTGTTGGAAGAGGTGGAACATGATTTGGGAAATATTGGGAGATCCATGAAGCAACCGATACAAACTGTGGATGTTTTCTTATCTTGAAAATGTGGCTGGAAAAAAACAACTTCTTATATAGTCAGCAAGACAAGGCAAACATGGAAAGATCATGCGTGTTTGTCAGTAAATCTGACACACAGTATGATTCACTATTGGCTTGTGTATAGTATATCAGCAATCAAACTGGACAGTAGTTGTGTAAGAAAAGCATTGCAGGCGATGATAGACAAGACTGTGCAAACACCGAGACTAAAGAAGCATGCGAGTATTGCCAATAGTTATAGATTGATGATGGACTTGGTACCGTCCCTGCTTCAGCCACACAACAAATCCAGCGTTTGAGGGGCCGAATTCAAGGACTAGCTGCCCAGTGTACATGGACATCTGAAGAAACTTCGTCATCCACCATGATTTGCGGATCAAACTCCTGATATCCTGGTGAAGTTTCCAGAAACAGCTGGTAAATGGTCATGTGAATGGATGTAAATTGATCTTCTTAGCTTCAACTATCCCATAGGATCCATGGTGCTGCTATATATGGTGTGCCATGGATCCCATCAATCTACCCCAGTCATGTTAGCATATATACCAGCACCATGGATCCGTCATGGGTATGCAAACTCAAATATTCTCAAGTCCACTTGATATTAGGGGATCAACACTGATAAAATCCCAGGATTCTTTGGTCAACATCCATAATTCATCTACTTAGCCTCAACTATGGCCACTATGTGAATTGATCTGGAAATCTCAACGAGCGTCTGTGTGAGGAAGTCGGTGGGGAGGGGCACGATGTGATCGGCCAAGTTGGTGATGATCACCTCAATGATCCCAAGAAACGTCGCATGTCCCAACTGGGTGGAACAGCATACCAGAATTTAGAGGTAATATTGAGGTAATATTGAGGTAATATTGAGGGATAACAATGGTTAATAATGGTTAATAATGGTTAATAATGGTTAATAATGGTGAGTTATGGTTAACAATGGTTGATAATACCCATGACGGATCCATGGTGCTGCTATATTAATGGTGTGCCATGGATCCCATCAATATACCCCCTTTATGTTAGCATATATGCCAGCACCATGGATCCGTCATGGGATAGGAAACAATAGGAAAAAAATACATCAATTACCATGATGTAAAAACCCATTTCGGGTGTACCATCCAAGTTTCCAGGTTATGCAAATTCAAACTCAAAGCCAGCTCAAGATATCTCATGTGCTGCTCTCGTTGCTCTCCCCTTTATACCATTTACATTACCATTTACATTACCATTTACCGTTGCAAACTCAATCAGCCAGATGTTCCATGCAGTTTTCATGCATTTTTCATGCTTCCATCAGCAACCCATTGGACCCAACCCATGACCAAGCAGACACACCAAGGCCGTGACATGCTTCTCCGTGATGCTTGGGATGTTGGGTGTGCCAGACAGACGCATCACCTGATGTGGGATGACCTTTGTAAAAAAATAAAGCTGCCATGTCCACAACAATGGATTGTCTTCATTGTTGCACGAATTCAAATATACGAGATATAATAATATATATATATATATATTCTGATACATATATATATATATGTATATATATATATATATGTGTGTGTATATATATATGTATATGTATATGTATTATTATATAGAGTATTGTGTAATTGGATGTAATTGGTTGTCCCTTTTCAGGCAACCGCTATCGACCACCATGACGCTTCTTGTTTAACACATTTACCCTCTTGATCCTCTGCCAACTTTGTTCGTCTGGGTTCGCACCATCTGAAGTTCATCTTGCAGCATGTGCACCATTCGCACGATGCCGTTCCTGAGGATGTGCTTAGACTTGGAATTGCTTCAACACTGTGGTAACATGTGGTAACCAGTTCTACAGCCATCATTTTTGATGCTAGCTTCTGTAATGGAAGGTGTCTCTGGTTGGGATCCCATCTCATCTGGGAGTTCACCATCCCTCAACTCACTGCAAGAAAACATTGGACGCCAGGAATGACTGCACCAAAACAAGCACAAAACAATCATGCTGTCACAATATAATATATCACAGCGGATGTGTGCGAAAGCTACAAAGCCACAAAGCCACAAGATCACTTTCGTCACAAACATTGCGACAACTAGGCACCGGATCATTCAGCAAACGCAAATAGATATCCCACAATGGACTAGTTCTCAAACGTTGAACTCCACAAAATATCCTCTAAAGAAACAACTACCGTTTAGATAATTACGAGACCTTTTGGGGATTTAATGTCTTGGATTTTGCGCCAACAACAAAAGTTTAGCATCTCCAGTGACCCAAGTGTCATGCCATAGGAGGCAAGGGAGTAAAGGACTGGGCGGCCAACGCCCACAGCCTCCCGAATGTGGCAAGCTTTGCTGTCTTTACAACCGACAAAAAGGGACCGCCAACTTGGAATCTTCTGACCAATCATGACCTCTTCAAAACAGTTTCCGACGCATCGCGCGATACTGCCATTGATTATCGTTGGTTTGTAGAATATGGTCCAGAGATGTCCAGAGCCTGTGCTCCCAGTGCAACGGCTTTGAAGATGTCTCCACCCCGGCGAACACCACCATCAATGAACACAGCGAAGGACTCCTGGAATTGGTTCAGTTGGTTGGATAGTCACTAAGAGAATCATGGAATTGTCGATCTATATTCATTTAATTTAATCTATATTCTACAATCAACATAATAACCCACCTACAAGAACACATTGGAATAATTCCACCACTGTCAAGTGAGTTGGTCACCCAGACCACAGGCATTTCCAAATGTTTCAAAAGAATGGACAAATGGTCGCGCCTGCAGAAATTCACAGCAAATATCCTCCAACATACCCGAACGCACAGCAATGTACAAAATAACCTCTCCGAACAACCATGGTAGCCTCTGGTAAACGTTTACAGTGTGCGAACTTGAAGCCATGGCCCAGTCGAAATAGTTGATTTACATTGATTTACCATGTTTTACCCATTGAAAATGGTGATTTTCCATCCTTTTTTGGGACTGTTCACCAGGCCGGGTAGCTGCTAGCCATATCCAGCCAGGGCACCTTGGTGGCACCAGCCTCCTTCAGAGCTTCCATGACTTCGGGCAGAACCTGCTGTCATATAACCCATAGGATCCATGGGGGTATATAGATGGGATCCATGTTACCATAATTTAGCATATATAGCAGCACCATATGCATGGATCCTATATGGGTAATGGAAACATCATGGAAACCATTATTCTTCATCATTCATGGATCATCATTCAATTTGGGGCTTGGGGTTTATCACTGTACGACTCTAGTTGGAGGAGGCCAGTTTTGGGACTCGAAGTTGGCCATGTAACCGATGTAACCCCAGTGGCGATTGGTGTCCCAGTGACCCCGTGCTGGGCCCAGCCCCCAGCCTCGATGCCAGGGCGGCAAGTGTCCAACTGTCGTCCACCGTGATTCGACAGGACACAGCCCTCCAGGCCAGCCTGACCAATGGCAGCAGTGCAGCCGGAGGCTTTCCCTCGCTGCGATCAAAAAGTGATTGAGTTTAAAGTGATTCTGGGAAACTGAGGTCCCGAGTTCTCTTGAATTGAATGTAGTATTCTATAACTATTATGACTATATGCTATCTATATATAGTATGCAGTATGCTATAGTTATGTCCCAAGAAACAAGCTGGGGTTCTTTCAATCGTGAAGCCGCAGTTGCTTTTGAGCGCCTTTTTGGACACTCACCTGACTCAGGCATCTGCTGAAGGCAGGCACGAAGCACCATTGCATCCACTCAGTCTCACATGCCTTTCTTCAAACAGCTGTCAATTTGTCAGAATCACCACATGTCAGAGCAACATGGGGACCGAGCGACTGAGGTTCTGCCTTGCATTTCATTGACTAGACTCTACGTATCTCTGTGTTCTCATAGTATTGAGCACCACAACTCGTCTACCGGGATACGCTGCCATACGGCGGCATTTTTTCACTGTCCACAACTGTGCCCAAATCATTGCTCAGTGCGTGGAACGAGGCCTCCGGAAACCCAGTAGCAAAACATTTCGGGATTGTGAAAGAAGCCCCTCGTGGCCTTTCACGTGGTTGGAATCGCACTTGGTCTCCGTGAAAAATATAAATTTGGGGCTCGTGGAGGATGAAGCGCTGCACTCCAAGGAACTGACACATGGTGTTGACACCATTCTCACGTTCTTCTATTGCCATTTGATCAACTTTGTTGTAAATGAAGGTGAAGTTCCCTCTATACTTGTGGTATCTTAGCCACTCCAGGATTTGCCTGACATTTTCAGCATGCCTGAATTCGATGCGACCGGAGCAAATCACCACCACTTGATCGAGGTATGCAAAGTTGATGCGCAGGCTTTCCTGGATGAGTTTTAGGACTATGTCTTCTGATATGAACGAGTCACAAAGGCCAATGGTGTCAATGAGGTTCACTTTCCTCTGACAAAGATTGATCAAGCCCGTCCCAGAATATGTTTTGATTTGCCTGGTGACAGATGCAGCAGAAGCCTTAGATTCTGCTACGATCTTGTTGAAGAGAAGGTTGATCAATCTGGACTTGCCACAACCTGGTGGCCCCACAACAAGCACATTGAAGGCTCTTCGTCCACACGGCTAAGTGCTTCTGGCGATGCAATGTGTCTAAGCAATCCATCATATTCTGCCCGTGGAAAAAGCGCTCTTCCCGGTCCATGTATGCGAAGCTCGAATGGGAGGCGATTCAACTTCTTCAAATGCTCGTCCATCATGTACTCCACAAATGAGGCCCCCAAGTATGATCCTTCGAGCATTTGGTAGCTTACCCATGATCCTGAATGAATATAGCGGGCCAAATGGTCGCGCCACAAAGCCGAGACATCCGACTCTCAACCTCTGCGGTCTTGTCAGACGCAACAAAGAAACCCGGCGGCAATGTGTTTCGGTGAACTTGCACAGTGGTGAGAAACTCCATGGTGAGATGATTATCTGTCACAAAAAAGTGTTGAAACCTGAGGCCATTCACCTCCCACCAGAACACCAGGACCAACACTTAAATGGAGTTTGCTTCGAAAATGGCGAAGCACGCCAAGCTGCCAAGCCCGAATGTCCGGATGGATTTGCCAAGACATCAGCAGCCCATTTGCATTTGGTCGTTTCATCCTCAACAGCCCAAGCGGCACCTTTTGTCCCATGATTGGGGCACCCGTGGTGTTGTTTTTTTCAACTTCTCGAGCCGGAGATGCTGAAGATTTCTGAGGGGATTCGTCATGTTTGGAGGCATCCGTTGGTCAAGTGAGCATGAGGATCAAACTATACATGGGCTTCAAAACGCAGAGAATCTCGGGACTGTTAGTAAGGAAACAAATCCCAAATGACGCTAAGGACTTTTCTGGAGGTGCAATACTGCCATGCTCATGGACAAAGGATGACAACGGCAATCGGATACCCATTCAAAAGGATCAACGTGAAACTCAACTGCACAGGGCTGAAGGAGACGAGAATGCAGAAGATTCCTTTCCCCAAGAATCTACCGTGTCGAGACAAGAATCTAGCCTAGCAAGATCACAAAAACTACCCTCTGGTAAACTAACATAACTATAGAAAATCACCATTTTCAATGGGAAAATCCACTATAAATGGCCATTTTCAATAGCGCTATGTTAGTCATTACCAGAGGGTAGAGGCCCTAGAAGCCAAAGGTCAAGACACAAACGGCTCCACTGTACTGCTGCACTCAGCTGGCCCCCCAGCTAGCCTTGAAGGCCATAACGGCATCCTCGGCGCACTGCACGCCTTTCAACAAGACCTGCCGGCGCAGAGTCCAAAAGCGTTGGGGACCGACAAAACTGGTCATCCAACCTTGCTTTAACGTGAAACTCATTGCAAAGTCGACTTCTGAGCGAAGATGCAGAACTGGTTGGGGGTTGAGCCTACCCCTCTGAAAAATATCAGTTGGGATGATGAAATTCCCAATATATGGAAAAAAAATGTTCCAAACCACCAACCAGATAAACATGATTGAAAATGCAGTGTCTGTGACTATCCTCTTTTGCATGGTGAGTCCATGCGATTCAAAGGGCATGTTATGCGCGCATGTTATGCGAACATATGCATGCTGCCTTCATCTTGGTAATGCTCTTCAACCAGGGCACGTCCTGGCAGATCTGAACCCACTGTGGCATCTTGAGGTTGCCCAGCCAGTCCCGAAAGGTAGTGTTACCCTTCACATATAAAGTGAAAAAGAGGTATATAGTGTTGCCCTTCACATTCCTTCACATGGATCCTGAATGTTTCAACAAATTTTGGGCCCCGCCAACCAGTTAAGAGAAATCCCCACATCTCTGAAATCAAGATCAACTCAACATCAGCAGTTGCCTTAACTCTATGCTGGCTGGTGAACATTGTGAATTCGTCGCCCATGGTAGTCTCTGCGTCTGACCCAAGCGAGGGTCATTTGGGTTCTGGACGGCTGAGCTGCTAACATGGAGAAGCGTCCTCCCAGTTGAGTCCAGGATCGATGTAGCTGCTGATGGCACGTGTGGCACCCTGAGAACGATCAACGGCTCCTGGCTATGGCATTCCCCAATCATCCCCGAAACCGCACCAAAGATGCAATGAATCGAAAGATGACAATTGGATTGGCAATAATCTCAGGTGCCGGCTTCACTATCCTGGGTTAAATGAGATGGTCACCCAACGTCATTCAATGATACAAACCCATCATTGCAGTATGTTGCTGCTATCCCCATCAGTCTTGGATGCCCCAAGATGTTCTCAGTCTCGAGGGTTCAGTTCTGGGCAACATGCATGCGGCCTTCATCTTCATCGTCGCCCTGAACATCAGATCCCTGCTGAGTAAACTTGTTCCTGGCAGAACATCTCACAAAATGGGCACACACGCACAGAAAGGGTGATTGTGTTTTTTTTGATTGGGACACGCATTTTTTTTGGCACCTCATTTTTGGCTCACACACCTTAAGAACAGCCCAGTGTTTGACTATTACCTTGCAAGGCATGGGAAACAAATGGAATGAGACACTTGCATAGCATATCCAATTTCCAGACTTCAGTTTATAACTGCTGTTTCATGACTCACCATATTTGGAAGTTTTTTTAGTGACTGATGCGACAAGTCCTAACTTTGGGCCGCACCTCATGTCCTTCTCGCGGCGTCCCAGCTGAGGGGCATCCACAGTCACGAAGAGGGCTTGGACACCAGCCTGGCGTCACTAAGCAAAGCCACGGAACAGGGAGGCTCAATCACGTAGAGGTGCATAGAATAATTAGAGTGAATAGTGCAAGCGAATAGTATGCCAATAGTCAGCAAAAACATGCAAAAACCAAGGTTTGTTCGTTGGTAGTCAAAATTTAAGACTTCCCATCCCATGGACTTTAAGTCTTGTTTCGGCTTCACTAGGAAATTGTAACGTACCCAACATTAATATATTTATTTAAATTTATGTATATACTTATCTATAAGGATTTACACCTAAATGATCCTAAATGATGGTTGACAAATCAGTGGATGCAAAATGTTGTGCATAGTGACCATAGAGGCTACGGATCCAATGGCCAGTGAGAAAACATGAAATCATCCGGATTATTCACTCACCCCAGTTGATCACTTCGAGTCTATTTAAGGCACCACTTTCGTAGACGGCGTCGGTCTGACGTTGGGTCACTTTCGTATTTCTTTGCGAAGTAAGGAAGAAGAACTTGGAGCTGGTACACGTGCATTCTTGCAAAAATTCTATGGATCTAGCAAGCCACTTCGACAACCCTTGCATGCATCAAGTGTGTCGCACAATTTTTTGTATTCCTCACGACCAGTGTGTCGCTTGCCCAATCCTGAAACAGGACACCTTGAGCCTGATTTTTCCATGTGGCAACTGCTGGATTTTGGAGCCCTGATGGGGGAAATCATGGCCACATATGGCCACATATGGCCACCATCTCCTCAGAAAGTTGTATCCCATGCCATGAATGATATCATTGAAGCTATAAGTTTCTGGTTGGTGGTATACCTACCCCTCTGAAAAATCATGGAGTTCGTCAGTTGGGATGATTATTCCATTCCCAACTGAATGGAAAGTCATAAAATTCCATGGTTCCAGTCACCACCAACCAGGTTTCTTTTAGGCCCGTTCAAACCTACCTCCTCCAACTTCTTGACATACTCCTCCGACCTGGAGAGGGCGCAGCACTGGCGCAGTGGAGCACCAGCTTTGTTTCGCATGATGGGCCATCAGGGGTGTCAAGGTGAAGGTGAAGTCAGGTGCCCAAAAAATAGGACAAACATAGGATGATACTGGTTGGTGGTATACCTACCCCTCTGCAAAATATGAGTTCGTCAGTTGGGTTATGTTGGGATGATGACATTCCCAACTGAATGGAAAGTCATAAAATTCCATGGTTCCAAACCACCAAACAAACATAGAATGATAGCTCAATCCGAAGAAAAACACCAGAAACAAATGGTTCCTGTCAGCGCAGCCTGTGTAGGCATTGGCAGCTCTCCCCTTGCCACTGATCTGGCATACCCCAAACTTTCCTTCTTGGTTTCTTTGATTTTCTTTGTGTTAAAAGAAATTCCGATCCAGAGGTCCAAAATCACCTAACCTAACCTGTTGCCGCAGGCCCCATTGGTTCATGGCTTTTCAATTTCACCTAACCGGGCCCCATATCTTATCACCGCACGGCCACCAGCTCGCCATCGTAGTCTCGCCTGGAGCGTTCCGGATTCACATAGAGCTGAGAGAAAACCTGCTGATCTGGGGTCCTGTGCTCGGTCAGGAATCATCACCGGTTTGTAGGCCTGGTTACTAGTCGCCGGTTCATGGGGTCATCCCATTTGAAAACATATTGACATAAGAAGGTGTCTAAGTATGTCTAACTAGGATTGGATTATCATCCAAGTAGTCATCCTCTGCTTCGGCCTTGTTTGCCAAGGGGTATGTCATGTTTTACAACTAGATTCTACTTCAGTGATTGTCTCAGGTGGGTTCTTGCGGGACAGCTCACTGCAAACGCCAAAGACGTTGAGGACAGAAACCTATGGTTTTCGGGTTTCGGGGGACCCGCCCAATCCAGTGATAGGGATGAAACATCAAGCAAAAATTACCTGAAAGTACCCTCCCAGTATGGCTATGAGCAGGTTGTACTTCCCGTGTCAAGTCATAACCCCAACCATTATTTGATCAAGGCCACAGCTGCTAAAGTGCGGAAAAAAAAAACGATCCTGGCCGCCAACATCTCGTCCAAGGTGTAGGAACTCAGAGTGGGCAGCATGTAGGGAACTCCAGCCTTCTTGGCCGCCTGATCGACTTTGTTTCGGCTTGTGCTGACTCCAAGCTGAAGAACAAATGCTTCAAAAAATATGGGACGTTCTGACGTTCAAGTTGAAGTTGTTCAAGCCTCCGTACTGGAAATCTTGGAGTTTAATGACTATCGGACTATAGGCTTATGGAAGATTTGTTAACACCTCAATTTGCCATGTCCTAGCCACACATCAAAGGATTCGTTTGGTCTCATGGTGCAAAAATACTCTACCATCGCATCGATCAGTCGTATCTCCATGCCTTCACAATGGCAACTTCGCCATCCTGGTGCGGTGTCGTGTCCAACCAAACTTCTGGATGAATACCATACTGTGGATGGAAGAAATCCTGCATCACCAAAAGGATGGTTGAAAGCCTATGAATGGGATGTTTACCACCGTTTTCAGGTGCAGGATTTCGCTGGCCCATCCACCGTATCTTCCTAATCTTCGATCTTCGTAGTTCATGCTTCATCTTTCCACGTGGTTTCCGCCATGGATTCCACATGTTTCCTCTCCTGGTGTGCCAACTTGGCCAGGGCGGTGGCGGTGAAGTACAGAGGCAAGGAGGCCGGGACGCCCAGGATCTGTGTGGTCATGTCGATGTCCTGGTGACATCGACGGCAGTTCTTCATAGTGACTTTCTATTGGCTTAGAGACCTCAAAAAAGATCTTATAAGTTATGATTAAGTTATGATTGGTTGATATTCTACAGTGGACATCTGGCAGAAAAGTTGTTTTTTTGAAACTTGGACAGTTACTTGGAATTGAGGTATATATGGCGAAGCCAAACATCTTTGGTCGAGGAGGATGGGTCAGTTCTGTCAAGTGAAATCCATCCTTAGTTTGTGGGTTGTAGACAGGGGGCTGTCCAAAATGACCATCCAAAATGACATCCCAAATTCTATCAAAATAAAAACATGGGTCTAATTTTGACTAGCCAAAAACATGGGTCTAATTTTGACTAGCCATGACCACTATTTAAGGTTGAGCTTAGATATCTCTGCAACTGATCGGCAAGCACTTCCTTTTATATTGCGGGAAGGGACCAGAACGAGTTGCCTAAAACAGTTATCAAAATCGCAAAGCACAAAAGGAACAGACATTTCAGGGAATACTTCATGCATCCTGTCGCCTGCCAACCCCATGTCTGACAGTTCTATAGAGTAAACATATAATCATAATATCTAAATACAGCTTGATAGAAAGATAGAAAGATAGAAAGATAGAAAGATAGAAAGATAGAAAGATAGAACGATCGATCGATCGATCGATAGATAGATAGATAGATAGACATATATATATTTATAGATATCAATGACCCTCCACATGTTGCGCCTGAAATCCCCAGGTCCCAGCTGATCCCCCGCTGTCCCGCACGTTCACCAAGATGCGCGGACGCATGGTGATGCGCTGGAAAGCCTGGTTCCATGGGGAATCTCCAGTGGGTTCCTTGGGATGGGAAAGACATGGGAAAGACCACATGTATCATACCAAGATATCATGAATTAATATAATATATATATATGATATGTTTGGTGGGTACACATGTTCATATCTTTCCATATATATATATCCATATATATATATATCCATCAAGACTAGTGTAACATGTTGTAAATTTCTGCAACAAAGATCTGCGAGCCGTGATCAAACGGTCTTGCAAATTAAGAAGGTGGTAAGTGAGTGTCTCTCTTGGCTTTGACGTGGCTCATGTGATCTTATCAAACAAGATGTTGGAATAAATTGGTGTAAGGGGCAATGCAAACCATATTTTACTCAAAATGCTGGTCATAAAATAAACAGCACTTTTTCCCATAGTAAGCCTCTCTTTTTTCATCAAATGGTGGGCCAAGGATGGCTGGGCTGCCTATTTTCGTCTAAATCAAAGTCCCCTTCCTAGTTACAGGTCACAAGCTACAACCTTGTACTGGTCAGTTGTGATGGGGCCGGTCACCCACAACCATCCTTTGTGATTCTTTTCTCGATGTTCTCATATGTCGAAATTTCCTCAAACATCCATCTGTTATTCCTTGTCGGTCGTATGGATCCAACAGAGCTGTGGACCATTTTTTCATATCACCATCAGCTCCATTCCCCCACCACAAGGGATCTGGGCTGATGTTTCAGATTTCAGACCATATGATGTCACTGGATTTTCCAACCATATGTTCAAGCAAGGCCACATTCAACATCCTCCGGTTCAACGTAAAAGTCTCCAAAACAATGGCCATGAATTCAATGGTATTTCCATCTACATCCATCTAATGTATTCATCATATCTTTCCCTAAAAACATGGTCATCTCCATTGCATTTTCCAGCTGTTTCACCAACAAAAACACGGACAAGAACTCAGAAGTTCTGGCTCCCCACCATGTGATTATCGCGCAGAGTGATCTCATCATCGCCACCGGAGGAATAGTAACCCCAAGCTTGGGGCTCCATCACCTGCGGATGCGGATGGGGATGTAGCAAGGAACATGCTGATTGGTGGAAAAATGCTGGGGGAAAAAATATGAAACAATATGAAACAATATGAAACAATATGACATCTTCATCAGCCAAATTTGGGATTCAAGTGATTTTTCAGCATCAATGGGGAGTTTTCAGCATCAAACATGGGGATCCAATCACTCCATTTCGGATCACCTCGCGGGCGACGGACTCGAAGTCAAAGGTGTTGAGCATCGCGTTGAGAGGCCTCAGAGTGCGGCTTCGGGTTTCAATCGGATCCCTCCAGGAATTGACAACATCGCCTAATATTTAATATGTGGTCAAGAACCACATGCGTCCTCCGAATTTCCCCCCTTAAGTCAATGAAGCCTGTTTTTTGCTGGTTCAATCAGTTCAATCCCAATTTTTCTCGATTTGTGCTTAGTAAACTCCCACATCTTGCCAAAAAAACATTCAAACAATATCAAACAATATGACCCCTGTGCAGCAGTCGTTAGCCCCTGGCGGCTTCTTGAACTCCTCGATCTCTTCCTCGCCCTGATAAGCAAACAGCTGGGGCCTCGAAAAGAATCTAAGCAATTGGTCAATGGATGGTTGTCCCCAAAATTCAAGGGATTCCGATGGATACACATGCTAGCATAACCAATCACACACCCAACATCACCCGACAAACAATAATGAACCCCACTTCCCCACCAATCAGAAGGGAACGGAAGGGGAAACATTCAGTAACCACTTTTGGGAGACACCATGTTTGGCCAGAATTGCGGGCCCAGAGTCCACTAGCTGGTCGTACAGTCCTACATCATCTGTTTATCCTCCCTAATCTGATGTTTATTTCAAGTAAACAAAATCCACATTGGACAGCTATTTATTTGGCAAACAAAATAACAGAAGAGTTCTTGTCAACATTTCCACCACCAGTGAAGAATCTTTGCATCGAGAATCAAGAATAGTTACTCAAAGGTCCTATGGCTGATGATATTCCAATTTCATCCCCTTTCTGGTGCCTCCTCCGTGACAGCCTTCTTCTTCTTGGGGGCCGGCTTGTGAGCCTTGTGCAGCATGCCCAGCGCGCTGCAACTCATGGCCATGTATAATGGGCGCCCACTGGTGGGAAAAACCCAAAATGCCAACCATATGCCCCTCATAACCTCGTATCTTGGACACCCCAGCAAGCCGCAAAAATCAACCATAATACACCCCAGTAGCCCTGTATGTTGCCAACCTACAGCACTCATACCTCTGTATGTTGCCAACCTACAGCCCTCCAGCCCTGTATGTTGCCAACCTACAGCGATCCTGTCCCTGTATGTTGCCAACCTACAGCACTCATACCTCTGTATGTTGCCAACCTACAGCCCTCCAGCCCTGTATGTTGCCAACCTACAGCGATCCTGTCCCTGTATGTTGCCAACCTACAGCCCTCCTAGCCCTGTATGTTGCCAACCTAGCGATCCTAGCCCTGTATGTTGCCGACCAACAGCACTCCTAGCCCTGTATGTTGCCAACCTACAGCACTCCTAGCCCTGTATGTTGCCGACCTACAGCACTCCTAGCCATGTAATGTATTGCCAATCTAGAGCCCTCCTAGCCCTGCATGTTGCCGACCTACAGCACTCCTAGCCCTGTATGGTGCCAACCTACAGCACTCCTAGCCCTGTATGGTGCCGACCTACAGCACTCCTAGCCCTGTATGTTGACAACCTACAGCCATCATAGCCCTGTATGTTGACAACCTACAGCCCTCCTAGCCCTGTATGTTGACAACCTACAGCCACCATAGCCCTGTATGTTGCCGACCTACAGCACTCCAGCCCTGTATGTTGCCAACCTGCAGCCCTCCCAGCCCTGTATGTTGCCAACCTACAGCCCTCCTATCCCTGCATGTTGCCGACCTACAGCCCTCCTAGCCCTGTATGTTGCCAACCTACAGCACTCCTAGCCCTGTATGTTGCCAACCTACAGAACTCCTAGCCCTGTATGTTGCCGACCTACAGCCCTCCTAGCCCTGTATGTTGCCAACCTACAGCCCTCCTAGCCCTGTATGTTGCCGACCTACAGCCCTCCTAGCCCTGTATGTTGCCGACCTACAGCCCTCCTAGCCCTGTATGTTGCCAACCTAGAGCCCTCCTAGCCCTGTATGTTGCCAACCTACAGCCCTCCTAGCCCTGTATGTTGCCAACCTACAGCCCTCCTAGCCCTGTATGTTGCCCACCTACAGCCCTCCTAGCCCTGTATGTTGCCGACCTACAGCACTCCTAGCCCTGTATGTTGCCAACCTACAGCACTCCTAGCCCTGTATGTTGCCGACCTACAGCACTCCTAGCCCTGTATGTTGCCAACCTACAGCACTCCTAGCCCTGTATGTTGCCAACCTACAGCACTCCTAGCCCTGTATGTTGCCAACCTACAGCACTCCTAGCCCTGTATTTTGCCAACCTACAGCACTCCTAGCCCTGTATGTTGCCGACCTACAGCACTCCTAGCCCTGTATGTTGCCAACCTACAGCACTCCTAGCACTCCTAGCCCTGTATGTTGCCAACCTACAGCACTCCTGGCCCTGTATGTTCCCGACCTACAGCACTCCTAGCCCTGTATGTTCCCGACCTAGAGCCCTCCTAGCCCTGTATGTTGCCATCCTACAGCACTCCTAGCCCTGTATGTTGCCAACCTACAGCACTCCTAGCCCTGTATGTTGCCGACCTACAGCACTCCTAGCCCTGTATGTTGCCGACCTAGAGCCCTCCTGTATGTTGCCAACCTACAGCACTCCTAGCCCTGTATGTTGCCGACCTACAGCACTCCTAGCCCTGTATGTTGCCGACCTACAGCACTCCTAGCCCTGTATGTTGCCGACCTAGAGCACACCTAGCCCTGTATGTTGCCAACCTACAGCACTCCTAGCCCTGTATGTTGCCAACCTACAGCACTCCTAGCCCTGTATGGTGCCAACCTACAGACCTCCTAGCCCTGTATGTGCACTCCTAGCCCTGTATGTTGCCAACCTACAGCACTTCTAGCCCTGTATGTCGCCAACCTACAGCACACCTAGCCCTGTATGTTGCCAACCTACAGAACTCCTAGCCCTGTATGTTGCCGACCTACACCCCTCCTAGCCCTGTATGTTGCCAACCTACAGCACTCCTAGCCCTGTATGTTGCCAACCTACAGCCCTCCTAGCCCTGTATGTTGCCGACCTACAGCCCTCCTAGCCCTGTATGTTGCCCACCTACAGCCCTCCTAGCCCTGTATGTTGCCAACCTACAGCCCTCCTAGCCCTGTATGTTGCCGACCTACAGCACTCCTAGCCCTGTATGTTGCCCACCTACAGCCCTCCTAGCCCTGTATGTTGCCAACCTACAGCACTCCTAGCCCTGTATGTTGCCAACCTACAGCCCTCCTAGCCCTGTATGTTGCCGACCTACAGCCCTCCTTGCCCTGTATGTTGCCCACCTACAGCCCTCCTAGCCCTGTATGTTGCCAACCTACAGCACTCCTAGCCCTGTATGTTGCCAACCTACAGCCCTCCTAGCCCTGTATGTTGCCGACCTACAGCCCTCCTAGCCCTGTATGTTGCCCACCTACAGCCCTCCTAGCCCTGTATGTTGCCGACCTACAGCACTCCTAGCCCTGTATGTTGCCCACCTACAGCCCTCCTAGCCCTGTATGTTGCCAACCTACAGCCCTCCTGGCCCTGTATGTTCCCGACCTACAGCCCTCCTAGCCCTGTATGTTGCCAACCTACAGCACTCCTAGCCCTGTATGTTGCCAACCTACAGCCCTCCTAGCCCTGTATGTTGTCGACCTACAGCCCTCCTAGCCCTGTATGTTGCCCACCTACAGCCCTCCTAACCCCTGTATGTTGCCAACCTACAGCACTCCTAGCCCTGTATGTTGCCCACCTACAGCACTCCTAGCCCTGTATGTTGCCAACCTACAGCACTCCTACCCCGGTATGTTGCCAACCTACAGCCTCGGTAGCGCTCATGATGTCTATCACCAGCCCTACATCAGGCCTCAGGAGCCTTCGCCACGTGCTCAGGCTTGATGGTGGCAACATCCACCACGCCCATGGTCAAGGAAGGTTTCAGGAGTTTGTCCATGATATCCTCCACACAAGGAGATCTTGGACAAAATCGCAGTGTGGTAAACCCAGACAAACCCATTCTTAACCCCACGACTTCAGGTGTCGACCTGCAAAGGGACCCCATGGGACCCCCCACCTTGGGATGAATGGGATCGAAAATGGCCGTGGCATCCATCCCCGCTGCATCGGTGATGAGCTTGGCACCACCAGGGTGGACCTTGGCGAATTTCGTCAAGTCATAGGCCTGCGACGTGATCGACGTGCAAGGCGTAAGATGATCTTCCCGAAACCAATGGTTGGGGAGTTCTCCTCAAAATATCTTATATGTGGAGATACAATATTGTCTTAAGTGTATATTCCATATAATTGTATATACACATATATAATTATATACATATACATATCAAATCTTGGTTGGATAAGAGATAAACTCCACAAATGTCAGGTCTTCTGGCCATCTCTAACGACACCTTCCTCAACCACTGGACCACCAGTGACACGACCCGTGGCCTTTCCGTAGAGAACGACCCAGCAATCCTCCTTGGTGTTGTGCTTGGCCACCTCTTCCATGCCTAAGTGAAGCCCAAGAATTTCCAGGCTTTCCAGGAAGCAACAAAAATCACAAACTTTAGGTATGGTGTTTTTGTTTGGTACAAGATCATGTTATATAATGACGTTTATTGACGTTTTATTTATGTGCGTTTAATCCCACCAAAAGGCACATCTATTAGAATAGAATGGAGACACTAAGTTGGATGGTCACTTTCCAAAGGTGCCACCCTTCGTCAGTCGTCCCAGAAGCTCAGGGCTGCCGCCATGATGACAGGGGAGCTGCGAATGGGAGCGATGCGAGAATCCGACACTGAGTCTCAAGCTGCGGATATGCACCGAACAAAAAAAACTTGAAAAAAAAACAAAACGTCCAAAATCTTCGAAATGCATGGTGAATACAACACGATATCATCATTTATATAAATTTATATCAATCTATAGATTGGTTGTCATTTTGGTGGATCTTATCTCTCTTTTCTGTCAACCAAAAAACATTCAAAAACCTTCCGCTCAACAACCTTGCACCCAAGATTTGCCCTGAAATCGACCACGAAAGCCAGCAGAAATGTGGCCCTTGGTCGTCTCTGGAATTTCTGGTTGATCCTTCCAGGTAGGAGATAGGGAGGTTATATAAGTATGAAAGGTAATTTGACTTATTTGCAACCAACATCAAAACATCTCAAAACACATCAATTTATTGATGATACACCCACTATGCCCCCATTTTTTGCAGGTTGAATCCCTAGTTTTTGTTATAAAAATTACACCAAGCAGCCACGCATCTCCGCCTCTCGAGGCAACATCACCGGCAGTTTTCGCAGGGCCGACCAAAGCTCACCTGCGGGACTCATCCAGTGGATGCTGCTTATTCTGGGCTGGGGTCGCACCTTCTTTATGGGATGTGTTGGGAATATACATAATATAGAAATACGGAATGGCATATTAGCCATGAAATCTCTTTTTAGTTTTTGTTTGATGTGTTTTTTTTCTGTGGTGGTGCATTTTTTCCATCAAGAATTGGATGCCAGAAACTGGCCAGAATATCGAGCATTCACCTTCAGGAATCGGGATCTTAATCCAGCATTCATGAAAAAAGAGACCACAATGGGCGCACGCGCATCGTATGCCAACCATCATGAGCAAATAATAAGGATGCAATATAGAGGTAAACAAAATCCTGATATTTCCTGATAAATACAGGTGACAATACTGGGCAAACCACCGACAATACTGAGATTTCACAAAGTTGTAGCCAAAACAACCCATGGTCAATCTCCCAAAACAAGGGTACCTCCATAGCCTCCATATCCAAGTCAATAAGGCATGAGATACGCCAACTGGAAAATCCTGCATTTACAGATGATTTTCCGAGCTATAAACCTCCATTGACTTTGGGAATTTCCCATTATTACCAAAGCGTTTTACAGTGGGACTAACATTTCTATAGAGATTTTCCCATTAATTCATTATTTATCATAATGATAAATAATGAATTAATGGGAAAACCTCATGATAAATAATGAATTAATGGGAAAATCTCTATAGAAATGTTATCATTATTTCATTTAGGATTTTCCAGCGGAATTTCCCCAACTAATTCTAATGACAATCATTTGACCAGTCCAGTCCGCCCCACTTGACCGGCCTCCGGCCAAGATCTCGGTGAGCATGCTCACATAGGTCTTCGTCTCAAAGACGGCCACCATGTACCTCGGATCGAGTCGCAGTGGGAGCGTTTTTGGAATCCTCCGGGAATCAATGGGTATCAACAAGGGAGACGCTTGATATCCTGAGTGGTGCAGCTTATTGCAGCTTGATATCCTAGTTTTCTTACATCTACTTAGCTACAGTAGATCTGAGATGAACTGTCAAGATCCATCAACACAACTTGGTTGTGATGGCTCTCCCACAGAATCTTGGCCCCAAAAATGGGGTGAAAGAACACCTTTGAACCATGAGGTCGTCCAGTGAGGTCGAGATATCCTGCAGATTCCCACAGTTTACTGTAGCTGAAATGCCCAAAAGTTCATTCGCCAAGGCGCAAAATAAAGGGATGATCATTCTCTGCTAAGATGTCGCATTCGGTTTTCATTTCCTTGGAAAGCGCGGTTTTTTTTGTCCACAATCAGTGTTTTATCGTCTATCCAGCTGGCGTTGGCACAGCCGTGGTATTCCATCGATATGATTCACAAGCAGTGAAATGACCGGAGTTGAACAAATCTTCTTGTACTTACCTGCTTCGCACAAGATTGGCAATGAAACCAATGAGAAACATGTACTCAAAGTGGCAGGTCGTTCTCAAGTGGTGTGTTCTTTGGCCCTACCCCAACAAACATCAGTTCAACTCAAAATAATGAATAACAATCCCAAACACGGATAGAAAACGATTTCAATAATTGAAACCAAATATACTCATGAAAGGTTTATGTTAAACCATGTTAAACCTCATTCTTGGTGGTCTAAAGTTAAGACCAATGGTTTCTTTGAAAATTGAAACCAGTCGCAGTTCACAACTCGTTCACAATTCGCCTCCAAGGCTCTGTTGGCATCTTGCCATTCAGGGTTCGCTTACAGGTCTTCAGGGCATACTTCGCACCAGTCTTCCTGGTTCAGGTCAATTTCGGGCTGTTGACCTAGCCCAACTGTTGGTTGCTTATTAAACAAAGACGTCAGGGAGTCCTTGTACTTCGGGGGGTTCAACCACGAGTGTACCACAATTTGGGCCCTGTAACAGTGAAAACTGGATGAAATGGATCTAAATTATTCTAAATTCATCATTTGTTCAAAAAAAATAATGAAAGGACCGTGTGTTTGCTAAACCTTCCCAACAAATCTGTGTGCTAATCCTTCAATTCGCGCATTTCGACCCCCAACAATCCACCAGCAATCCGCCAGGTCCTGTGCTCGACCAGGCGAACGGTACTGAAGGCGCCAGCGCCCAGGAAACTGATGGATTTCAGGTCCGACAGGGTAACCTTGGACTTCGATGATTTCCCCGGTCGCTCGCTGGTTTTCATGGAAAATCCCAGAGAAAAATGGATAACTGGGGATTTCCATGACGATCTGGAAACCTCCATTTGGCCGATCGAAATACGAAAGGGTATGAGGCTGAAGCCAGTGTTGAAGCCTGTTATAGAAAGGATTTGTTTTAAAAAATGGAGTATGAAACATAATTCATCAGCATTCTGGGGACGATTCCTAGTTGGATAGGAACCCAAGCTCAATGCTTTCGGAAAATCACCTGCTGGCAGAGGATCAAGGCCAAGTGAGCCAAGTGGCACCAGCATCTTGGATGCTGATCCGATATTCCAAGTCTCTTCTCATCTTCTCCGTAATGATCTGCCTCTGACATGCGAAAGCCCAAACATCAAAAAAAAAAGAACCGAGGATTGGCTTGAAACTCGGTAAATCTGAAGTACAGAGTTGCGAAACCGCAACACACAAAAAACCGAGGAAGGATTACCTGATGGAATTGTTTTTTCTGTAGCTATATCAAGCAGCCATGTCCAGCTCATCTGGCTATCATTTATCAACATGTTGGAGCGCATGTTGGATGAACAGAATTTGGAACCATTTTTTATCGCTCACAAAAACCTACGGGCGCCTACATGAGCCTACCAAAAATGGATCAACATGATCTATTTGACTGAAGAACACTTTATTTTACTGATTATCTCAGTTCCCAGTGTCTTTCAGAAATTGCAAATTATATTTAAACAGTTGCCATTTCGTGCAATTTCCGTTGATTAAACTATCCTCTATGGTTTCTCACCAGTCCAAACTGTGAAAATCATACCATTCCAATCCAAATTTCCCAAAGTTTCAAACCATCATCTGAAAAAAAACATAAAAACTGAATTGAGATGTTGGATAGATGGTTACCTTATTCATGGTGTGATGGTTTTCAGATGAATTTTAAAGGATAGTTACCTTATTAATCTTGGCCCGTTCGCCCATCATCTCGGTGACGGCCAAGGCGCTTGAAGACCGACTTCTCCAAGGTCCACAGCTCCGCACTGTCACTCGAGACCTGGCAGCGCGTTTGAGTCGTGGTGGATAAGCTGATACTACCTGGTGATTGGGGGTTATGAACTATATAACCTGAACAATAACCTATATTAATTGGGGATTATGAACTATATACCCTCTGGTAATTTGTTACGTAGCGAACTGGAAAATGACCATGCTTTTCATGGGAAGATCCACTATTTCTATGGTCATTTTCAATAGCTACGTAACAAATTACCAGAGGGTAACCTTTACAATCACCTATATAACTCATATGAATGGGAAAACTAAAAGTTGGCTCGCAAAATGACGGGACGTGTTGCTGATTTAATCCAAATAAAAATCGAAACAAAAAAAACACATCGAATTTGATGATATCAAAATGGAGGTGTCCTAAAATGGGAGTACCCCAAGTCACCATAGGTTTCAAGTTACAGAGTTACTAAGTCATGGTCATCCATGAGTTGGATTTGGGGGTTCGCCCATTTTAGGAAACCTCCAAATGGTCATTTTGGGAGTAGTCAATCAAATATAGTTGTTCCAGGGGAATTAAAATGGTTGTTCCTAGCAAAATGGCTAATATTTAATTGATTTAATTTGATAGAACAAAATTATACTCCCCTGGAATTATAAATATGACATTGCAATCTTAAGTGGTCAAGAAAAAATATTAATACCCCAAACATATACTCATTCAATATCTTTCAAGCCTCCACTTCTTGATAGAAATCATAAACCTCCAAAGCAGAATGAAGGCTTAAATACCTAAAAATGAACAAGCCATGACACGCCTTTTGTGAGTCCAATGCTATTTACCCCATGTTTGAACCATAGCCATAGCCATTATCTTTGCTTCCCTCCAGTTGCCAGGCCTGCACAGTTGCACTACGTGGCTCGTCGAAGAGAAGAGCACGTTCCTCCAAGCGGTGAGAAAGTTGTGATTTATTGGGCTGTATGACATGAAGATAGGTCAATTGCCTAAAGCATGAGATTATACAAACAGAATTGAACAGAATGAAACAGAATTAAACAGAATTCAACAGAATTAAACAGAATGAAACATAATTAAACATGTAACTTCATTACAAGCACACGTTTCACTGATGCTGCTTATGGGATAGTATCCAGTATATGGGCATGTTTTTTCAACCTGCCAGAAAGGGAATGGCAACAACATGAAATAACCAACAATGGCGCAATGTAACAAGTCATAGGTAATGATCAAAAACAAATGATTGGAGATGATTGGAGTCTCTACTGTATCTGTCAAGAATAGCGGGGTATTCCAAGTCACCTAGCATTTCGTGGTCTGATTTCAACCGAGCACGCACTCACTACTCTACGTGGTTTTCCACTGCTCCTCCTCCTCCTCCGCGTTTTGTTGATTTCATCAATAACTATTCCGTGCAACCCGTACCGACTTCTTCTTCTTGCCAATTTTAAACGTCCTGTCGTAGATTCTTTGTTGTTTTAGCAATGCAGCAAGCATCATCAGCTTTCGCCATCGGCATACCAGCTATCTCCGAAATCCACCCCATGATGACATCCCGCCGCTTGGTCTCCAAGAATGTAGCATACATCACTATTCCCAAGTCGCAACCTTCATAGAGAACTAACCATTCCTAATCATTATCATCACCATATTTGTTGCTAAAATCCCCAATTCACATCCCATTGTCCATTGTGTCCCCGTTATCTCCATAAAATGCTTGGTTAAGTACACCCCCATATACTCTCCAGTGGACTAACATAGCTATGAAAATTGCCTTTACAGATGATTTACTCATAATAAGAATGGTAATCTTCATGTTATATAGTAAATACACCCAACTCACATATTCCATGGGAATTATGAATTGACATCTGGTACTTTAACATAGCTATTGAAAATTGACCATTTATAGTGGAATTTACTATTAAACATGGTGATTTTCCATAGTTATGTTAGTTTACCAAAGGGTAACTAAATCTAATGATACATATCCCCAATATACCCTCTGGTAAATAAACAGTTGGATCCTGAAAATCACCAATTGTTAGAGGTTTCACAAATCTTCCAACCCCAACAACTACCAGGGTCTATGTTAAGTTACCAGAGGGTAATCCTGAATGTACAGTATCCTTTGTTGATATCCTGGTGAATTCCCAACTGAAATAGCCAGCGTGACCTGTCGGTGCAAGCTCGCGCCAAGTCTCTCCAAAGGATGCGTTCTTGCCCTGCGTTCGGATCTTCTTCCCATCGATTGTGACCTCTGAAAGAAGGCCATGGGTTTATTGGTGTTCATAGATGTTGATATATATATGATTATATATGATTATATATGATTATATATGTATGTAAATACATATATACATATTTAATATGTATTATTAATATGTATTGATATGTGTATTATATATATATATTTACAATGGGTGATAGACATGAAACATGCTTATGACTGACTAGTTCTTAAATGGGATAAACATGGATAAACCTCCAAGAGGCAAAGACGTCTGGAATCGTCTTGCCATGGTGCGTTTCACCATTCCAAGATGGGACATTCAACCACCAATCAGCACATGTCTTTAATGGGACTGAAAAAAATAGACCCTCTGGTAATTTAAACATTGCCCATTTATAGATGATTAATTTATTAACAATGGTGGTTTTCCATAGTAAACTGTGAACGTTTACTGGAGGGTAATGAATCTGATTTCCCGGTGACAAAGGATCGACTTTGCGTGCCCAAGATCTTCATTGTTGGGGGGCACTAAAGTACGCGTCCAACCTCAAGGTTGACCCTGGCTATCCCGACTGCCCAAGATCTTCACTTCAGGGCACAGTGGTCTCACCCTTCACGATCACGAAAAAGTGATTGCCCGACTCCCCTGCAGCTACAGCAAAACTCGTTTTAGAACTCAATGGTCTGCGTCAAAAATGGGTTTTGAGCCAACCAAACAGTGGGGATTTTAATCAACCAATTGGTCAAGCAACTGGGGTACCCTAACATTGAAATCATGTAAGATCATGTAATATCGTTTGATATCAAGATATATCAAGATATATCACGAACCATATTGCAGATCATCACTGGGTCGACCAGTTTCATACCCATTCATTGCAAGGAAGGAAAAAAGACCTGGGCCGTTTGAGCCTGCTCCTTAACATGAAAGTGTAGATCTACAATTGACATACCCTCTGGTAAACTAACAGTTTGCTATTGAAAATGGCCATAGAAATAGTGGATTTACCCATTAAACATGGTCATTTTCCATGGCTATGTTAGTTTACCAGAGGGTAATGATTGTGTTTTTCAAGGCTTGAGTGTGCGGTGAAGGATCCATGTTCTTCTGACCAAACACATCCAAACAGTACTTCTCAGAAACAAAATGTTGTTTCACTTTATTGTGGTACAGATTTCGCAACATGATTCATGCGGAGGTTTCCTAAAATAGGGGTACCCCTAAATCATCCATCTTAATAGGACGTTCAGGGATTTTCCATTATAAACTATCCATTTGGGGGTACCCCCATTTACGGAAACCACCATGTTTTATTTGGGGTTCTTTCTGATATAATGTTCCCACTGGCCTTGCCGAATCACGACCTCACCGTATATGCACTTCCGATCTTGCAAGGACCTTGGGGTGCTGAATGCTGTGGGTGGAGAATATGGGGGAAGGATGGCTAAGGTCAAGATTTTCATGGAGCTAGATGGGATTTTCCATGAAATAAACCAACCATTTTGGATACCCCCATTTATGGAAACCCCCATTTATGAGGAGCAACCAATGTTCCGGGATGTTCCGGGTACCCTCATAGGAAGATGCAGAAAATCCTCATATTTTTCACATGTGTCCAAGAGTGGGTGTGATGAAATACTGGACAGGAGTTGCGACCAAGATGGGGATCATGGGGAAATCGCAACGAAGCTCATACCCAATCTTTCCAACATCTTTCGGTCTGTGTTTAGGCACGTTTCTCCCTCAGGCTGGTTAGATCTCCCAATGCTGGCAGCGTTTTGGACATGCCAATAGTTTTTCTCAGACTTCAAACATGTGACATACCTTTTTTATCCTTTTTTGTTCAATTCAGTCACCATGTTTCAATAATGTCCTTTTGGTAAAAATAGAGGGGCCGGTTTGGCATACCATCTATCATCAAACAGACCTGTTGCTAAAAGGTTTTCTGAAGAAACCCCTCTAGTCACCAACCAATGGGAATTTGATGGAATTTGGGACATCCATGCTATGTTTTCTTGGGTTGAAACACCAACAACAAACATAGTCCAATATGGATCCCAAACAGCAACCATCCGGTCCCAAGGTCCGAGTCCGACTGAGTCGATGGCATCACAACTCTTTCGGTTTGTTGCTTGTTCAAATGCCGGAAGATGGGTACCTGATGCCACGGAAACTGAAAAAAATGACCCACCATTTTGGAGGTGTGGAATTTGCAAATGCTTAGATGGTACTAGACCACATCCATTGCCATTTGCGATACATTTCTCACTATCAACCATCATTGATGGCAAGGTCCGATCTAGAATCCATGACCGACCGCAGCGGCATTTTCACATGCACAGTTCGCCCTCACACTCGGTCGCCCGGGTGTGCAACGGGTAGACAAGTATTCAAGGCGTTCTTCCAGCAAGTTGGTATGCTGGATGAACACGTCAGATACTTTGCGATCAGCACGGTTCGGCTGAAAGCGGCTAGAACTCGTCACCATAGCCTTCCTCTTCGCCTGCACGGTTGTTGCCCGAATGGTTATGCGCAACATGATCATGCACAAAAAGTGTTTGTTTGATATCGGGTGTTAAAAAAAAACATACTATATATAAATTATATATATATATATACAGATTTGAACCAAGAAAACAATCATATGCAGAAACGTACAAAAACAAACAAAAACATATGACAACCAGGAACATTCCAAGGCATGTAGCACAGCCAAACAAACTCTATATAAATGATTCCAGATACCAAATGCGTCTTTGAATGGTAGGGTGCCAAAACCTATTTTGAAAACAAATTATAAAATACATTTAAATAGTATAAATGTTTATTGTTTCTGAATTTGACACGTCAAATTGGAAAAAAAAACACGAAAGGTTTTCCAAAATACCACCGGCCTTCGCCCTCTGCCGTCTCGATGCCCACCTAAGAATGGTCGAATTCGACCAATGACGGCCACATGACAAAGATGCTGCCACATCGCCGAAACAATAGAAATTACAAGTTTGAAAGGAGAATTGGGTAACATGCGTTTGCAATCGTTTGCACAAATTTGTACATCAAAATCTGGACAAATTTGCCAAGAAATGCTCGGGAATCCAACACATGATGCCTAGTTGATTTTCAGTCCCAAATAATCATGGTGGAATCTCAAACTGTCATGGAATTTCATTTTCTCTGGGTATTCTTGTCTGTTGCTGATTAATTTTGTCATGCGCCCGCCTCTTCGTAATCCTTCTCCAAGGCAGCAAGATCTTCGCGGGCTTCAGAGAACTCGCCCTCCTCCATGCCCTCGCCTACATAGTGGTGGACAAAGGCACGTTTCGAGTACCTTAGCCAGATATAATTTGATTGCTGACGCTGCACCTCAGGGATGGCAGCGCCAAGTGGCACACGGCCACAACTCACATCTTCTCCAAAACCTTGCTTCGCACACTGGACATGTGCGCAAGCACCTCAGCATTGAAATGGTGACCACTCTGCAGGGATGGCCAACCTAAACGTCTCTGCATCAAATCCTGCGGAATTGCAGGTCTCACTTCATCAAAGGCACCGCAGTACCAGCATAAGTGGTCCCAGGCTGGGACACTAGGTTCCTGACACCAAGGACAAAAGTTGTCCACTGCACCAAGCCGCAAGCTTTGATACATTGCAGTGCTGCAAGCAGCACCTACCATGACAGCCTTGCCATGACCATTTTGTGACTCAAACATCTGTCTCGTTAATTTGAAACGCTCTTCATCGTAAAAAAACAAATCCTCTGAGTGCTGTCGCATCTCGACGTTTACTCTTCAGCCAAGCAGAAAAATGCGTAAACCTCCATGTTTCACGAATACCATGATCAAATTTATCCAGCAAAAACTTGAAACGCTCCTGGTTGGGCATATCGAGGAGTTCCATCCAGTCCATAGAGAGCCGACATGCAGCATGACACCATTTCCAAGGTCCAGCGACCTGCCACCCAAACTCTGAAAGCCACCTTTGAACGGTGTGCAACCATGTACCGCATTTTGGCTGCTCATACCAGCGGACACGGCCCGAGATGGCCATTTTGCGCAAAGCGCTTGCAACTAGAGAGCCAGCCACGAAATGAAGGTCAGAAGTGTGCCCATCCAAAATACATCTCAAATCAGGTGAGCCCAGTGCGTGCACAAACATGAACTTGCGATAAGCAGCCTGCAGGGAGGTCATCTTTGGCATGTGAAAGAAACACCCCCATGCTGCCTTGGGGACAATGCGAGTCCGCCACAACATTTTCTTGGCCTGAAGAGGCACCGCTTTGGTTTTGCAGAGTCTCCGTGCTTGAAGCTCAGCAGCCTGAACACGCTTATTTGCCGTAGAACGAGAAGCCATATTCAAACGATCACAAAAATCGATGCCCAACACCCTTGCTTGTGAGGTCAGCGTTTGCCGAGGAAAACCCACCTGCAGAAGTTCAGCATGTTGAGCCTTTTGACGTGAAATGATCTTCAGCTTGGACATGTTCTCACGAAGGCCCAAGACCTTGCTCCACCACTCCCAAGTCAAAAAGATGCGGCGCGCCTGCGACGGATTGACTGCCACATAGGTCCTGTCATCAAGAAAAACAGCTTGGACAAAGTTTGTACGTTGTTCCTGCAGAGCCACATCCCGTACTGGAGAGGACAGCAAAACATTCAGAGTCAAAGGCGAGAAGGAGTCACCCTGGGGGAGACTTTCTGAGACAATTGAAGCTTGGGGCAAAAAGTTTTGACCCAACTGAAGCCAGCGGTGTTGATCCAGCCACACATGGCTCAACATGGCACACCAAACATCAGGGAAACCAGCCGCTTCCAAAGTCTTTAAAGCCAGACGAGGAGCAACCATGTCAAAGCACTTACTGTAGTCCATAGTCACCAAAATGGAACTTCTCTTTTGGAATGCCTCTTCCAAAGAAGAGACCGCTGTGTCAATGCCACGGCCAGGAATACCACCGTGAGCTTCAGGTGGTAGGACTTGCTGCAACCATCGAGTGACGTTGGCATGACGTGTGATACTTGAAGCAACCACTCTCCAAAGGATAGATTGCACACAAATTGGGCGCATGTTCGAGCCGTGCACTGCACCACCATCTTCAGCAGACATTTCTTTTGGCAGGTGAACCTGCCTCACATGTTTCCATGCTTCAGGCCATTGTCGACGTGCCTGCCAACGGGCCAGCAACTTGGCATACACCTGCCAAGCACGAAGCGGCCAGGCGGCAACTTCGTCTCCAGTCCAACCGTCCGGTCCCGCGCTGGAACCAGAAGATTTGTGCGCGCTCATCCACAAATCTTGAGCATTGATGTTGAAGGAGTCTAACTGGGATCGGCGCCCCTCCCGCTGCCACTGCTGCAAAGCGAAGTCCAGATCGACATTGCTGTATCGATACCAAATAGAGTCCCAGAAACCTTTGAGTTGCTCAAGGCTATCGTTCGGACCATATGTAGACACGCGCCGCCCACCACTGTCATACAAGAGAGAAGGCGAAACAACATTGGCATGATTGTTCAACCATTTTGTGGCCTCACGGCCACCTTTCAGCATGTTCCGCTTCCAAGTGTCTAGCCTCTGCTGCTTGGCAAATTCAGCAACGGCTTGCATTTCATCTTCCACTCTTTGCTCATTGATTGTCCAATCAGCAGAGAAAGCAAGGCTATTCGGCCACGTGCGCTTGATGTTCTGCAACAAGTGTTGAGGACTTCGACCAGCATAAAGTTGGCGTTGATATTCCCTGATGCGACCAAGCAGTTTGGCAAGTTTACGCCAACGAAAGGTTTTGCAGTTGCTTTTGAAATCCACGTCAGTGGATGGAGCAGCGAAGACAGGAAGGCTGCCCTTTGGACGGATGCAAGGTGGCCGCGCCTTTTGCACATTCAAACTTTCCAATGCACGCATAGATGCTGCTTCAGCCATTTGATTGAACTCCAACCATTCCTGTTCAGTATTGCTCTCGCGGGGCACCCTCACATGTTCCCACGCTTTGTCAAGAGCTGTTGTCCAGTCGTTAAGACTCACATTGCCAGGCAAAAAAGACCTTGTCCCTATCATTCGCATTGCTGGATCCACATTGCAAGCAGCTGTAAAAGTACCCTGCAAAATTTTGTGGTCAGAAAAACTCTCATCTCGGTAGGTCAGGTTGAGGCATTCCACTGACCGTGTCGTCTGGAGATAGTCAACACACCTATCCCCATCCCATCTGCTCGCGACAGGTTGACCCTCCTCATGCACATACCAGAGAAGAAAATCATCGCTCTTCGAAGGAGGAGGTTCGTTCCAATCACCCATCATAATAATAGGAAAACCATGTTGCTGTGCAGTCACAACATCATGCAATTCAGAATGCATACCCGTTGCGGCTGTGCGTGGCCGTTGATAGACATTGATGACCATGAAAGTGCAAAAATCCACTGCCAAAAATTCGCCAAATTCAGTTGAGCTGCCACACTGGTGCGTAGCGCGCACATCCTTCCGGGCCAAGAGGCACACACCGCGCCTCTGAAGCTCATTTCCACGAGCATCAAGCCGAGGTGGTAAAGTAACGTGCCAGGACCTGTATCCACGAGCCATTGCAAAACGTGAAAACTGCTGGGCTTCACGCTCATCCATGTTTGTTTCTTGCAAAGCCACAACATGCGGCTTGTTCTTTTCAGCTGCCAGTAAATCCAGGAAACGATAAGCACCTTCACGACCACGGACATTGAGGCACCAAAAAAGACAACACGGGCCAGGATTCTCCTCAATGTCGCCGTCCTCCACCAGCCTACGTTGCCACCTGGTTTTCTGTAGGGCTGGCTGCTTCAAGACATCTTGCTCATGCCGCTGGAGCCGCCAGGCCTGCGTCAAAAGCTTCCTTTGCTTTGGTGACCATTGTTGCCAGTTTTGCCGCCGCTTTCTGCTATTCAACAAAACAGCTCTGCCTTTTTTCCCAGGGCATTTCACATTGCATCCTTGTCTGATTCTTCCAAAGAACGCACTTGGACTACACCACATCTGTGCACAAGATTTGCATGCATATGCGGTAACACCATAACCAGCTGTTGTGCGGAAGTCCGGCATCGAAACAACTTGGTGACCATTTTCTTGGGCAACCTTTGTAAAGTCATTGGGCACAGAATTCAAAAGGTTGCGCTCTTCGGGCAGCAAACACCACGCCTTTGCCAAACGTTGCCTCCAAGTAGGGTAGTTGGACCACAATTGAAGAGTGCTTTTCCTGCGAAGTTGTTGACGGCGGCCTCGGTTTCCAGGGCACTTAACTCCTTTCTGTTTGTTGATTTTGTCTGCATATCTCTTGACATCGGCCAGGGAATTCCAGAAACGCGTGCAAGCAGAGCAGACCACCGTAGAATAACGCTCTTTATCGCCAGGACAATAGACAAGGGTGTGCCCGGTTGTTTCCCCGTACACACGGCACTCTTCTCTGCAGTTTTGGACGAAATTATGTCCCATCCATCCAGCTTTGCTACGTCTTCTTTTCTTTGCATTTGTGTTCCTTGTTGCATTTCTTGGAGCCTGACCGCATTGCTTGAAGTGACACGTAATGCTCAACCTCTTTTGGGGCTCAGGCATCGATGGCAGCCCTTGACCACAGTATTCACAGATCCAAACACCTTGGCGAGGAAGTTCACCAACAGGTCGGGTAGGGACAGGATCATAGTGCGTCCTCAAAGTATGAAAGGATGACTTTGGCATGTTGGGATGAACATTTCTGATATGTCCGTTTCGCTTTTTAGATAGCAAAGAGAACTGCTTTGCTCGGAGTGTCCGCATACAAACAGGACAGTGCCACGTGCAAACTTCGCTCAGGGAATCTGGAGGGCCATCATGACCTCGGCCATTGGTGCCTCTTGTCAAAGGAGGAGGTGCTTGAGAATGAAACGCTGAGGATATGGACTGATTTTCCCCAGGTCGAATTCGTCCACCCAAACGCTTCCGGACGGAAGTTCTTGTTCCAGCTGACTGTGTCTCCAGCTTTTGCTTGAGCTTCTTCTGGACGCTTATTCTTGTGCCAGCAGAAGAAGACTTTGCCGCACCACGAAGGCCAACATGAGGACCGTCGCACACAGTGGTGAAGCTTGGTGGCGACTCAGCAGAGTCTGGGATCAAGCTCGTGTAGTGCTGGCTGCTTTTGTCATACTTCAAAAACAAAGCTTTTCGCTGCCCGTTTCGATTGAAAACATATACCATGTCATCAGCAGGAGAAACAACGTAGATGGGTCTGTCTTGCGTATTGGAAAAAGCAGTGACTTCAAGCGCACTGCCCCAGGCTTGGGGTTTTCCCACTTCTTCCAAGTACTGTTCGAACTTGCGCTCTTGCATAACATGGTCACCCTGCTGAGGGTGACAGCCATCCCAGTGCCGACTGTAAGCCTCAGCATACTTGGTGAGGTGTGCAACACATGCTGCTCGGCATTGCAAAGGCGTTTTGCTACTGGCGCCTGCATGTTCCAAACTTTGTGAGAGCGACCAAAAAAGGCAGTCGCCATTTCCAGGGTTGCTTCTTTCGGTAAAACCTCGGAGGCTGGTATCAGCCTTCAGCTTTTTCGGTGGCTGTTTCTCAGGTGAAGTGCTTTGAGCTCGTTTTGTAGCTCCCTCCATTCCAGCATCGTCCTCATCCTTTTCTTCCATGGGTGTGTCTGGAATTGTAGCAGGCACTTCTTGTTCTTCGACTTCCACCGCTGATGCAGTGTGCTCTTTGCGACCAAAATGGACACGTCGTTCACCTGGCAAAGGCATAGTCACACGACGCTGCTGCTGTCGTCGCCCTTGAGTACAGACTTCAATGGGAGTCTCACCATATTTGACAGTCAAAACATCTTTGTCGTCAGACCGCAAAGCTTTGAAAGTATATCCAGTGTATTGTCTCCAACGGAATTTTTCCAAAGGTTCAAAATCAGAAAAACCCGCAGAAGTGAGCACGTTTTCAATGTCTTCCACCCCCATAAAGCGGGGTATCCCAGTGGCTTTCCAAATACGAGGCCTTGGCGAATTGCTTGAAGAAGGAATCTGCCGTACACCTACATGTCGGGTGCCAAGTCTAACACCCAGGTCAGACAAAACTGCTTGTTTTTCAGCTTTGGCTGCTTTCTGTTCCATAGTCAAACTCACATCCTGTACCCAATGTGTCTCAGGGAGTTTGTCAAATGGCTTGGACAAAGGAGCATCAAAACGCAGTGGCTCAAAATACCAACGATGACACTGATGGCGTTGGCCACTAGCTCGCAGTAGCGCAGGGACTGCTCTCAGGTCAACTCTCATTACACCAGAAACGATTTGACCTGACAAGTTCCATCCCCATGTGTCCCCAACTTGAGTTAAGGGACAACTCTTTGACCATTGAATCCAGGAGCGGACAGATTGTCCGGGATTTCGCTGTAATCTTTCAAAATTGGCCACCAAATCTCTGTGGGTGGCTGCTCGCAAAACTACCGTCTCAACTTTTTTCCCATCACTTTTGATTGACACTTCTTTCCGGTCAAATTGCGGCGCATCCGCGCCTCCTTTTTTCAGCAAACAAACTTTCGGTTGCACAATAGCTCCTCGCACCAGCATAGGCACTCTCGCAATGCAGCTTGTGGAATCTAAACTAGTGGACAACTCATGCACCGGAAAGGACTCTGGCAAAACAAGTGTGGCTTTGGCAGTTGGGAAAGCTTTAAGAAGTGCCCACATGTCGGCCGCAAAATCGCTCTTCACAGGAGCGAGCACAACTTTTTTCTCTGTCTGCAACAGCTTCTCAAGCTCATCTGACGTTTGAGCTATCTTGGCATTCCAGTCATCTGCTCTCAACTTTCCCGGCAGCTGTTGGTTCACTGCCGGTCCTTTCTCTGCGTTCGTGGGTTTTTTGGGCTTGCCACGGACAACTGTAACCCAATCGTTTTTGGGTTGCAATGAGGCACCATTCCAGTGACTGTGTCTTTTCTCAGCTTCTGCACGAGTGAACTTCGCCACCAGTGCTTTCAGCTCTTGCAACAAATTTTTTGGCTGTCTCTGAACCAGCTTTTGTAGTTCCTCCAGCAACTGTTGTTCACTATCCACACCATTTGCAGCGGGATCACTTTCACTTTCGTATTCTGCTAAGCACTTGGACAAAATTGCCAGCAGTTTGTTTGAGCCACCTGTGACGGCCCCACCTCGGAGGCTTGGAAAACAAGTATGTTCCGCTTGCACATCTGTTTCTCCTTGACTTTTACATGGTCTGTACCGAAGTCTAGGAAGCTTATAGCGACGTCCTCCAATCCATCTTGCACGGCACATGTACTGGTTTTTCCACAAACCGTGGATCAGACCCAGACAAATGCCGACACATCCACTCCAAATCAAAATTGTCAAAACTGTCAGCAACCACATGCTGAAATGTGCAAGAAGCATCACCTATCCGTTTCCATTCAAGGCATGTCTAAGGCGATTTGCAGTGCGCCTTGACACAACCCAGCCTTTGCAGCAGCATTCTGCACCGTAGAACGGCCCGCCGGCACCCGCTTGGAGGCGCTGCTGTCGCCGGCTCGAGTACCTTAGCCAATATATAATTTGATTGCTGACGCTGCACCTCAGGGATGGCAGCGCCAAGTGGCACACGGCCACAACTCACATCTTCTCCAAAACCTTGCTTCGCACACTGGACATGTGCGCAAGCACCTCAGCATTGAAATGGTGACCACTCTGCAGGGATGGCCAACCTAAACGTCTCTGCATCAAATCCTGCGGAATTGCAGGTCTCACTTCATCAAAGGCACCGCAGTACCAGCATAAGTGGTCCCAGGCTAGGACACTAGGTTCCTGACACCAAGGACAAAAGTTGTCCACTGCACCAAGCCGCAAGCTTTGATACATTGCAGTGCTGCAAGCAGCACCTACCATGACAGCCTTGCCATGACCATTTTGTGACTCAAACATCTGTCTCGTTAATTTGAAACGCTCTTCATCGTAAAAAAACAAATCCTCTGAGTGCTGTCGCATCTCGACGTTTACTCTTCAGCCAAGCAGAAAAATGCGTAAACCTCCATGTTTCACGAATACCATGATCAAATTTATCCAGCAAAAACTTGAAACGCTCCTGGTTGGGCATATCGAGGAGTTCCATCCAGTCCATAGAGAGCCGACATGCAGCATGACACCATTTCCAAGGTCCAGCGACCTGCCACCCAAACTCTGAAAGCCACCTTTGAACGGTGTGCAACCATGTACCGCATTTTGGCTGCTCATACCAGCGGACACGGCCCGAGATGGCCATTTTGCGCAAAGCGCTTGCAACTAGAGAGCCAGCCACGAAATGAAGGTCAGAAGTGTGCCCATCCAAAATACATCTCAAATCAGGTGAGCCCAGTGCGTGCACAAACATGAACTTGCGATAAGCAGCCTGCAGGGAGGTCATCTTTGGCATGTGAAAGAAACACCCCCATGCTGCCTTGGGGACAATGCGAGTCCGCCACAACATTTTCTTGGCCTGAAGAGGCACCGCTTTGGTTTTGCAGAGTCTCCGTGCTTGAAGCTCAGCAGCCTGAACACGCTTATTTGCCGTAGAACGAGAAGCCATATTCAAACGATCACAAAAATCGATGCCCAACACCCTTGCTTGTGAGGTCAGCGTTTGCCGAGGAAAACCCACCTGCAGAAGTTCAGCATGTTGAGCCTTTTGACGTGAAATGATCTTCAGCTTGGACATGTTCTCACGAAGGCCCAAGACCTTGCTCCACCACTCCCAAGTCAAAAAGACGCGGCGCGCCTGCGACGGATTGACTGCCACATAGGTCCTGTCATCAAGAAAAACAGCTTGGACAAAGTTTGTACGTTGTTCCTGCAGAGCCACATCCCGTACTGGAGAGGACAGCAAAACATTCAGAGTCAAAGGCGAGAAGGAGTCACCCTGGGGGAGACTTTCTGAGACAATTGAAGCTTGGGGCAAAAAGTTTTGACCCAACTGAAGCCAGCGGTGTTGATCCAGCCACACATGGCTCAACATGGCACACCAAACATCAGGGAAACCAGCCGCTTCCAAAGTCTTTAAAGCCAGACGAGGAGCAACCATGTCAAAGCACTTACTGTAGTCCATAGTCACCAAAATGGAACTTCTCTTTTGGAATGCCTCTTCCAAAGAAGAGACCGCTGTGTCAATGCCACGGCCAGGAATACCACCGTGAGCTTCAGGTGGTAGGACTTGCTGCAACCATCGAGTGACGTTGGCATGACGTGTGATACTTGAAGCAACCACTCTCCAAAGGATAGATTGCACACAAATTGGGCGCATGTTCGAGACGTGCACTGCACCACCATCTTCGCAGACATTTCTTTTGGCAGGTGAACCTGCCTCACATGTTTCCATGCTTCAGGCCATTGTCGACGTGCCTGCCAACGGGCCAGCAACTTGGCATACACCTGCCAAGCACGAAGCGGCCAGGCGGCAACTTCGTCTCCAGTCCAACCGTCCGGTCCCGCGCTGGAACCAGAAGATTTGCGCGCGCTCATCCACAAATCTTGAGCATTGATGTTGAAGGAGTCTAACTGGGATCGGCGCCCCTCCCGCTGCCACTGCTGCAAAGCGAAGTCCAGATCGACATTGCTGTATCGATACCAAATAGAGTCCCAGAAACCTTTGAGTTGCTCAAGGCTATCGTTCGGACCATATGTAGACACGCGCCGCCCACCACTGTCATACAAGAGAGAAGGCGAAACAACATTGGCATGATTGTTCAACCATTTTGTGGCCTCACGGCCACCTTTCAGCATGTTCCGCTTCCAAGTGTCTAGCCTCTGCTGCTTGGCAAATTCAGCAACGGCTTGCATTTCATCTTCCACTCTTTGCTCATTGATTGTCCAATCAGCAGAGAAAGCAAGGCTATTCGGCCACGTGCGCTTGATGTTCTGCAACAAGTGTTGAGGACTTCGACCAGCATAAAGTTGGCGTTGATATTCCCTGATGCGACCAAGCAGTTTGGCAAGTTTACGCCAACGAAAGGTTTTGCAGTTGCTTTTGAAATCCACGTCAGTGGATGGAGCAGCGAAGACAGGAAGGCTGCCCTTTGGACGGATGCAAGGTGGCCGCGCCTTTTGCACATTCAAACTTTCCAATGCACGCATAGATGCTGCTTCAGCCATTTGATTGAACTCCAACCATTCCTGTTCAGTATTGCTCTCGCGGGGCACCCTCACATGTTCCCACGCTTTGTCAAGAGCTGTTGTCCAGTCGTTAAGACTCACATTGCCAGGCAAAAAAGACCTTGTCCCTATCATTCGCATTGCTGGATCCACATTGCAAGCAGCTGTAAAAGTACCCTGCAAAATTTTGTGGTCAGAAAAACTCTCATCTCGGTAGGTCAGGTTGAGGCATTCCACTGACCGTGTCGTCTGGAGATAGTCAACACACCTATCCCCATCCCATCTGCTCGCGACAGGTTGACCCTCCTCATGCACATACCAGAGAAGAAAATCATCGCTCTTCGAAGGAGGAGGTTCGTTCCAATCACCCATCATAATAATAGGAAAACCATGTTGCTGTGCAGTCACAACATCATGCAATTCAGAATGCATACCCGTTGCGGCTGTGCGTGGCCGTTGATAGACATTGATGACCATGAAAGTGCAAAAATCCACTGCCAAAAATTCGCCAAATTCAGTTGAGCTGCCACACTGGTGCGTAGCGCGCACATCCTTCCGG
>CAMXCT020002253.1:95000-107866 GCA_947184155.2 Cladocopium goreaui | reverse complement strand
TGGCTACAAGTTGGGGTTCCACTGCCCACATACCCCACTTTTTAAATCAGTCGCATCCAAATATCATTAAATAAAAAAAACATATAAAACATATAAAAACCGTATTCCCAATTGTTCTTGCTTTTTAAAACACCATTTTATACAAAATTCGATGGTTAAAAAATCAGGTTATATCTATGATACAAAAATTTCCCAGATTCACTGAGGCTGGCGCTGTCCATAAGCCTGTCTCCTGGCCACGGTTTTTGGCACACATTTTAAGTTACGATGCTTTAAATAATGCAGTTTTACTATGATCTAATGATTCTAATGATTCTAATGTCCATGTTTTGGGTTCATCCATGAGTTGAAAGGTGCATTTTCAGACACAGCCACTTCTCAGAAATCAAACGAATCATAGAAAAGACACCTCCATTTCCCACGAAAAAACATGGCAGGCAGGCACTTGCGTCACACACTCCTCCACAAGTGAGGACACACCTTCGCCATCACCTCCATCCCCAGCTGTAGGAAAGTGACCAGCCAATTTGGGATCAAAGAGCCTCCAAAATGCATCAGAGTCCTGGTAATCCTGGGAATTGAAATTGTTCCTACAAGTATGTTTTTCATTTCACACGTTGACTTGAAGGTCATCTTGCATCATTCCCGGGTTTTCGCTTAGACTGGGATACTCCGACCTTCATTTGTAGGCGCTTCTTGTCTAGAAGAAATCCATCTCAGGTGCTGTCATGTGGGGTCAGTACTCAAGCTGCTGTTTCGGTGCCGAAAAGGCATATTTTTTTCGGAAGACTGATCTCCCATCATAACAGTATTGTTTGCTCGTTTCATCATGACAGTATTGTTTCGGGCAAACCCCTCAGCTTGCCCGCGCCTACGTCGACGACGTCTCCGAAGATCAAAAAACACTGTTTTGTGGGACAAAATGCACATGTCCATGATCATGGCTTTCATCTTGCAATGCACACCTTAGCTACCTTTGCGTTGAATGTTAATACAACAACAACAGCAACAACAACAACAACAACAACAACCACAACCACAACCACAACAACAACAACAACAGCAGCAGCAGCACCACCACCACCACCACCAACAACAACAACAACATCAACATCAACATCAACATCATCAACAACAACAACAACATCAACATCAACAACATCAACCCTAAAACGCTAAAACGCTAAACCCTAAATTCCTTTAAAATCCCTTGAATGTAAAGTTTAACGGGGGTGTGGATTTGATGATTCCTTAGAATCTCTGTTGAAACATGTTGAAGATTCCCTTGAATATAAAGTTTAACACGCCCTTCAATATCCTCTGAAAAGTGGTGGGCGAGCTGGGGGGTTTGCACGTATTGTTTCTATGAGTCTTGTATCTCATGTTGCACAGACTACTATTGTCATTCTCTAGTATCACTGATATATCACCATCACATTTAAATTTAATGTGGTAAACGCAATCATAAACCATCCCCAATATGACCAGATCGATGAGTACAGTTACCATCCCCCAGTGACTTCGTGACTTCCCGACCTGCGAGTCTCCGCAACTCTTCCAGGTGGTTGTTGGTGACGTCAATGATCTCCTGCTGAATGAGACTGTAGATTGAGAGCGTATAAAACTGGGTCACTAATGACGTAAACTTGTAGGTTTCCTGGTGAATTGTTTGCTTTGTATCATGGTATCGTTTTGGGTAGTTGTATCAGTTGTACTGCTGCTTTGGGTTGCTATGGTTCAAGCCTTCGTACCCTGACTGCCAATTTGACCCTCTATATAACCCTAATTTTTCTTTGGAAACCCTCTTCTTCGGTAGCTGACCCAAAAATATGTTCCCCACCCTGTGACCAACCCCTGCCACGGTCCCGAGGAGACACGGACATCAGTTGCAACTTGAAGCCCATGATCATCAGATCAAACAGCTTTCCCATGGAAGACTCGTTGAGCCTCAGGCACCATCTCCAAGGATAACTGAAAGTGTTCAGAATCCCAAAATCATGGGAGAAATTTACTAATCACAAATTTTCTTCCATGATTGCTGAGAACAAATGGGAATCATCTCCATTGATGGATCATATTTTTCCCAGATTGATTCCCCTGGATTCCTAGTTTCTTGACCGCATTCTGCCCGCATTCTCCAAATTGTTTCCAATATTTTTTCATACGACGTCCCGTCAAAATCACCGTTTGTCCCGCAGTTTCCCATATGTTCCCATATTAATTTCCCCATCAAAATCATATTAACCCCACATTTCCCCAGTTTCCCCCATTTCTTCCACAGTTTTTCGGTTTTTTTTCATGGAAAATCACCATACCATGCCCCTGCGTTCGCCTCATGATAGAGGAGTGCGCCAGGCGGTCGAAGATCTGCCGCGTGGATTGCAGCGAATAGATCTCCTGGATTTTTTGGGTGATTTTGGTGGATAAAAATCTTGTAATAGATTAAATTGGAGCCTTTTTTGCCTTATATGTTTGTAATTATTATATATGTTTTTAAAAAATGGGTATAATCGAAGGAATTTTAGAAGTCAAACTCCCGACAACTTGGACAGATGAAAAAGCAGAGGTGGAAAGAGTCAGAGAAGAGAAGAGAAGAGAAGAGAAGAAGAAAGAAGGTCAGACAAGAGAAAGAGTCAGAAGAAAGAAGATGCAAGCGCACGAAAACGTAGAAAAGTCGCACAGCACTTGGCTCCGGAGGGTCGAAAAGTAGGCTCGCTAAAGTGGGCAAATGAGAGATGAAAAATTGCCCGCCGTTGCGGCGCGAAGCAAATTTCGAAGTCAAAATGCACAAAACACCTCAACGTTGCAGCACTTTTGGAAGTTGAGATTTCGAAAAAGTGCGCGCCGTAGTGGCGCGAAACACATTTGGAAGTCAAAATGTGCAAAACACACCAACGCCGGAGCACTTTTGGAAGTTGAGCTCTCGAAAAAGTGCGCGCCGCAGTGGCGCGAAACACATTTGGAAGTCAAAATGTGCAAAACACACCAACGCCGGAGCACTTTTGGAAGTTGAGCTCTCGAAAAAGTGCGCGCCGTTGTGGCGCAAAGCACATTCCCAAGTCAAAATGTACAAAACATTTCAATGTCGAAGCACTTTTGGAAGTTGAGCTGTCGAAAAAATGCACACCGTTGTGGCGAAGCACATGTCAAAGTCAAAATGTACAAAGCACCACGCTCGGACAACTTTTTGACGTTCAGATGTCGTTTCGCGTAGCAGGCGCAAGGGATTGTGCACCTTGTCAAAAGTGAGAAAAATGTGATGGTTTTGTGGCAATTTCAAAAGCGTTGGCAGGCGTGGGATATTTGAAGAGGATCTGCAAAGATGCATTTTACACGGCAGGCGCAATACAAGAGACACATGAATCAGATATGTTAGGAGGTCCGGGCGCTGATTTCCTGAGAGAGGTTGCTTTTGGAGCATCAATCGTCAGGTTTGCTAAGATGATTTTGCGTAACAGGTGCAGCACTTCTTCTGGCCTGGCCTTCACTTTTTTGTGGCAGGCGCAGTACTTTGAGACAGGTGGAATGGAAAAATCGCAAAACGCGTTGGTACGAGGCCGTCAGCTTTGCACTCAACTTTCCATTTTTCAAGGAAATCTCACAGAATTGCTGCGTTCTTGATGTTGTCAACTTCGGAAATTGAGGAAATCTCGCAGAATTGCTTTGTTTTGGATGGTGTCAAGTTCCAAAATTGAGGAAGTCTCGCAGAATTGCTGCGTTTTGATGTTGTCAAGTACAAAAATTCAGGAAGTCTCGCAGAATAGCTTCGTTCTCAAGCTTGCAGATAGACAGATAAATAGATAGGCAACTACAACCACAACTACAACTACACTACACTATTGCTACAACTACAAATACAAATATACTCGGCTACATTACACTACACCAACTATACTACACTACTAGTTACATTACAGTACGCTAATTACACTACACTAATTGCAGTAGACTACACTAATTACACTACAACTACAGCTACAACTACAACTACACTACAGACTACATTACACTACACTACAGTAGTTACACTACACTGCTACACCTACAACTACAAGTACAACTACAACTACAACTACACTACACAAAACTAAATTACACTACTTACACAATTTTACACTAGATTACACTACAATACACTACACGAACTACACTGCAGCTACAACTACACTACTTTACACTACACGAGACTACACTACACTATACTACACTACAGTACACAACACTACAGTACACTACACGAATTACACACACTAATTACACCACGCCACAACAACAACTGCAACAGCAACTACACTACAATAATTACACTGCACTACAACTACAACTCCACTACACTCCAGTACATCCAGCAGTTGTGGGTGAGGTGGCCACTGCAACCATTGCAACCACTCAAAAAAAAAAACGCAACTCCAACCACCTTTCCGTCCATCAGTGGATTCGCTCTGCCATCCATGCATCACAACAACTCACCTCTCCTATAGTGTCCTATCTTTGAAACTTCCGCCACCGCCTTGTGCGGTACTACTGGTATGATAAAATCATCTGAAAAAAATAATATAAGGATCCAACTTTTTGCAGCTCAGTGTGTTTGTAACTGGAATATCCGCCGACCCCTGCCGACAGCAGGGGGAGCGCGTCAGAGAAGAGATTACAAGCAACAAGTGTTGTGCAGTGCAAGTGAGGGGCAAGCGAGGGGGGGACAGAAAGGGAAGCCAGGGGCAGAGTAAGAAGCCCAAAAAAGGAAGCGAGAAAGGAGGGGCAGTCTCAGCGAACGTAGCGGGGCAAGCGAGGGGGGGACAGAAAGGGAAGCCAGGTGCAGAGTAAGAAGCTCAAAAAAGGAAGCGAGAAAGGAGGGGCAGTCTCAGCGAACGTAGCAAGCGAAAGAAGCACGAAACAAGAAGTTAGAAGCAAGAATGCAGAAGCAAGAGTAAACGAGCGACAGAAAGTAATGTTTGGCACTCTGGGCTACGGGCCGCGGGCCCAATCCGTCCTTCACTGCCATGGTGTTTTAGCCCTGCGAGGAGGTCCCTTGACCGGAGCTGTGCCGCACGAAAGCCAGCTGTCAGACAATGCAGGCAAGTTGGCAGTTGGCAGTGCAGGAACGCAGGGAAAAGCTAGGTTTGAGCTGCAAGACGACGCAGGCAAAGTGGCAGGGAAAAGCAAGGTTTGAAGCTAGTTTCTAGGCAGTTCAGAAGGCAACGTTTGGCACCGTGGGCTGCCGGCTGCGGGCCCGATCCGTCCTTCAGTGCCATGGTGTTGGGGCCCTGCGGAGGGGTCCTTGGACTCGAGCTGACGGCAAGACACAGCAAGGTTTGAAGCTAGTTTCGACTTGACCGGAGCTGTGCCGCACGAAAGCCAGCTGTCAGACAATGCAGGCAAGTTGGCAGTTGGCAGTGCAGGAACGCAGGGAAAAGCAAAGTTTGAAGCTAGTTTCTAGGCACTGCAGAAAGCAACGTTTGGCAGTATGGGCTGCCGGCCGCGGGCCCGATCCGTCCTTCACTGCCATGGTGTTTGAGGCCTGCGACAGGGTCCTTGGACCCGAGCTGACGCCAGGAAACAGCAAGGTTTGAACCGGCAGACCTGGTCCGTCCCTCAGGGCCCTGCTGTTTGGCTGTGGCGCAGGCGCCGTTTTGGGTCAGACAGCAAAGTTTTCTTGTAGGTTCAGAAAGCAACGTTAGGCACTCACGGCCGTGGCCCGCAGGCCCGATCCGTCCTTCACTGCCATGGTGTTTGAGGCCCGCGACAGGGTCCTTGGACTCGAGCTGACGGCAGGAAACAGCAAGGTTTGAAGCTAGTTTCTAGGCAGTTCAGAAAGCAACGTTAGGCACTCACGGCCGTTTTTGAATGTTTGTGACGGCCGGAAAGGGCGCGTTTTTGAAGGTTTGACGGCTGGAAGAGAGCTTGTTTTCTTGTAGTTTCAGAAACCAACGTTAGGCAGTGGGAGCGGTTGCCCGGAGGCTCGGTCCGTCCTTCAGGGCCCTGCTGTTTGGGCGTGGCGGAGGCGCCGTTTGTGAGCCTTGACGGCTGGAAGAGAGCTAGTTTGGGAGCCGTTGCCCGGAGGCTCGGTCCGTCCTTCAGGGCCCTGCTGTTTTGCTGTGGCAAGGGCGCCGTTTGTGAGCCTTGACGGCTGGAAGAGAGCTAGTTTTCTTGTAGGTTCAGAAAGCAACGTTAGGCAGTGGGAGCCGTTGCCCGGAGGCTCGGTCCGTCCTTCAGGACCCTGCTGTTTGGGCGTGGCGGAGGCGCCGTTTGTGTGCCTTGACGGCTGGAAGAGAGCTAGTTTGGGAGCCGTTGCCCGGAGGCTCGGTCCGTCCTTCAGGGCCCTGCTGTTTTGCTGTGGCGAAGGCGCCGTTTGTGAGCCTTGGAAGAGAGCTAGTTTTCTTGTAGGTTCAGAAAGCAACGTTAGGCACTGGGAGCCGTTGCCCGGAGGCTCGGTCCGTCCTTCAGGGCCCTGCTGTTTGGGCGTGGCGGAGGCGCCGTTTGTGAGCCTTGACGGCTGGAAGAGAGCTAGTTTGGGAGCCGTTGTCCGGAGGCTCGGTCCGTCCTTCAGGGCCCTGCTGTTTTGCTGTGGCGAGGGCGCCGTTTGTGAGCCTTGACGGCTGGAAGAGAGCTAGTTTTCTTGTAGGTTCAGAAAGCAACGTTAGGCAGTGGGAGCGGTTGCCCGGAGGCTCGGTCCGTCCTTCAGGGCCCTGCTGTTTGGGCGGGGCGGAGGCGCCGTTTGTGAGCCTTGACGGCTGGAAGAGAGCTAGTTTGGGAGCCGTTGCCCGGAGGCTCGGTCCGTCCTTCAGGGCCCTGCTGTTTTGCTGTGGCGGGGGTGCCGTTTGTGAGCCTTGACGGCTGGAAGAGAGCTAGTTTTCTTGTAGGTTCAGAAAGCAACGTTAGGCAGTGGGAGCCGTTGCCCGGAGGCTCGGTCCGTCCTTCAGGACCCTGCTGTTTGGGCGTGGCGGAGGCGCCGTTTGTGTGCCTTGACGGCTGGAAGAGAGCTAGTTTTGGAGCCGTTGCCCGGAGGCTCGGTCCGTCCTTCAGGGCCCTGCTGTTTTGCTGTGGCGAGGGCGCCGTTTGTGAGCCTTGACGGCTGGAAGAGAGCTAGTTGTCTTGTAGGTTCAGAAAGCAACGTTAGGCAGTGGGAGCCGTTGCCCGGAGGCTCGGTCCGTCCTTCAGGGCCCTGCTGTTTGGGCGTGGCGGAGGCGCCGTTTGTGAGCCTTGACGGCTGGAAGAGAGCTAGTTTGGGAGCCGTTGCCCGGAGGCTCGGTCCGTCCTTCAGGGCCTTGCTGTTTTGCTGTGGCGAGGGCGCCGTTTGTGAGCCTTGACGGCTGGAAGAGAGCTAGTTTTCTTGTAGGTTCAGAAAGCAACGTTAGGCAGTGGGAGCGGTTGCCCGGAGGCTCGGTCCGTCCTTCAGGGCCGTGCTGTTTGGGCGTGGCGGAGGCGCCGTTTGTGAGCCTTGACGGCTGGAAGAGCGTTTTTGAAGGTTTGACGGCTGGAAGAGAGCTTGTTTTCTTGTAGGTTCAGAAAGCAACGTTAGGCAGTGGGAGCGGTTGCCCGGAGGCTCGGTCCGTCCTTCAGGGCCCTGCTGTTTGGGCGTGGCGGAGGCGCCGTTTGTGAGCCTTGACGGCTGGAAGAGAGCTAGTTTGGGAGCCATTGCCCGGAGGCTCGGTCCGTCCTTCAGGGCCCTGCTGTTTTGCTGTGGCGAGGGCGCCGTTTGTGAGCCTTGACGGCTGGAAGAAAGCTAGTTTTCTTGCAGGTTCAGAAAGCAACGTTAGGCAGTGGGAGCCGTTGCCCGGAGGCTCGGTCCGTCCTTCAGGGCCCTGCTGTTTTGCTGTGGCGGAGGCGCCGTTTGTGAGCCTTGACGGCTGGAAGAGAGCTAGTTTGGGAGCCGTTGCCCGGAGGCTCGGTCCGTCCTTCAGGGCCCTGCTGTTTTGCTGTGGAGAGGGCGCCGTTTGTGAGCCTTGACGGCTGGAAGAGAGCTAGTTTTCTTGTAGGTTCAGAAAGCAACGTTAGGCAGTGGGAGCCGTTGCCCGGAGGCTCGGTCCGTCCTTCAGGACCCTGCTGTTTGGGCGTGGCGGAGGCGCCGTTTGTGAGCCTTGACGGCTGGAAAAGAACTAGTTTGGGAGCCGTTGCCCGGAGGCTCGGTCCGTCCTTCAGGGCCCTGCTGTTTTGCTGTGGCGAGGGCGCCGTTTGTGAGCCTTGACGGCTGGAAGAGAGCTAGTTTTCTTGTAGGTTCAGAAAGCAACGTTAGGCAGGGGGAGCGGTTGCCCGGAGGCTCGGTCCGTCCTTCAGGGCCCTGCTGTTTGGGCGTGGCGGAGGCGCCGTTTGTGAGCCTTGACGGCTGGAAGAGAGCTAGTTTGGGCGCCGTTGCCCGGAGGCTCGGTCCGTCCTTCAGGGCCCTGCTGTTTTGCTGTGGCGAGGGCGCCGTTTGTGAGCCTTGACGGCTGGAAGAGAGCTAGTTTTCTTGTAGGTTCAGAAAGCAACGTTAGGCAGTGGGAGCCGTTGCCCGGAGGCTCGGTCCGTCCTTCAGGACCCTGCTGCTTGGGCGTGGCGGAGGCGCCGTTTGTGAGCCTTGACGGCTGGAAGAGAGCTAGTTTGGGAGCCGTTGCCCGGAGGCTCGGTCCGTCCTTCAGGGCCCTGCTGTTTTGCTGTGGCGAGGCGCCGTTTGTGAGCCTTGACGGCTGGAAGAGAGCTAGTTTTCTTGTAGGTTCAGAAAGCAACGTTAGGCAGTGGGAGCCGTTGCCCGGAGGCTCGGTCCGTCCTTCAGGGCCCTGCTGTTTTGCTGCGGCGAGGGCGCCGTTTGTGAACCTTGACGGCTGGAAGAGAGCTAGTTTGGGAGCCGTTGCCCGGAGGCTCGGTCCGTCCTTCAGGGCCCTGCTGTTTTGCTGTGGCGAGGGCGCCGTTTGTGAGCCTTGACGGCTGGAAGAGAGCTAGTTTTCTTGTAGGTTCAGAAAGCAACGTTAGGCAGTGGGAGCGGTTGCCCGGAGGCTCGGTCCGTCCTTCAGGGCCCTGCTGTTTGGGCGTGGCGGGGGCGCCGTTTGTGAGCCTTGACGGCTGGAAGAGAGCTAGTTTGGGAGCCGTTGCCCGGAGGCCCGGTCCGTCCCTCAGGGCCCTGCCGTTTTGCTGTGGCGAGGGCGCCGTTTGTGAGCCTTGACGGCTGGAAGAGAGCTAGTTTTCTTGTAGGTTCAGAAAGCGACGTTAGGCAGTGGGAGCCGTTGCCCGAAGGCTCGGTCCGTCCTTCAGGGCCCTGCTGTTTTGCTGTGGCGAGGGCGCCGTTTGTGAGCCTTGACGGCTGGAAGAGAGCTAGTTTGGGAGCCGTTGCCCGGAGGCTCGGTCCGTCCTTCAGGGCCCTGCTGTTTTGCTGTGGCGAGGGCGCCGTTTGTGAGCCTTGACGGCTGGAAGGGAGCTAGTTTTCTTGTAGGTTCAGAAAGCGACGTTAGGCAGTGGGAGCCGTTGCCCGGAGGCTCGGTCCGTCCTTCAGGGCCCTGCTGTTTTGCTGTGGCAGAGGCGCCGTTTGTGAGCCTTGACGGCTGGAAGAGAGCTAGTTTGGGAGCCGTTGCCCGGAGGCTCGGTCCGTCCTTCAGGGCCCTGCTGTTTTGCTGTGGCGAGGGCGCCGTTTGTGAGCCTTGACGGCTGGAAGAGAGCTAGTTTTCTTGTAGGTTCAGAAAGCAACGTTAGGCAGTGGGAGCGGTTGCCCGGAGGCTCGGTCCGTCCTTCAGGGCCCTGCTGTTTGGGCGTGGCGGAGGCGCCGTTTCTGAGCTTGGAAAGCTGGAAGACGGCTACTTTTCTTGTAGGTTCAGAAAGCACTGTGGGGCATTGCCGTGCGGTGTGGCAACCTTAAGCTGGAAACGTCATCAGGTATGCACGCGCCACTGGTTGGTGCGACACTGCCGGCCGCTGGGATTGCGATGCGTTACCCGAATTCGGCCGGAAGCCAGTGTTGAGTGCACCACCGTGCCGCATGTTGGACATGCATGCGAATATGTGCGACCTGCGAGCAGGCCATTGGCAACGCGAAATTGTTTGCCGCAGCCATTACCGCGGCGGTGATCGACGCGCCCTGTTGCCACAGGGCTTTGCACAGACTTAGCACAGTACGGGCAGATGTATATGTGCAGTCGTGGCGGTGCTGTGTCAGGCCCGACAGCAAGCTGCTGGTTCGATGAGTGGGCAGTGTCCGTTTTGGGACCTTCTGCTCGCGTGGAAGTTTGTCTTGCTTCGTGTATTTCCTGAATTTCCTTGCGAATGTCCTCTAGGATTGCTGCGTGCCGGTGGCGGGGTTCGCGTTGGCGCAAGCGGGCCAGGCGTTGATTCGTGCGATGAGCAAGACGGCAAACGAAGGCAAAGGCTGTGCATGCGTTGCATACTTGTGTGCCGTCTTGAGTATATTCACGACCTTGTTGCCAAGCTGTAAACTCTGTTCGTGGCTTGCGTTCCGCGCACATGGAACACATGAAAACAGACCAGCGACTTTGACTGAGCTTCGGCCGCCATCACTGTGGAAGATGTTCACTGCAGGAAGGGTTCCAAACTCACTCTCTCCCAGGGGTCGGCGGCAGGGGGCGTAGCCCCTTAATATATATATATTATTATTATTATTCTTCTTCTTATTATTATTCTTATTCTTATTATTATTATTTTTATTCTTCTTCTTCTTATTCTTATTATTATTATTCTTATTCTTATTCTTATTATTATCATTACTATTATTATTACTATATTATTAATTATTATTATTACTATTATTATTACTATAATTAATTATTATTATTATTCATCCTGAAGTAGATATAGATGTTGTCTTTTGAAGAATCAAAACCAAATTTAGTAAGATTGTTGTCTGGTGATTCTATCTACCTCCAGGATGACCATTATATCATCATTCCAGTGATGGCGCAATGAGATCGCTATCCATTTTCATCAATCCACACATAGTATTACATCATATTTCATGGAATTTCATGGGTATGTGTATTACATAGATGTATGCATTATGCATGATATAAAAAATAAAAATACATACATATACATATATATATATATAAATGAATAAATACATATATATATATATATGCATATTATAGCCATATACTGCACATATGCATACAATACAGTAACTACATACATATGTGGCCATGTGTGTATAGATCATTGCAAATCCAAAGAAAAAACATACGACAAACACGATTAGTGTTTCTGTTCAACGTGATTGAAAATAGCTTGCATGCTGCATGATGCAAGGCTCTACCATCTCAGGAAATGTTACATCGTTCAATTGAATTGCCCAGGTAACATATACCTGCACGTTGCTAATGTCGTATTTTTGCTGAAGGGCAAGGATAACAAAGGATAAATGGATACATCGCAGCTCTATTGCCAAGGCCTGCTGAACACGATGGTGCACCCAGCACCCAGCTGACGTTTCAAATCAAAGAATGCGCCCAAAGTGCCAACTCCCCATGTCCATTTCATGCACTTCATGTGTCCAAACTTGGTGTACCCCGGGGCATGTTTCCTCCCAGTCAAGTCGAATATTTGCATAATAATCATAAATAGTCATACAATACAAATATATATGTATGTATGTATATATATATATGTATATATATATATATGTATATATATATATATATGTATATATACATATTCGGTGGACTTTGGCGCCTCTCCCCCCAAATTGCTGGAGATGCCCTGCTGATTCTAGCTCAAATCATCATCCAACGATGTGATGAAAATTCATGTCCTACAAACACCGCCTACATCCGCCTACAAAACCCTAAATTAGCCGCTACGTCATTGCCCTGTTGGCCCTGCAACCTACCGTACTGTGATGTGCTTCCATGAGCATGGACCTTCGTTCCGAGACATACCAAATCATTAAATTTTTGACTTGAGAAATGGCACAAAATGTCATACGAGATCCGTTTTTTGATGATAGTAAATCATCCTATTTAGTAAATCATCCTATTTAGAAACTAAGTCATCTATCACTTGTTTTAGAAACTCAATGCATAGCTCCAACTGCGTCCCTATTTGTCTTTTGAATATGGATACCCACAGCTCCGAATCGCTTCCTCCTAAATAACCTCTGGATAGTGACATGACATTCCGCCCCAAAGCTGCCATCGCCTTTGAGATCTGTTCCATGAGAACCACCCATGGCACCTGGGAGTTCGACATTCACAGGTCAGTTAAGGGTATTTTTTGTGAAATACAAGACACACATAGACACACCCTATGATTCAAAACTTAAGGTATACATTTCCTGTTTACCATAAACATCCATAAACGGTTTTTAGGTCCAAAATAGATTCCAACTAAAGATCCCAACTATAGGTCATAAACGGCCATAGATCCCAACTATAGATCCTGTTTTAGAAACGGTGTTTTCCAACGGGTGACAAAAACAATGGACCAAAATGGACCAAACATCCTCACAACAAAACTCCTCTGGCGCTTTACGCCTCTTTGGCCTTGATAGGTCGCCTTTCAATGAATCCAATGTTGGTGGTATAAACATTGCCTTTGGTGATTTAACCACACGCAATTGAGTGATTTGATGGAATCTATAATGATTTTATCTATATATATATATATATATATATTTGTTTTTATTGAAGCACACCAGAGACAAAACAGATTCGGAAAACGAGGCACTTCTTCACCCGCCACGGGCCTGCAGCTGTGTTCGTGATGCTGCTGGAAGCTGGTTGGCCATCAAGTGGCTATCCAAATGGCATTGATTAAAAAACATGGAACATCATCAAAGCGTCGCAGGATGTGAGGGCCCAATGACTTGGATGCTGGCCAATGACCCTGGGACAAACCAGAAAGCCTCATAGCTTGCCTGAGGATTTGCCTAGTGGATTGGGATTACAAGTCAA
>CAMXCT020002253.1:85000-90000 GCA_947184155.2 Cladocopium goreaui | reverse complement strand
TCCAAACCACCAACCAAATATGGCATGACATTGATGACAAAATATGGTTGTTACAATATGGCTTCATATGAAAACATATTAACTTAATATTGATAATATTACCATATATTACCTAACAATGGTTTGATGATACCCCATGAATGTTGTATTCATGCTTAATGACATGGAGATAGGATATCATGGGGCTATCACATGATATATGATATAGTTTGGGATTTACTCTCTGGTAGTTTAACCGTTATGGAAGCCATGGCGAATGTAGTAAACTCAACCATCAGCCTCCTGAACGCGGCACACACTGACTTTCCCAGTACGACTGCAGCCGGGCGCTACCAAAAAGTCTAAACGTAATGACTGTCATCACCGGAAAACTTAGTTATGTAATGTTATGTAATGCTTCAGAAATTCAGTCCACATCAGTTTCCAGCTGTTTCTTCCAGCATCTCGGGCGCCGACGTTCCCTGGACCTGACTGGGACGCCGCACAGACCAGTTGACCTTCGATCAAGTTCAAGTCGAAGAGAACCGTCTGGAGCCGCGAGCCAAGGAGCCACGGTGAGTTGTTGGATCACTGGATCTGTTCGTTTGGCTAACCGCCGTTTGGCTAACCGCTAACCAAAACCAATCAAATTTCCAGAGAATTTTGAACATGAAAAAACACAAGAGATGGAGTTTCAGTGGCCCTATTATGTTTGATTTTTACATGAATTTATGGTGTTCCGTATTCAATTATGTTTGCACGTGCTACGCCCATCTGCGGATACTCAGTGTAGGGATGCCGCGGGAGTAGGTGGCACCCTTCAAGCGACCCAGTTATGCACATCATACACAGTGAAACAGTGAATGAGTATCCATTGAACCATCCCGCCATGTGAAGCACCATGGAAATATCTTTGTCTGACATCAGGGTACCCCAAAAACTAATGGATTGTAATGACCTTACTCATATATGTTCCCTATAAAAGAATTTTTCCAAAAAATCGGGTTCACCATCTGCAGACATACCCAATGATTCTACGGTCTTTGGATCTCTTTGAAGACCCTTGAGTATCTGCATCTGAAAGGAGTGTAGTTCGCTGGTAGTCATCCTCCGTAGTCCCAAGTTACCATCATAATCATTATATTCTCATAGTTAAGATAAAGCAATAAGCGCATTAATATATCAATGTTCAAAATGAAAGCATATAATCTCAAATTGATACCGTAATAACAGTTCAATATGTCTGAAAAAGAGTACATATACAATATATATATATATATATATACATATAGAAATATGTATATATATATATATATATGTGTGTATTAAAACATTTTACAGCCAAAATGTCAGTCATCATTAGCGAGTTTGGGGGCAAGTTTGCGCAGGTCCAGGGCTCCATGCATGTAACTGCTTCAAGAATTCCTCATTCTTCTCCTTGGCTCTCCGCAATAAACACCTTTGGGAATGATGGGAACTTGGGAGCTTGGCACCTAAGCAAAACCACACCGACCGCGCACCTGAAGCATCCACTTGTGGTAGAAAATGTGATTCTGGAAAAAACAGTGATGGTTTACCTGCTCCGTCCACACACACACACTAAATAATATATATATATATATATGTGATATGTGCCTATACTTATATATATATATATATGTATCATATATATATATACACTAACATATACATTATATAACTACATTATATATATATATATATGTAAATAGCAAGCTAGCAAGCTGCGCCGTTTTCGGGGATGATCACCCCTAGTATTCACGGCTGGGGAGATTGGCACCAAGATGCATGGTCTGGAGGCAAGGCCAACGGCAGGGTCGGAAATTTTCCCAGCCTGGAAGTCATCCCCGATGGAATACCGAATGGACGAATGGACTTTTTAAAAGAAAAAATCAAACCAAATCATTTCTTAATTCATGATATTCATAGGAATTCCAGTGGACATCCTAATTTTTTCTCATACATTCCAGTGAAATTCTATGACTTATTGTTGGATCCTGACCCGAAAATACCGCTTCCCCATACTGCAGCACTGCAGCACTGCTCAACGAACTTCACGAAGACTGAGGTCCGGGGCTTCTCAATGCCTTCGAAATTGCTGCAGTCTCGAATCTCTCCCAGGGCCTGCGCGTCAGACTGGTCAGACTTGTCATGTTGAAATCCTCACAGCGCGACAGCGCGGCCCTGGAGATGCCCTTGGGGCCTTCAGCAGTGCGTCATACTCCAACTTTGGGACCATGGCACTGACAAAGCTTTGTTCGTAGGGCGTCTCCTGTACCGAGCGGCTTTCCGAAAATGAACAGCCTCATCTATGACATGAGCGAAGATCCCTGATCTATCCAGTGATAGGAACATGTTGCACATGTTGGTGCACAACGGTGTACCCGGAACTGAGGTTCACATCCAAGCACTTGGAGGCTGCAGGTCAGTGGGCGATACTAGTCCCGTCCTCGTACTTCATGGTGACCGCTCTAATGATCAGCGGGAAACCATTCGTGACCCCTTTCTTATTACCTGGACACGCAGCGGCTATGTCTTTGCCTTGAGGGCCCTGTAGTTATACTAGCCACTTCCTTCCGCAGTCTTCCGCTTTTTTCTTGCGGGGGTCCAAATGGGACATCTCATTGCTCCTGACCATCCACCCATCACCAAACACGTCAGCACGGCATTTCAAGAGGTTGTGGGTCAATAGCTTCATATGGGCAGACCTGTCGATGTCAGCCCCTGAAGAGACAACTTTTTAACAAACAGCGATTCTCAACCAAGAAACAAGTGAAACTCTCGCACAACATTTAGAAAATTAAAGAAATACCACTAGGGTTCACCAGCAGCCGAAATTGTCGTCAGCTGTTACAGTAGTCCGTAGGCAGCGGATTCACATCCTTCAACAAGGCTTTGCCATCGTCGGCTGATACTACAGTAGGGGCGACTTATGGCAACATGTCCACTAGATAGAACAGGTGACACCATCCATGACTTACGTAGGACTGCAAAAATTGTAGGCACCATCTCCCTCATGTCTTCAGGCTCAAAAATCAGTCCACCGATCATAATTGCAGAATATCAAGGCATATCTAGACCATTTAAGTGCTCATAAAGAGTGGTACTTATGGTACGAGTACTTACAACGTGCACGTAGATATATGGACATACAGCAATATGCTTTGCACAATATATGCTGCAAATGTGCACATATGTTCAGAAGTATGTTCGCTTGATCTTCTAACATAGTCCCCAGAAGGAATTGAAACACCTGGGGTAAGCACATTAATCACTTGCCGGTGGCCCAGCCACACGAAGTTAAATCAGGCTTAGATCTCTCAAGATTTTCTTGGGGTCACGGGTCAATACAACTTCTGCATTCTTACAATGTCAAGAATATGTATAGCTGAAACATGTATAGAAACATCTAGAAAAGTGTCGTTGACGGGGCTCCATATTGGTCCTGATTTAGGCTTTGACTGGTCGACATGTTGGTCCGCAAGGAACGCCCACTGAGCCACTGAGACCCCAGGCCCGGAGGCCACAGTTCTGGGCGACCCCGGGGTGCTGGCACTTGAGCCGAAGAGGCGATGGCAAATTGGAGACCTCAAGCTACCTTGGTAGCCTTGCGGGGTATCCCAAGAATTTGATGGTTAATACGAAAAATAGTCTTAAATCTGTGGCCCCAGATTTTTAATTTTGACCCGTACCCACCTCAAGCCCTTCCAGTCATGACATGAGGATACATGAGGCTGATTGCTAGTTGCTTGCTAGTTTGAAATAGGAGGATTTGCCGGATTTCCATGAGTACTTAGTCAGCCCAGACCCTGGTCCGTGAACCCTGGTCCTATAGACCGGCACGAGAAGGTTCGATCATATTAAATCGACATGACCCACTTACTATGTAGAGGCTAGCTGAGCTACATTACGAATTTTCGGGGCTTCAAAACTGCTCCACCAGAGTCAATCCCTATTATATATCAAAGGCTTCTCAAATAGCTACCGAATCAAAATCAAATCTTGTGGCAACCACCTGCCAGTCTTTTTTTTGGCTACAAATAGAGCCCATCTTCCAGTGATGTCTCCTGCAAGATCCATTTTGTTTGACATTCTTGACCTAAGATGTTGATGTTTTGGGATGTTAAAGGAAGGCTGGGATGGCTATGTCTGTCTTGATGTTTGTGTTTGATGCTTGGGACTGACACACTGCCGTGTGATTTATGTCATGTTCCTGTGATCTTGTGAGTTTTGGACACAAGAATGATAGTCTAGCAAATTCTTCCAGCCACCAACCAAAGGCCATCTGAAGCTTCAAATGCTTAACACATCTTAAACCAAACATAACCAAAACATCTTCACCGCGACTTGTTTCTCTCGCGGTCCTCCCCAGGACCCCATGATGGCTCCAAGTCCTCCCCGACGGCGCTTGCACTGGTACACCTCTGGACCTGCGGGGTTCAAGGTCCTGAATCATGACCAGCTTTAGCAAAAAAATTGCTGCTTTGAGTTGACTACAGATGGGGTCCTCATGGATCATCCCAGGAAAACAATTCATTGGGATTTCAGGAACGAAAACCGTCGTCAACAAGTGGAATCTTCCCAGGTAGGATGGGATAGGATCAGAGTCAGACATGTGTCTGGAAGACATGTGCGCTGCTGGAAGTCCTTTATGTTTAAATTATCCTTTTGGCGGAAACATGACTTGGGATATTTTAAAGCCGTCCTTCCAACCATACCAAAGACTGAGCGTATCTCCAAAGTTGGGCATGGCTCAATAGAATTGCTCATGTTGAGTTTGAGTTTCTAGCCGCTAGCCGAAATCTAGCCATCCAAATCTTGGATTTCCTCATGGCCTACCAAGTGACCATCTACAATCCCCCAGTTTGCCGACCATTTTGTGCGGCCTCCCAGAGTCGTAGCTCCTTCTGGGGAAGATCCTGGCTGGGAATGACTTGCTTTTTGAACAGCATCCTTGGCACGGGTGAGCTGCTCACAAGACAAGCATAAGTTAAAACAAACAT
>CAMXCT020002253.1:0-80000 GCA_947184155.2 Cladocopium goreaui | reverse complement strand
TCCCCATGAACAATCCCCTTCACAAAAATATACACAAGCTCATGAAATCCCATTGCGTTGAATTATATAATTTCTCAACCCAAGAGAGGGACTTTGCCATGAGGCTATGAATGTCAGATGGGTTCAAGGCATGACATCCCATAATCAAAAAATAATGTTATTTTTTTTGGCAATAATGTGGGAAACCCAATGCCATAAACCTACCATGACTGGGGATGCCCACCTGAAAGGCGAAGATTGCTCGTCCGTTCTCCGCGACCTGGATGAAACACACCATCATGACCACTGGGGTGATTTGATGGGAACAAAAATCCGGGCCAAATACCATAGAAATCGGATTCTATATATATATATATATAAATGCATAAACTCTTGTTTCATGCTGCTGTTAACATGCCGCCTGGCTCCTGTGAATTGTTCTGTGAAAAGCGGCACATGATTCAGAAGCAAGGGCTACAGTTGCATGCTTTTGGATGTCCCACCACCCCTTTGGATGTGAAGGACTCAGCCCTCGCGGACTCGCGGACGCACATTTTCTGCATAGAACATCTCAACCCAAATGACTCGTCAAATAGTCATGAGATTATTTCAGGTTACGTTCGATTTTATTAGATTTACTGAGAGCTTCAATATCAAGATCATGTTCATTGGTCGGAGCCTAATGATCCTCCGCAGGCTGGGATTCGTCCGATCGTTTCTGGTCTCCCCAAATGTGGTGAATATCCCAACTTTGGGTGGTTCCGCTTCAATCATAAACTAGTTTAGGCTTGAAACGACTATCAGACTATCACTACTATATCACCTACTATCACCAGCAACATGCGTCAAACTAAGCATTGCTAGGTGTCCCCAACTGAACGCACCAAACACTTCACCAAGGGATCTTGCAGGTCAGCATCGTATAGCAAATCCTCAGGGTTTGTTTGGCATGTTTCACGCGTCACCAGGAAAAACGGGCACATATAATCATCAAACATCCATATAAATCCGGAAAAAAAACACAAGACTTTAATCATTCACATGTCATTCACATGTCATTCGCATATTTCACTGTTCGGTGGATGCTTTGAAGCAATCCCGGTTGCTCTTTGGGATCACCGAAATTTGTGGAGGGATCATTGTGTCCGCTATTCCACTTGTTTCAGCCCATTGCACCGACAAACGTCCAACAGCTAATCAAAAGCCATTTCGCCATATGTAGCCTAACTGCTGGAGAAACTACTCGGGAACGAAGTCAATTTTTCGGCCATAGGAATTACGCACATGCGTTGTTCAGCTGCAAAATGGCCACGGCAAAAATTACTGTTTTTATCAGTTTTTCACTCATCATCGGTGGCTTTGCTTGAAGAACGCTGACAGTTCCTCCAGAAACTATCCGGGAGTTGTCTCTGGCAAACTTCGTCGCCAACACCATTGGTAGCAACGACTCACTACACGTGGATTCACTTCGGAAGTTCCATTCTCTCTGTGTTTCCTCTTCGTTTCTCTTGGAAGCAATTTTTTCAAGCTATCTGCGAGATATGTGCAAGGTATGTGCCAACGACCTATCTGCGAAACATAGGTTAACATAGCATCGCCAGTATGCACAAGCATGACATGTGTTAGCGTATCTCCTAAGTATGTTCACATATCTGCGCAAGTTCAATCCAGGAGCGTAGCATCACGCATGTACTTACGTGCAAGAGAACGTCTAGGACACATGACGAATGTGCGCAGGTGTACTTGAACGTTATTAGCCCACCCCACCCCACCCCCATGCATGACGCAGCTCATCTTAAGCAAGAAACGCAGTTTGCACCAGGCCACAAACAGCGCTGTTGGCAACTACTCTATAAAGTATATGTCTATAGATGTATGTAACTAAAAACTATATTGTAACAAAATTAAAAAAGAATATACGATAAGAACAGATTGTCTATTGCATTGTTTGCAATAGATGCATCTATATACAATCTGCAAGTCTTTATGCCTCCATCAAGCTCGCAAACACCAAGTGTCGGCTGCAAGAATTAGGTCAAAGCATCCAAGGGACACCTGTGACAAATTTGGACGTGAAAACGTCAAAAGGTTGTGACCTGGAACATAGGGGAAAATTAGCCAGTTTCTCTGGCCAATTTTCATGAGAAAATGATGATTGACCATTGGATTATGTTTGTGGTGTTTGGTTTTGAACTGGGATCAGTTCAAGATGCGCTGAAAAAATGCTTCAACCAGCAATACTTGGGCAACTCTGGGTTGATTTATGTTGATTTTAATTGCGCACGATATCACTGGCCGACGTCTTACAAGAGATGCTGTGGAGATTGAACGCCCCAAACATCCAGTCCTAGCACAATTTAACTGGATCACTAAGAATGGTTATAAATAATTGTGTAAAGGAAAGGCTGGTGATGTTAGGAAATTTTCATGAATCATGAAGATTGAGCCATCTAAAGTGTGTGAATATGTCATGTAACATGTATGTATATAATCATCCTGGAGTAGCTAGAACACCCTGTAAATTCCATATTGCAGTTCTTTTGTAATGGCCGATATGTGGCTGGCATCCAGTTGGTTACTTTTGATCTTGTAATGAAACATGGCGATCGAAATTCCTCGCACTAAATGCTGTTTTCAAAGGAAAACTCAATGGAAATCCTCTATGCCACGTTTGACTACCCAAGTCTCACTCTGGCTTGCTCCTGGGTTCTGCTGGAAGGCTAGCAGCGAGCTGGGCTCTGAGTCTCTGAGCATGGATACTACCTACATCTCTACAAATCGACACATCTACAAACCAAGAATTCCAACCATTCTATACACATATATATATATATCTATCTATATAAATATATATATATACATATTAAATAGAACTACACACGGTAGGAAAAAGTATATATAATTAAATAAATAAATAAATAAATATATATATATATATCTATATATATATATATTTATGTGTGTATATATATATATAAATACATGCACGTGGAAAACCAAAACCCTAAGAATTCCTCGGGTCAACACAAGAACCTGAGGTATTTCGAAAAAAATAAGAACCTAACCCGTACCTAACTTGTACCTAACCCGTACTTTCATAATGGGTCGGGTTTTGTCGGAAAAGATGGAAAACACTGGTGGTATTTTTCAAACCCGCAGAAATCTTTCCGCGGGTTTTGGGTCTCAAGGTATATATGTCAATCCATGTCAACCTGATTTTATCTTATCCTATCCCATATTTTCATATCTATCCGGCCTCGGAGGTCCAGTCAAAGGCCAGCAGCTTCAGACCCGAGCCTGGCGAAAGATGGGCCTGGCTTGGAAGAGTTGATGACACTTCATGTGTAATGATGATTATTGGTGATAAATGGTGATTAATGGTGATTAATGGATGACTGATGGTTGACTAATGGATGATTAATGTGGCTAAAACAATGTAATAAACCACCCATGACTGGGAATGTTTTAAAAAACACCTATGAACATGGTGACTGGAAGATGGTTGATTCTGGCGACATTGTCCCACAAAAAACTCATTGCATGATATCAAATGCAAATATTGTATCTGCTTACCACAAGTTCAAGCTAACCATCAGGAACCAACGGGCACCACCTTGCAGGAAAGTGTATGCAAGGCAATTATAACCAGTGTTTTGCAGGGCCTTGAAGCTGACATAGCTGAAATCGGAAAGCTCTGAAGGGCGGGTCTTTGGTTTGAACTACGGGAATGCCATATCTTTCTGGAAACAACTATCTCGCAAAACTATCTGCATATAAGTGTATAAGTGTGTATACATGTATATTGCCTGCATTTCTGCCCGGTTTCAAAACATCTATATGTATATATATATATATATATGTGTGTGTCTTCGTTTAGATTAAATATATATATATATATATATATGCGTAAATCAACTGTACATGCACGCGTATGTGTCTATACTTGTATATGAATGTATATATTTATAATTGTGTATGTGGGCATATGCATATTTATGTATGTTGTGTCTGTGTGCGCGTCGCCACTCTCATTTCCATCGCCGCACCTGCTAGGCCAAGCCTGTCAGCATTCTCCCTGACGTTTGCGTTTGCCAGATCCATGACCTGCTGTCCAAGCGTCAACAAAGTTTCACATAATTCGTAGCCCTCAAATAAATAGAAAAGTAATTTGTAATATATTCTAATATTGTTACTCTTTTAGCGTTTTGTCAAAAGTTTTGGTTGTTCTATCTTTTGGGGGCGCATTCATCAACAGCTACGCCCACATGATTCAAGCGTTACCACCTCCGCCCGAAAGGATTCTGTGGAATATACGCTGGAAGCAGAAGGCGCGTCAAAGGCCGTCAGCTTCTGAGCTGCGACAGGCACCAACAAAAAGGCAACACTGCGAACCTAGTCAGTAATTATGACAATCAACCGTCTGTAAGTAACAGCGACAGCGCGCCCACACTTTTTCATACGAAATTAGAGCTTCCAAAGCTTTCAAACACCTGCTCAGTGTTCCCGCATCTGATCTCACCCAGCGAAAAGAATCTCTTGGCAAATCAAACAATTACAAATTCTAATTTTACATGCCTTGCTCAACCACAAACGAAACCAGGAGCTTGCCGCTCTTGAGGCCACAGCCAATTGCGAATCACAAGCGTTCAGCGAGCAGCTTTGCAAAAGACAACCAAAGCTTCTGCTGAAGAAGGTGCCGTTGAGCCGAGTTCATGCATGCAGGCTCACCCCAAAAAGTACTCTCCCACTTTGCCTGCCGAACGTTCCTTGCCAGTGCATGAGCTCAAGGCAATGGCGAAGCAAGGGATATGATCCCTGTCCCTGCTTTCAATCCAGAAGCTCGACTCGGCAGGCTCGCCAAGCTGATTTTCCGTTTGCAGGTGGCAAGCTTGGCCAGCAAAGCCTGCAACTCGTTCAGCAGTTTGCCTATGCTTCAATCAACCAAGACAGCAACGGTCAATGCCATAGCACGACAATGCAAAGCCAACTGTTTAGCACTTGCGCTCCTCCATTCAGGATTGAAGGCTGCAAGGCCCTGCAAGGCTTGTTCATCTGCTCTACCACTTGAAAGAATTTGCTTGAAAGAATTTGCTTGCGTAACAACTTTCCCCCATCGCCATCTAATGCACAAATGCGAGAGCCATCCACAGTCAAGCACATACTTCTTCCTGGTTGGCCTGTACGTCTGCAGTTATTTCCCACGTCTGTGCCGGTGCCACACTCCTCCAACAATGCTGGCAAGGGCTAAACAAGTCATACAAGGCCACTACAAAAATCAACAAATGCTACACACTCCACACAGGCCAAACTCACAATGACCGCGCAAGCCAAGGACCGGAATTGAAATGAGCTCATGTTGACTCACCCCGAAGTGCTGCTCCGACAAACTCTACCAGACCGCTTGAAAGAACTGGCTTGTGCCAAGACATGCTCCTTCGTCGTAGTCCAAGGCATGGGCAGCAGAGCCACAGCGAAGCACATGGCAGAAAACATGATTCTCTCTTCGAAACTTGGCTCACTGCGGTCGATCTGGCGCCATCCCAAAGCTTTTTCAAAATTGCCCCCATCCAAACTCGTCAGCACCTTCACCTCTGGAGCGGAGCTCCAACGAAGATTCTCTTATACGACCCCATCATTTACATAAACAGAGAGGAAACTAGTTTTGCTACACCACTATTTCGAAAGGCCTATTTTCGTCGGGTCAGTGTATATATAATAAGAATCTTATTATGTATATATATATTATTATAAATACATACATATATTAATATGAATGTATCATAAAAAACACTGGATATCTATGAACATAACACGTCCCTATAGTCCTAGGCATGGCCTCTGGGAGGTCAGTGGCACAAACGGCGGCACCACCCTCTGCGGCCATCAAGGAGGGCAGGGCTGCGACGCCACAGCCCAACTCCAACCTGGCAAAATCTGGCGACTCTACGAGTGAAAACAGTGGAAGATGGTGGAAGTAGGTTTGGGCCCTGTGAAGATGGAAGCCGAACCGCAATATTAATTACGAGGTTTCCGCATCCACGGCTAGCTTTGCAACTTCTCTGCTAGAGATCCATAGAGATCCCATATCAAGGCAGTGGCAAGCCAGCCACCCGCCCAATCTTGAGACTCAACCAGAAAATTGACCACACATTCCCAATGCCCGATAATGCCCGTGCGTGGAATATTTACCAGCATGTACCAACAAAATGACCCAAATGTGTGGCACAACATGTTCCATACATGAGGCATATGGGATTGTCAATCTGTACAGCAAGCTGCGCTGAGCACCACACACAGCAGGAGCCGCCTCCCGCTGCATGATCTCTTTTAAGCCTGTTCCAGGCTGGTACCCTGCTGTAGACCTACAAGTGGAAAACCCACCATTTGTAAACCGTTTTCCTAGGGAAACCATGGGTTTTCCAAATCTACCCGGTAGTAGTAGTATCATTGAACAGCTTCATGACATGTGGAAATGTGGCAACCCCAAATCCGGACATCGACCGATGGGATGATCCAATACTAAAGTCCTGTGGTGTCTACTGTTGGTCAGGTTCTATTCCTGAATGCAACAAACTTTTGCATGAACAATGAACTATTCACGATCCATTTTGTTTATATAATTTCATATATGTCTGTATCAATTCAACTACCTGCTTCAAGTATTTTTGTTCATTCATCTATCCATGCAACTATGTTCCCACACAAAAACAGCATCGTTCTGATCACTACTTACTGAAATTATTATGCTGATGATTACCTTTGATAGTAGCAGTATGTTTAAACTCACTATTTGTACTTGCATGTACTTACATTTATTTATCACTATAACATGTGTATATTATACAATGATTGGTGTTTTCAACCCTTGTGAACACAATCCCTGTCAATTCTGAACATCACTTTCACCTTCCTGTTGCTGCGTGTCATTGCGCTTGGTGCGCCATGCAAAAATGTCACTTGCCCGCCAACTCTACATCATCCGTGATGATCAGGCTGTACGATATCACAAAAAGGATTGAAACAGAAAATTGTTAACCCCCCCGGCTAGATCCTCATTAGCCATATGCGCATCAAATCTCATCAACAATCCCAATGTTGGATGTAAACATCTCAATATTTCAGGGTTCAATAGTCTTAATGTCAGTTATGACCAAACATGGATAGTTAGTAGGGCCAGTCCAATATGATCTCAATATCATTAATATTCATAATCTTAATCATTAATCTCAATTTTAATATGGTAAGCAGGGCCAGTCCAGTTTTAATGGTGTGAACTAAGCCATTGTTCAACAAAGTGCACCTCTTGCAGCTAGAAATCTCGCCAAAAGGATGCCGGAACCTTTGGCGATGTGGGGGAACTCCACCATGTTTTACACCGAAAGTAGCAATAACTATTAGTGTTTAATAGATTGTAATAGCACTTAATAATGGATACGAATGTTTGTCTGGTAGGTGCTTTTTAATTTTTGCGCATGTGGATCAATTCTACCATTGATACAGATATGGAATTGTGGATATATGCGGATATGTATATAGCAGATATGCTAATATATAGATATTAGACAATATGATATATACGAACAAGGGGTTGGGCATGCAAACAAGGAAAATAAGTAGACTATAAAGGATCCCTACTCATTTGATAGTTTGATGGTGATTCACAAAGAGGAGCCCTTTCCATGCTGCCAAGTGGCTCCAAAGCAAGCCTGACAAGGAAAATTTGCTAGCTCACATGGGGATATGTCAAAACCCTAGTAATTCCCTTGGTTTTCACAACATAGCTGGGAATTATGAATGTTTTCACAACATTGCAGAACATCTTACAACGTATCAAGAGCCTCTTGAAGGTTACTTGCCATGTTGCAACGTCTGGGAAACGCAGACGAAAGAACGGGAAATTACACCCCCCCCAACCCATCCCCTGGACATCACTTGGGCATCAGCGAAGCGGATAGTAACACCTATGGCCAATAGTTGGGCCATGAAACATCCCAGGTCAAAATCCCCAGATATGGTCATAAACCATGTAGGTATGTCTGAAAATATGCTATCAATTCCCATCTCATGATCATTTCCTCCATTCAAAAAACCGATACTTTTTCAGACTCAACTACTTTTACTAATCCCATCCCCCTATTAATTAAAAAAAAAACTATACCCCAAGAAACCATGTTTTTTCATATTGGAATTGCAAAAATGGGACCACCCAATGGGGGGGATTGTCAATTCATATCCATCAATAGTATTCCACTATACTGTACTATATGTACTATTGTATTTAGATGTGCATAAAATATTCATTATATAGTGGATATTGGAATATTATTAACCAAATGGATGTACTATATATATATATATTCATCATATAGTGGATATTTAGTACTAATAATCCATCATGAATAGGGGGATGGATGGTGATGGGATTTTTCTCAACCACACCACTGCTCGCAGCCCGCGCCTCCCTGTGCCAGCGTTGGGTCTTGCTTCACCCTGAACTGCGCGGAGGAGATCTCGACCAAACGCTCAGCCTGGGTGAAGCTCCAGCAATGTCCAAAAATTGGGGGCTAGTCGATATGCAAAGTATTGGATGTGAGAGTCTGTTCAATGTCCTCAGTATCATCTATTTCAATGGATTTCACTTTCAGTTTTCTCAATAGTTTTGAGAATTGAGATGGTAACATCTGCGTGCTCATCCTCAAAAGTTCAGGCATTGGGTTAGATGCTAGCTTTAGAATTCTGACCTAGTCATGAGATACACCCAGCCCCCCACCTCCACTGCTGTAGGCTCATGAAGGGCCTTGGTAGCTTCAACATATGAAACAATTCATTTGTGATACTGATCACTGTATAACTGCATTCCACACACATTATATATATATATATATATAATAGTTATTCATCGCATCTCACCGCCAAAAGGGTTCGGAATCAACACTTTCTATGCCACCCGCAGGCTTTGTTGTTTTTCCCCACCTGCCAGGTGAGGGTTGTTAGATTTTATGTCAGTTGCCTGCTCCTCTCCTCCTCTCCTCTCCTCCTCCTCCTGCTCAACCGCGACCCTCGACGCACAGTGTTCTCTGTCGGACCTCAACCACGACCATCCACGCCCAGTGTTCCCTGCTGGACCTCAACCACGACCATCCCCGCCCAGTGTTCCCTGCCGGACCTCAACCACGACCATCCACGCCCAGTGTTCCCTGCCGGACCTCAACCGCGAGTATCCACGCCAAGTGTTCCCTGCCGGACCTCATGTAGGAAGATATGGGACAAAGAATGTGCAGAAGAAAGTTAGAAAGAATGTCAGACAAGTATGTTATATATTACTTGCAAGCTCGTGCGTGTGTGGTAGAGTGACCGGGGCAATGCCACTTCTTACTTTGCAGGTGGCAAAGTTTGAAGCAATCAGTTTGAACAGATGACAGAGTCACTGGGGTGGACAGAGACATTTCCACTTCTGTACCTTTGGAGCTGTTTGCAAAGACGCTTGAGACAGGCAACATCTTACAGCAAGTTACTACAAATTACTTGAAGTGATCTCATGCTGGATTGATGCTTGAGACAGTCAACATCACACAGGGTTTCTGTTGTGTATCACAGCTATGGTGGCATGGGACACATGGAGAGCTCATGGGACACATACCAATTTTGCTGATTGCAGGTGATTTTTTGCAGATCAAGCCTGCCAACGAGATCTCCTTAGCTGACAATCTCGAAGAGCTGATCCGCAAAATGCCGCACAGAGTGCAGACAGAACACCATGCTGCCCAGGCGCCATTGATGACCATTGATACAGTGATTCATTTGAAGAAGTCGAAGCGGTTTCTGGATGCTCACCTGCCAGAAATCACAACAGCCATGCGCACGTGCACGCCTGCTGCTCCTTTGTCCGAGGATCACTTGGCTCAGCTGCGCACTCGCAAAATCGAAAATTGCAAGAAAGAACTAACCACGGACTTGTTCAAGCATGGTCACGTCATTGGAATGTATTGGGAGAACATTGCTCGCAGCATGGTGGAACGGGCAAATCGAGATGCGCAAGACCTGGATGTGCCGTTATTTTGTTTGCAAGCTGCTGACCAAAGGCATTCCAGAAAAAATAAAGCCATAGACAAGCAGCTGACACATCAGCTGCTCACTGTTCCAAACCCGCATCGCACTGGCAAATTGCAAGGCATGCTACTGGTGCACGAGAACATGGTTGTGCGACTGGCGGATGTCTTGGCTCCACACCTTGGATTGGTTAAAGACAAACTGGCAGTGGTAGTGAAAGTGGATTTGCACCATGAAGATCAGAAGCGCCTGGACCGTCGGGAACCTGGATTCTGTCATTTTTTTCCGGACTACATGGCCGAAGGTATCTGGGTGAAATTACTTAAAGGAAAGAATTCGCCCATGGAAGATGCTCTGTTGCAGACGTGGGAAGAAAAGTTTCAGAATGTGGCCGATCACACAACTGACGCAAAGACATTGTTCTTTGTGGAATTGGTGCATGCAGAGTTCAAAATTGATTTGAAGCTAGGCGAGGAAACCGAGAAAATTGAAGTGATTCGCTGGCAGTTTCCTCTTTTGCATGGCATGCTGCGCACTGCTTACAGCGCGCAAGGCTTGACTTTGGACGGAGGTGTGCTGGTTGATTTGCGTCGTGGTGGTGGCCTAGAGGATGCCGACTGGTGGCTAGCCATCTATGTCATGCTGACGCGTGCCCGCAAACTGAAGAATCTCACCTTGCTGGGGTTCACGGAGCAAGTGGAGGAGCTTTTACGCAGAGACCCTCCTACCTACTTGTGAGAACTGACTGACAAGTTGGAAACCAAAGCTGCTTCGACGCTGGAGCGGCTGCAGTCCTGGCCTGTCTATGATGCATTGCAAGCATCCTGACACAGTGCTCTGCCAGTGGGACCTAATCGGTTTTGACTGAAGAGGTCCGGGGGAGGCATAGGCCTGACACGTTGCTCTACCTGTGGGACCTAATCGGTTTTGATTGAAGAGGTCTGGTGGAGGAATAGAGAGTTGCAGCTGCAGCGATCTGGTGAAGTAACACTGGCATGGTTTTGTCTAGTTTACACACGAGCTTGCGAGCTTTTGACTTTGGTTCAGGTGGTCCACTGGCTTGTTTCAGTCATGTTTTTACAAACATGTTTGACAGGCGGTGTGCTGACATGTTTGGGCATGTTTGTTTGTTTGGCTCAGGTGGTCCACTGGCCTGTTTGGTCATGTTTAAGCAAACCTGTTGAGAGCTCTGGAGTTTACTTCACATGGCCCACTGACATGTTTATATCCTGTTTGACAGACTGACATGCACAATGACCTGCCAGGTGAAACAAATGATTGGGATAGATAGTTGGGCAAAAGTCCCGTGACAAAAGCTTCAGACAAAAGTGGTGTCAACAAGCTGTTTTGAAATGTCATGGTGGGGATCACTCGAAGCAAAGTAATTGATTGTTTTGGAAAATTTCTACGAGGTCACAGGGCAATACCGCATTGCAACAAGTGCGTAATGATATTTATGGCTTCTATAGGTCTCTTTAAGCGCCTGACCCAGGCCTAAGAAATGACCCACCAGGCAAACCCCACGGCATAGATCGGCATAGGGCGTTTTAGTCTATAGCTCCATCTTCGAAGCCACCAAGCAACTACACTAGTCACTAGTCCCACGTTTAACGGGGACAAGATCTACCTACGGGGCTTGCGGGCATCATCCGATCCCAGGCCACAAAGCATGCCACATACCGTCCTCATTGTATGTCTAACCCGTGGTAATTTTCACCCCACCCATGACATACATACAGTATACCTGCTCAGTTGATATGCATGGCTATGTCAAAATCTACAGTTCCCAACCTTTTGCATGCCCCCACGGCCCCCGCTGTCTAGTCCAGTGAGACACATTCTGGTGTGCGCCGGCAAAATGATTGCCAACAAGCTGACGGTATGCCCTACATTAGTTTGCATGCAATGGCCTCATGTTGTTTGATGTGTAGATTGCAGATGTTGACAGGTTGGTTGACTTGTAACCATGTGATATACATGTGGGCCCAAATTGTGATACCATTCATTGTTTTATACCGATATTGCTCATGCATGACTGCATGACGGGTTACAAAATGTTAATGCTATGCTACAACAAAACAGTTACTGTGGACCCCACACACACAAAAACATTCTCAATTGTCGGTTCAATAGTGTGTACAGCCCATACTGGGGATGATGTGCTCCAAGTGGTTGATGATTCGAACGTGGCTGCTATTATTGGTATAGTCACTATGAACATCAATACTTCTTGACGAAGCATTTCTCCCTCCCTCTCTCTCTCTCTCTCTCTCTCTCCCTCCATCGCGATCAGATCTCCCTGCCCGAAAATCAATAGCTATCATAACAGTTATTATTGAACATCATACAATAGTTTTGGGTATAATATGGTACAATCACTATGGCCAATATTGTTTACATATCCCTACAGTTATGGCCCTTTATCAATTTATAAGTCAGTAAGTCACCCCGTTTCTGGAATGATCACCACATTTATATCCCTAAAAACAAAAAAATCACTGATGTTATAGGGCTTTAACTGTATGATTCTAGATCCCACTCGGGTTCAACATTTTTTCGGAATCGAATCTGTGTCAAATCTCCGGCAGTTTGGGTCCACTCTGGGGATCCAAAGTCAATGGCGTGTGAGGCCGTGCCCAGTCCGTCACCGTTCGAAAGGGACGCTTCGGCACCTCCCCGCCTCCTGGTAACGTGGCTGGGAAATCCTCTGGAAATATATGGAGCTTTATAGAGAAAATCATAGGAAGACCATGGGGAAAATATGGGAAACTTCTCTATATGTGGAGGTTTATAGCTATTGCCACGTTTGATGACCGGAGGGTAGACTTGAACATGAAAAAATATAACCAACATCAACAAACCATGAACTAGCATATGGTGCCTTTTTCAACTGAAATCGTGATATGTGTTCTGGATGTGTCTCTTGACTTTCATATTGTTAGGTCCTCTAATGAACGTTTGACGTTCAGATCAGGCTGCGGGTCTCATATCACACAGGAAAAAATGTTTCTCACATTCCAGATAAGTCACAAACCCAAACATCAGCAACAATCAAAACAAAATTCATTGTTGCCAGTTCACGTTCGTCTGCGCCATCCCCAAGTGCTTGACCGCCGGTTAATGGGAAACTCTTCTTTGATTTTTTTTGGTAGCTGCTAGCTCCTGTTATCCCCATTTACTACCACTAACCCTCCGGCAACCATGGCAATGGATCATCACTAGAAAATTTCGAGGAGTTTCCCAGCTATAAACTTCCATGATCTTCCATTTATGGTGTTAAACCATTGCTATGTTGATGACTGGAGCGGAATCCGATAATCTGGATCCCCATGGCGCCCCGGGGCCCCCGGCCACGCTTGGGCCGACATGGATCCGCTGCCACGGATGTGAGGTCGCCCATGGATTTACACTGCCTGGCTAGCATCGACACTTTTTTTTAATCATTGTGTTGATCAAACTTGTAAAGAAGTAAACCCACCAAAAAATAGAAAATTATTCGAAACAAATATATCATAGATAGTATGTACTTTTACACTTTACATTTGAAAGTTTCACACTCTTCGATCTATTTTGGAGTTGCTATAGATATGAGCTAATATTTTTTGCTATTTTTTGCTAGTGGTTCAACTGGGATGTAACAATTCAATGGTATCCACAAGAATGTCAAATCATCGGGGGGTTCAAAGCATCCCCTCTTCGATGGACCACGAAGTTAATTGACAAGTCAATAAATGGACCATGAAACAATTAGTTCTACTTTTCTACGGGGATATTCGTTCCCTCCGCTTATTTAACATAGCTATGGAGAATGGCCGATTTATAGATGATTGATGATGATTTTACCTAATGGTGATTTTACATAGCTTAAGGGTAGAACATGGTAGAACCCTGTTGTCCTATTATTGTATATTTTATAACGCAGTTGAGTTTGACTGAAAATAGGGTATCCCAAAACTTTATGGTCTATCGATCTATCATCATTTGTCCCTAGCAAAATGGATATTTGGATGTTTACCACATGTTCAGACACACCCCAATCATATCCAATCATACACATTAAACATCATTAAACTACATTTATTCAACTTCACATGTCCAGTTGAGTCCCGCTGTTTTTTCGTCTCAATAACTTGGGGTTGCTTTTTGTTACCCTGTTATGCACTGGTTGACCAACTGTCCGATGGGAAATGTGGCATCTGCCGGCCCAGTGGCTCGATCTTTGGAGCCTCAGCGCAACGACGCAGTAACGGGAGCAGCTGCTGAGTTGGGCTGGGTTTGGAACCCGTCTGGAACTCCAAAAGATTGGTGAACTATCTGGTTTTAACATAGCCATGGAAAAAGGCCCATGTATAGATGGATTACCTATTAAAAATGGTGATTTTCCATGGCTATGTTAAATAACCAGAGGGTATAAAAGAATGGGATCTAATGGGATAATGGCTATGGCTAAGCAGCGTAGCCACTGTAGTGTGCCATCCCGTTGAACGCCCCATCTTTTTTGAGCATGCCGGTCATTGTTCATCCTCATCATCACCATCATATACGTCATAGATCGTGAGGGGATGGGGGTTGGCGGGTGGGTGGGTGGGTAATAACGTTCGTCTGGGTGGGTGGGTATAGAAAAAAATCTGTAACAAGTAGTTTTCAGATGGTTTTAGACCTTCTAAAGTGCTGGAGAAAAACCAACACCCATATAGAACCATACACACTTTTTTGAGACCCGTGCGCTACAAAAACAAATGGTATTCTACGCGCCGCCTACCCTGTAGTAGATGGGGAGTGGGTTTATGGTCTCAATGGATTCTGGTTGGTTTCAGCCTGATTGAAAATTATGAATGAACATTGGTATCATCCCGCCAAATAGGGTTCAAAAATTGAATGGTTGGAACGGTTGGACTAAAATACCACCTGAAACCAACGTCAACCCTCATGTACCTAAGACATACTCTCCGCCCACTAACAGTCAGCAATGAAGGTTGATAGGAACCACCAATTCTATTGAGATCTATTGAGATTGTAGTTCCAAATGGGTCATTGTTAGAGGCTGAAGGCTATGTCCAAGATAATTCCTTCCCCCTATACAGTAATAAATACCCCTAAACGAAACCCTGGATTGCAACGTATTGGATTTATTCCTTTTGGAGGGCCGTTATGTGGGGTGTTTCATATTAGTTATATTATTGTGGGGCCATTCTATTGGGGTATTTCTCAAGATTGTGGTAGTCCATTTACTCCTTTTGGAGGGCCATATTTCATATATTTTCATAAATGGGGGATTCTCCAACATTATTGTGCTTTTCATACATATGTTTCATATCTTTTCCATATTTCAAGTTTTGGGGGATGGGATTCTGCCTGCTTTTCGACCAAGCAGCACTCGGCTCCTCGTCTTGCCGGGGGCCCAGCCAGCGGTCATGAAGCACAGCATTCACCTGGCACATCTGGATCCATCCTGTAGTCCTGTAATGGGGACGCACATATATATATATATATATCATTACTATTATAAACATTATTACTCATATTGTGTTTTTAATTTGTATTATTAATCTGATCATAGTTAATATTCATAAATAAATATTTATGATATATATATATACATACATATAAAACATATATATGCAAATGTATTCATAATATATATATACATATATATACATATGATATATGTATGTATGTATATATATATATATATGTGATATATTTATATGTATATATATGATATATGATATATATATATATATATACGATACATATATATAAATAGATATATTCATCTATTACATATATGAAATAAATAAATAAATATATATATATATATATTTATTTATTTAAATATATATTAATAGATAATGTGGTAAACCCAACTTTTATTTTTGGGGGTAAATCGAACTTCTATCATATTTTTGGAGGGTTGCTGTATTAAGTGTACTTTAAACCATCCCCCCCAATCACCATTTTTATGTGTGTTGCATCAAGCATCCCCAGATGGTAGGTTTGTTATTGGGTTACGACATTAGGTGAATGCTAAACATGACCAGCCTGTTGTTCCTATCAAATTTTGATCCCGACCCGACGTGAGCTGTTGGCTGTTGATGATGAAAAAAAACTGTATGAAAATCATTGAACAATCACAACAATATATCACAATCTTTCTATGGCCCAGGCCCAGTCGAAACAGTCTGAAATGCATCAGAATGTTGGGTACAGGATTTATTTGTGCATTACGCTCTATTTTTCTGGGGCTTAAGCCCAATGATCCCCGAAGTTATGACTGTATTCAAATGAAAGGAATGCAAAATAGAAGTGATAATATGTCAGAATACCCTTGAACACAACCAGTCATCATAAAAAGCTGGTGCCCCACCCCCACAGCCAATGGGGGTTGACGCTCCGTTTACTTCCCATCCAGGAGTTGCAATCCCAAAAAGTCACCAATATCTACATTCTACAACCCAAGTATCCTTTCAAAGAACCATCCTTTTTGATTCAGTCTCAGTTTGAGAACCGTAGTAGGTAGGGAATGATTCATAATGACACACACACACAGGTGCATATATATATATAATTATATGCCTATATATTATATATAAACATAAATGCTATATAAATATAGTTATTCTATTTTACTGTGGGTATATATAAACAATCGACAAATAGCAAATATTAACAAGATCATCCCATTCCTTAATTCCCAACGTTGGACCTGCAGCGAGGATTGAAACTTTCGGATGAAGGTTTTGATCTCGGGAAGTTGCAAAATCCTCGGTGCTTCGGTGCTGCTGGGACCTGCTGGGGTCTTTGCCAAACAACACAACCAAAAGATGGTAACATATGGGGATGGGTCAAAACCCTGGTACCTAGTGAACCCCAAAATAGCTGGTAAATGGATGTTCATCCCATTAAAAATGTATCTATAGGTATTGACCCATACCCATATGAGAGTTGAGGTTGCAAAATTGCTGGATGGTGAGTTTCCTCACTTGTAACTGGCCAAGTGTGGACACCCCGGCACAACCGCGACAAAGGATCAACTCACATCGTTTCAGGCACAAGCGCACGTCCTGCGACCGGTCAGCTGGGACATGAAACCTCTCCAACTTGGGAACTAGGAGCACGACAAGCGTGGTGGTAGGTGTCAGCTTGAGCGCAAGCATCTTATCTTCATGGATGGTCGGCTGGCACGTCGTCATGGTTCAATCTATGGGGTGGGAGAGGCCACGACCACCTTCAGCTCTGTTGAGGAAGGTGCAACTAATATAGAATGGCTAGCTCCAACACGTTGCAAACACCATGAATGGGAGCCATCTTTACCACTAGCCGCTATAGAATGATAGAGGGCAACACTATCTTCTTCATCTTCTTCAAGATCTGTCAGGGTAGATGGAAAGGTTGAGCCAAAGGGCATTGCCTCGCAAAAAACAAGGACAAAGAACCTCTACTCCGCAGCCATCCAGCGCTCCTGCACGATACTATTGAGCATATTGCTCTGCTCTGCAGGAAGCGGATGAACTTCCTGCAACAAGGACAACCTCGGTAGCTGGTCAAGCAACAAACGTCTGAGGCAATGTCCCTGAAAAAAATGGTAAAACAGGGGAACTGGGACAAGACAGGTTGGAGGTCAGGTGGGAGGCTGTTATGTTTTTGTTCAATGTTCTAAATCTAAATGTTTGACTGTTTCTTTCTGTTAATCTTGCTAAATGTTTCGTCGGAGTTGTTTGATTAATGTTTGGTTTGGATGAGGGTAGGGTATGTTGAGGTTGTTGTGGTTTTACTGTATGAGATAGTGTCCATTAATGTTCATTTGATGCTTGATGCTTTCTTCGTGTCGTTTCATTGTATATTTTCTTACTTCACATTTACAAATTGGACATTCCAACGTTTCTTTCTTTTTATCACTTAATTCTTCCTTTTCCCTTTCGTAGTATTGTTGAGCATATTGTTTTAAAGTTTCTTTGTGCTGTTCCCTGTATCTGCGTGTGCTTTCTAAACATTTATTACACTGCTTACATTCATTTTTGTAGTAGTCTAACGGTTGAAAGACTTTACATTTAGAACACTGTTTTTTGTCAGTCATTATACCTCTACAATTTTAAGGGGTTATGTGTTTAAGGGGTTTTTAGGGTGGATTACATCATAATATATTTTATTAAGATATTATGAACTAATCGTTAGGTTTAGTGTCTCCAGTTTTCATCACCACTACCTATTCCATCCCAACATTGAGAAACAATCGTTTTGATGTTGTAGAACACCAACATGATTGTGTCTCTATCAAGTCCTCGTTGGTCAATCAAGTATCCCAACACTGACAATAGTGTATAATAGTTTTGTTGTAATGCTGTCATTCCTCCTCTATGGTGTATCCTCTCACCGTGTTTTTTGATTAAATTTTGACAACCGCAATAGATATATTCAATGAATTCGGTATTGAGAATTGTAAGATTGAACTGATTGAGAACTACCCGTGTCAAAGTAAGGAAGAATTGTTCAAAAACTAAAGGGGACATATCAAAGCAACAGAATGTGTCAATAGACAGATTGCAGGTAGGACGCAACAGGAGTGGAAACTGGACAATCCAGAGCAGGCGAGAGAATACTATGAAAGAGGCAAGGCACGTGCCAGAGCATACTATCACAAACATAAAGAGGAAATAATAGAAAAACGCCGTTTGAATGAAGAGAAAATAATAGAACAACGCCTTTTGAAGGTTGAATGTCCGTTTTGTAAGCGTGAATTTTTTCAATACTATGCTCTATGGCATCAAAAGAACAACTGTGTCAAACAAACGGGAATGGACAATGAATAGATAAAACATTCTGATTAACAAAGCGTTGTTAATGAGAAGGTTTTATTTTTAGTGTCGTCTGCTGTTCATACATTTGTTGGTTTGACGGTGTTTTGATAGATTGGATTTGCTTGTGATGGTTCGTCCGCAGTCTGGACAGGTGAAAGGGGTTGATAACTTCTTTTGATAATACTTTACAAAATAATTGGGGCCTAATTCGGTCTAATGGTTTCTTGTCGTAAGTTCCGTCGGGTTTCCATCTTGTGGATGTTGTGGTTGGTGGATTTTGAGGGTTGCTGGATTGGTGTAGTGCTTCCGCCATTTGGTCAAAAAGGTTTTCGTCCATTTCTTGCTTAATTCCATCTATAAACATGTAGCAGGGCATACTCAATTCTTAATTACATAAGGCGTCATTTCTTTAAGTGTTTTTGGGTCTGTTGCTCTACAAATTGTGTTTTTAACAAGTGTCCTAAATTGATTTTTTTTGGACGCTGAAACAATGGTTTTAGGACACTTGTTGAAGTAAGGATTTTTTGTCTTCAAAAGTTCAGGGTGAAACGATTTGTCCGTGTTTGATGGTTTGGCTATCAAAGTTGAGGGTGAAACGATTTGTCTGTTGTTGCTTGTTCGGTGAATGATTGATACTCGGTTTTGGGTATCGTTGATACTTGGATACTGGTATCACGGTATCATTGATACTCGGTTCTGGGTACCATTGATACTTGGATAGTGGTATCAGGGTATCATTGATATTCAGTTTGGGGTATCATTGATACTCGGTTCTGGGTATCGTTGATACTTGGATACTGGTATCTGGGTACCATTGATACTAGGCTCTGGGTATCGTTGCTACTTAGATACTGGTATCTGGGTATCATTGATACTAGGGTTGGGTATCTGCGGTTATGCAGGCAATATGTGAAAATTACTCTTGGATGACTCACCCACAAAACATCTCAAGCGTCACAGTTTTTTTTCACCGGCGAAGCTCACATGTATCCTGCATCCCTCAACTTCTGCTCATCCTCTTGAAAGAGCTTGGCGACGAAATGCCAGTGCTTCAAAGCCAGAGCTTCGTGAGGAGCCAGCAGACTGCGTTCTTCTCAGGACGCAGTCTGCTGGCTCCTCACGAAGAAGCTTCAACTTCATTTTGGTGTCTTCGTCGCTCTCTGGGAGATACCCCATGGGTCCTGCCCCTGCCACCTGGAGGAGATAGTCCTTCACTTCCTGGTCATCCAATTTCCTTTCAATTGGTTCCACCCTCTCCTTGTACCGCTGCTCAACCCGCTTGATGACCGCATCCGCACCTTTCTGACCTTCTCTGGATACGTTTTCCAGTATCTCGCCCAAGGCGCGCAAGTTGCCCCCCACGCGGATGTAGTAGTGCTTCAACACCTCGTCCATGTCATCTTCGGCAAGAACCTTGTTCAGCGTCCGGAAGTCGTTTCCCTGCTTCGCCACCTCCTTGACCACAGACGTGAAGTCTTCGAAAGGTAGTGGTCGCACCACCACCAGCCTTGACATGTCAAACCTTTCTTTGATGATGTCTGCCACTGCAGACACGCTTAGGTGATGTTGCGAGCGAAGGCACCGAGGGTGGAAGCAATGTCATCACAGGCATCCCTACTAAATTTGTCTCCGCGGCTTTTGGTTGTGAGTTGCAGGTATACCACGACGGCACTGCCTGTTCATTCACCGGTTCCAGCAAAAATTTGACATTTGACGGGTAATATCGGGGCAAATCTACGGTTTGTAACGCTTGGGGTAGCGCCTCGTTCAGCTTCAAGTCCTCACCAGGACGAACAGAAATATCAAGAGGAAGCACCCTTTTGCCATTCTTCACATGCTCACTCAGGAGATTGTTCAGCATGGTTGATTTCCCAATGCCTTGGGAACCACTGACCACCAAGAAGGAAGGGGTGCTCAAAGCTTTACCTTGAGGTGAATTGATGAAGTCCTTGATGTATTCCTCCTCGAGCGGCCGTGCAGGGGCGGGCTCTTTCCTTTTCAGCCTTTGCCCAGCCTTCCTCACTGCCCTGTTCATGAAGAAGCCAGGAAGGAACCTTTGAATGAGAGCTTGGAGAACCAGCACTACGATGCTCCCTGTGCTCAACAAAGTCCAACCAGTTTTAACGGTCTGCGCCGGAAAAGCCCTTGCGGGCTGTGTTCGTGCATGACCGCTTGGAAGGACGAACCGGCCTGGCGCAAGCTCAACCTGCCTCACAAAGATGCATCTGCGGAATGTCGAAGAAAAGGGACAATACATCGGTTCAGTCAATTTGTGCCAAACTGGCTTTGGTATTGAAGGATGCTTGACATGCAAAACCAAACAGGAACCACAGCGCCTAACCTCAATCAACACATTAATTTGAAGCAAATAATTCGACATCTTTGAACAACAGCTTGTGGTAGAATTTGAACCTGAACCTACACATAGAAACTCTGACCACCTCAACAATTATCCCCTTCATTCAATCCAAACATTAATTATCACAACAACCTCAACAAAACATTTAGCAAGATAATCAAAAAGAAACAGTCAAACATTTAGATTTAGAACATTGAACAAAAACATAACAGCCTCCCACCTGACCTCCAACCTGTCTTGTCCTAGCATCCCTGTTTTACCATTTTTTCCCTGGCTTTCCCAACCCCCAAAACTATCGACATTTTTCAACTGCACTACACTTTGTTCGGCCAGGCAGCCTTTCTTCCAAGTCGTCGCTTCCTTCCACACACTGCGCCAGGCGCATCGCTGGCCCTGGCCCCACTGGCTTGGGCAGACCGGGCAGGCGCAGGGGCGGCACCTTCGGTTCGTTGGCGCTGGGACGACCTTGGCTCAGTTTGGGGGGAAGCTGGTGTCCCACTTAAACTACCGAAAGACCTCGGGGAGCAAGCAGGGCAACGCCAAGCAGTAAAACAAAACAAAGGGAAATCCTGGCCATGTGTGATCTGCCAAAATCCTGGATTGGTTCAGCACGGTTCCACATGCGTGATTTTCCATAGCCAAGGCCAAGGTAAATCAAACTGGATTTCAAGTGTGTGGCCACACTGATGGGCCCCAGTTGCTGGATGCCATTTTGTGATATGTTATGCCTATGACTTCACACATGGTCAGTGGTTGTAGTTGGAGCACGACCTTTATTTGGCCGTGTGGATTTATGTGTTTGTTGACATTTTTCATGCCGCGTTACTTGTCTTTTGACGTCCTTACAGCGTTTAGAATTTGCACTTTGCAGTGATGACATCCTCTAGGGCTGTAACGTGCACTTTGCAGTGGTTACAGTGTTCTAAGAAGTTTAACGCACTTTGCAGTGATTACAGTGTTTGAAAGATTGTGTGGTGCACTCTGCAGTGATTGCAGTGGTCACGGACCGCATAGGAGAGATCCTTGCGGCGACAAGGGAAGAATTGGTGCTGCCGTGTGACTCGGCTCCAGGCACCTCCTTTGCCCATGCTGGTTATACGGCAGCCAAAGACACGGGGCCGATCCGCAAAGCATCAGGCATTATGTAGTCGGAGGCACACGCACTTGCCGTTTTTGTGCATTTTTGTATATTTCTGGGGTTGGGGGGGTGTAATAACGTTCTTGTCGCGCGCTTCTTCGTTTTGTTCTAACACGTTCTTGGAACTTCAGACACGCTCGTGATGCTACGCTTCTAACCAGGTTCTTGTTACTTCAGACACGCTCGTGATGCTACGCTTCAAACAGACAGGGACACGCTCGTGATGCTACGCTTCTCACAGGTTCTTGGAACTTCAGACACGCTCGTGATGCTACGCTTCAAACAGGTTCTTGGAACTTCAGACACGCTCGTGATGCTACGCTGCTAACATGTTCTTGGAACTTCTGACACGCTCTTGATGCTATGATTGTAACAGATTGTTGGAACTTCAGACACGCTCGTGATGCTACGCTTCTAACAGGTTCTTGGAACTTCAGACATGCTCGTGATGCTACGCTTCTAACATGTTCTTGGAACTTCAGACACGCTCCTGATGCTATGTACTAACATGTTCTTTGAACTTCAGACACGCTCGTGATGCTACGCTTCTAACAGGTTCTTGGAACTTCAGACACGCTCGTGATGCTACGCTTCTAACAGGTTCTCGGAACTTCAGACACTCTCGTGATGCTACGCTTCTCACAGGTTCTTGGAACTTCAGACACGCTCGTGATGCTACGCTTCTAACATGTTCTTGGAACTTCAGACACGCTCGTGATGCTACGCTTCTAACAGGTTCTTGGAACTTCAGACACGCTCGTGATGCTACGCTTCTAACAGGTTCTTGGAACTTCAGACATGCTCGTGATGCTACGCTTCTGACATGTTCTTGGAACTTCAGACACGCTCTTGATGCTACGCTTCTAACATGCTCTTGTGCCAAAAAAAAAGTTTTGTGAAATTCCAAAACCCTGATTTTCACACCTAAGATATCAAAACCGATACGGTGCCACAACGCCAGACACTTTTTTGAGATTTCAGAATGCAGATTGTACCACGGGCAGTTAAAGGTCGTGCGCCTTGTAGTTTATAGTGGTCTGAAAGTACCGCATGCAAACATCATCTCAAATATCTTGGTTGGGCCAAATCCAACCCTCCAAAAAACCAGGAGATGTCTGACCCAGCCACGCTCTTCGGGTGCCGTTTGCTGCGGCTCCACCGGCGCATCCTCCGCCGGCGCATCCTCCACCGGCGCATTGTCCGCCGGCGCATCCTCCGCCGGTGCCTCCGAGACGGTCACAGCGGGGCCCCCCGTGGCGTCGTGGGGGTCGGCGGCGGCACGCCACTGCTCCAGGGCAGTGACGCGAAGGTCTAGGGATTCCAGGCTGGAAGCCAAAGTCCTGAGAATTGATGTGACTCAGACTCTCAGCCCTTTTACCCCATGGTTTCATAATCTGAAGACTGTAATATATATATATATATATTAATTTTATATTTATTAATTATATGTATTAATATGTATGATGGGCAATGTATATGTGCGAAAGTAACACGTTCTGAAATATTTATAATAGATTCCAATAAGAATTTTAGGGATAAAACTATGAACATTGTGTAAGATGTGCATGGGTCAAAGATATTCAAAAATTGTCAATGTAGATCACATCATTCAAATCTAAGACCCACACATCCACAATTATGTTTCATTTTTAATTTTGAAGCATCCTTTCCTTGGGTGCATAACCAAATTTTGGCCCATACGATATATAGAGCACAGCCGCAGTTATATCATAATAATTACAACAACATCAGCATAGATCCATGACCAGTAGCCATCGGGAGCTGAATCGTAGGTATCTTGACAATAACAAATGGGGAGAGGAAGGTTTGATATCCTTTCATTTTTCTTTTGACTACGGTAGGGAATTGTCCTATCGGTCCTATCGCTTCCGTATTTTGTTTCCCGTGGCTAACCCGCATCCAACTTGGTGGGTGGGTATCACTCATTGGGGCTTATTTCCATCCATTCCCATCTTGATGCTTGTGTTGGCCCCTCTACGGACGTGAATGACTGGAACATTTTCACACCCAGCTTCGGTAATCCAACCTCAGCCAAAACATCACAGAACAAATTTTGCCCACGGTTTGTTTCAAGTGTTTCCTTGTTGAAGCGAGCTCGCCATGTAAAAAGGCGCATGAAACGTGATGAAAAAAAACACCCCCTCTTAAAAACATAGAAACACTCATGAATCATGGAGCACCAGCATTCTCAACCATGGATTCAGATGGATTCAATATCATTTCTCTTTCCCACCAGCCCAACAGCAGCGCAAGAAGAGGTGCTTCCAATTCTCCCTGGAACCAGGTCGGGAGCCACGACCGGAGCTAGGCACCTGGCTGGAAATTCCAAAAAAATCTGGCTGGTTAGTCCGATGCGGTGTTGCATAGTGTTGCCACACCAACATGTTAAGATTTGGTAATTTTCACCTGCAACCCAAGGGACTCTTTTGTAGAGCAATCAAATCGACTCAAACCGTGGTTGATCAATCCAAAATGACCTAAAAACAATGTGAGCAGAAGGGTCACTTGAATTCCCAGGACCTATCTGACCTATCTATTTACCTGTCATGTGTCTGTTTTCTGTTAATACCCCTTTTTTCCCCTGTCCTTCCCCCACCTCGCTCTTGGACCCTGGTGCCGGCATCTGCACCGCCACCGCTGTCCCGTCCGGTCCGTCGCCAGGCTGCGTGGGGTTCGCCGTCTCCGGCGTCGCCTCGGCGCCAGTGCCCTCCGCGACCGCTGGGGCCAAGTCTTCGGGGAAGTCCAGGCTTTCACGAAGTACCTGGCAGCTGTCGATATCTTGGGATGGTGTGAACCGTCATAAACCTAGGCTTGGACACCGGAAGAAAAAGAAAACATCAACAAACAAATCACTCTAGAGAGTATATAGCCCCTACAGCAATTAAAACTCAACGAACATCCACTGTAACACATGCTGTCTTGAAGAAAAAAAGAAAAAGCGATCAAGTTACATATCAGCATTACTGGTCATCTTCCCACCGGGCACCAGGCCTCCAGTGCTTCCGTCAAGCTGTGCACCTTTCCCTCCAACACTTTCACCCTTCCCACCAGCTCCACTGTTTCCGGCGGCGCTGCGGCCGCGCCGGCAGGGCCGGCTGCGGTAGCTGCCGGAGGGTTCACCACCGCCGCAGGGGGGTTCACCACCAGCGCAGGGGGGTTGACCACCACAACTGGGCCATTCACCTCTGTCGTTTCCGGCAAGGCCTCGTTGGAGCCTGCCTGCAGGCTGGCATCTGTGTCAGGCACCGTAGGTGTGACGTCGGCTGGTGCGCTGGGGGCCAGCTCTGTCGTTGAGCTGGGGAGGACAGAGTCCTGGGATGCCGGGGATAGGAGCAAGGCAACTGCAACATGCCTTCAACTCAAACTGCCAATGGCCATCAATGGCCCATCGCTGCTGCATGGTCTGAGTGTCGCTCATTAGTTTGAATGAAATCTATGCCTCTCTCAGTGTGGGTCCGATTGCAAAGACCACCAGTACAATCAAATAATCATGGAGATCAGACCACATCAGACCCAATCAAAGCAATCATGGATCGAATCAAAGCTGCCCTTACATTCATTGAAGAAACTTGGTCAATATTGGTTCACATCCCCTCCTTATCTGTCCTTCACAGGTAAATCGTTGGGGAGGTTTCCCAGTGTATCCTAGTGTCATGTTTGGTAACCACACAGTAAATTCATGACTATGGACCCAAACCCTGCCCAGGCATCATCACTAATCTATCCCTGCAGCCTCAACACCGGATTATATTGGATTAATAAGCATTCCCCCAAATCGTGATAATCTGACATTAAAATGGCAACCCGGTGGCATCCTGGGACCCCACGGGACCCCACGGGACCCCACGGGACCCCAGTGATCAACGGCCCAGCGGTTTATGGATCGGGAGTATCAACCATCACTATTTTGGCATATATTTATTATCAATATATCATTCATGAATGGCCCCCCCATCACCCGTGACTTCTAGGTCCAGGCTGCCAGCTTGTCTTTGAGCTCAGAGATCTGTACCTCCAACGCCATCAATCTCGCATCCTCCTGTTGGCTCAACTGATATTGAACCAAAACACTGGGAGATCACAGGGACATTCTGTGTTACTCAATCATCCCGACTCAACAACCCGGGTGGACGCAAGCACCGCAAGCACACCCAACTATATTGCAGTTTGTTACGGTTTACCAGTTTATGGGGTCAAGTTTACCATAGTTTACCAGGCTCAATCCGTTTGGGTCATACCGGGCAAGCACCCTCGGGCAAGCAAACATGACAACATATTACAGTGTAAATCCATGTAAATCCCAGATGTTGTGTATGGTATAATGGTTTTGTTTTTCAATTGTCATGTTTCTGCTGGTTGGTGAAAATCAGCCCATTGTTGAGGTTCCAAGCCATTTATATAGTTGGGACATAGGCCAAGTTAGGGGAAGTGAATGACATTTACAATCTCACCATCATCTTCCACTTCCCTGTCAAATTGTAGACACCAGCCCCAAAATCAAACGGATTCAAAACGGTAGAATCATCCTGATTACCCTTCGGTAAACGTGGCAATTGAATTTATAGACTATTTTACAATTTTCATCCATTTTATAACGTATTACACTAGTATTATTAGTATTAATTATTCTATTTTATGAATTATTATCTTCCCAGCTCTCTACCTCTGTTTCATGCTGGGATTTTCCAGCCAGCCACGTTTGCAATGACCAGGAATCCCTTCTGCGTTGCCGCGTTGCGGAGCCTGATGGGTCTCCTGGGTCTTGACCTCCCCAACCTCCACGCTTTCCGCGGCAGGTGGCGCAGTACGCAGGGCCTGCTGAGGCATGGCATAGCATGACCCTGGGTACACCTTACGTCCAGACTTAGCAACGAATTCGTTGCAGATAGAATTTGTGTATCTACTCTGAATTTATGGGGAAAAAACGTACCATTCAAAATGCCTAAAGTGAATTTCAGGTCTTCATTGAGCATCGCATCTACCTGAAGTATCAGATGACGATGTTGGTACTTGGCTGTACTGAAAACAGTCTCTCGATGACCCGATCGCTTGACGCCAGCGCTACCAGCCTCCTGGAGCTCACGGATTTGCTCTTTCAGCTCACTTTCCATGCGGTTCAACTCCTCATGAACCACCTTCGGAATCTCCTTGGTATCACCGAGGCCCCTTCATTTTCTTGGGACATCGAGTGAAATAAACCCACAAACGGCGACGTAGAACGCAGCACACCAAGTTGTAGACCGCGCCCGGGCTTTAAACACTTTAGTAGTTCATGCAACAAAATGCTCAACATATTGCAATTGGGCATTGGTGTTGGGCTTGCCATAATTCCATATATTATATCATATATGTCCTGTCTCTCTCTGAACCTTTTACATTTAGAGTCATGAATTTTAAGGCTCAAGAAGCGCATGTTTGCCATCGGAATATTTTGACGGTTGAGGCAGAAAACAAAAAATGAACAAACAAACATGGTACCAATTCATGGTTCAGTTTTGATTCACCAGCCAGCCTATCCCGTTTCTCATCCACAGCATGGCAATGAAAAGTCGGCCGTTCACACATGAATCTCTTGCGATTTCCCATGGCCAGTCATTCCCGTGTTTGCATTCCCTGCCGACATGTGACCGCAGAAACGTCTTCCTCGGGACGCTCCTGACCTGTTTCAAGGTGGTTATCAGATGTGCCCTTCTTGTGGAGATATCATGGTGCAGTTCCACAATGGTGAAGATCCCGTGATTATCTCCAGAAGACGCTTTAAACAAGTTGCCCCTTACCTCAAACGACAATTGGATGTTTGTAGACTCAGAATGTGAATTTCAACCCCCATTGGACCCGTAGCATGACAATTTCCCTAGCATGGAGAAGAAATGATCCACCATTGCAGGCATATCAAATACCAGTTGAACGTACAAACCAAAAGAAACACTCCCGGCAAGAGATCGCAAACAGTGTGCAGTCAGGATTCTAAGGGAAAAGTGCAAAGTATCATAAAGCATGGATAAAAAATGTGTTCATTCAGGTGGTTCTGCAAGTTCCCTTTGTGAAGATCTCTGTAGAAGATCGTGCGCAAGATCTCCTTGACAGGTTCTCTGTCTGTAGAATGTAGAAGTTGCTGTGCAAAATCCCTTTGTAAGGAAATTGTAAGGAACACATATGAGACCACCTCGAATGAACACCAGGCCTTAACAGCTACCGCTACCGAACCCCAAGTGTGGTGTGGCCATCCACCGATCTATGGGAAGACTTTAACCTCCACAAGTCAAGAAACTGGGAACTGGAAGGTAGTTTCCTTGCTGGACTAGTCTTGAGGGGTGCAATCCGTAGAGCCCACACATGAATAGGCTTAGACTTAGGCAAACTTAGAAGGAAAAGGTTCGGTTCCCATTGTGATAACCTAACATAAAATTATATTATAATGTATAGTCCAGCATACAACTTTGAAAAAGAAACTATGTCAATCCCGGGTTAATAAACCCGTGTTGTTCAACTGGTAGAATATCACTTTAGTAGCAAGTTAATGCAAATTATCAATATATAATAGTTGGGGGGAGCCACCCCAAATGTAACAGATTGCAGACGCCGAATTTCTGACTGCAGTGGCTTTGTACAAAGAGCACGCAGAGACTCTTTGGAATCATGGTGCTGCCATATTCAGGGGAAACAGAATAGTAAGCACATAATAATACAATAATAATACCGTGCATGCATGATATTTCTGTACGATAAGGAAGTTCATTATCACAGTACAAACATATACTTCCGGAAATTGGCGATGCTGGGATGCCTTCGAAAGTGTTGCAGAAAATGATGGTTTCATGGCATGATCCTCCCAGTTGCCCCGCTTCAGCTTTGCTGAAGCCGGGCGCCAGTGACGTGAAACGGCCAGCACTGCATGACTCAGTTGCTGTACCTGAGCACTTTGCAGCATGGTAACGTAATTGCGAGAAACCATGAAACAAAACAGGGGTGGGGGGGTAGTTGTCCATTCAACTCTATAGGTCTCTAAGAGCATGAATTCATCGCATGAATTTGGATCACTGGCAACACTTGGAGCTATAGGCTATATAGGCATGTGACCAAGAGGTGGCAATACAGCAACAGGATCTGAGAAATGGTATGAGAATGACCAGAAAGATGACATATCATCCAAACCATTCTTTTGTCGGGACGTGACTGCGCCAATCTCCGCCCCAGGCAGATCGCCTCAGCTGTCGAACACCCCCCAGCGCGGCGTCGACGACGTGGACGACGATCGCTGGGCGCGCGCCAGGCGATTCTTCGCCATCAGGGCGTCCCAAAGCTCCTAAAAGGCGTGGTGGGCGTGGTGGGATACCAAGGGACACAGGCGAAAACCAAATGATGTTATCCTAATATGATGTTATCCTAATATGATGATGATGATGATAACATTATAGAGGTAAAAACCATATCATCATATTACATCCCTCATCACCAAGCAAACCCTCATCACCAAGTGAACAACAACCTTGATCCAGTCGAAGTGCCGCTGCGGATTTTTTCTATTGGGCTGGCGACTGTGTTTATGTCCGTGCAATTTCGTAAAATGTGGATCAAATATGTTTGACAAAGATAGTGACTGCAATGAATTCCTCAAATTTGTGCTTGACTCTATTTTGCCCAGAGTCTTGAACGTACAACAAATCCTGCGGCTAAGGCTCTTGTTCCGCTTGCTTGGGGCCAACCTCCTCCTGCCAAGTGAAGCGTGCACAACAAAGCGATTTCATAGCCATCTTTTATCAATGAAGGATCACTGTGAACGTATTGAATCCCCGTCAGAAATGCTCAACCCCCGAATGTCTCCAACTACACTATAATATATAGATATATTATCATGTCCCACAACATGTCCATTCTGCTTGTTGCTTTATCCCCTTAAACAAATATACGGCTGTCACTCCAAATACAGCTTGCGGATCCAAAGTGTCCTCATGACAAAAAAACATGACCCCAAAAAAGTAAAAATATTGATGACACACAATTAAATGTCCCAAATATGTATCATTGTTTATGGCATCATGAATCAGCTTTGATGGCGCCATACAATGATAAACATATAAATATTAATATATTATTATTTGTATAATGACATATACGTATGATGATGATGATGATGATGAACATGAACATATCCCAAGAAACTACACATATCCCAAGAAACTACAATCTATATAAATGACAACTGTCAGACTGTGCAAAAAATAACTCGCACCTCTCCTTGCAATCGCTTAAGGAAGCCCCCCCCAAAAAAAAACATCTATACAGTCTGTACACTTTGACCAGGAAGTGGATTTCCTGGAAAATCAGCTTGTTTCCCCAGTGCCACCGCCGTCCCGGTGCTCCTTAACCTTCCGCTGCTTCTCCGCCAGGTGCCGGGCCTCTTCCAAGACGCGCTGCGGTGCGATGCCCTGCTCCTCCAGGTGCTTCCGCTGCCAACTGGACCTGGGAACGATGCAGGTCCAGAACTGTTGGGGTTGGTGATGAAAAATACTTGATATAGATGATATGGATGGGATGGGAATATCAACGGGAATATAAGTGGAAATATAAGTGGGAATATAATTGAACATAAAAATGGGAATATATTATATATATATGGAAATATAAATGGGAATAACTGTTGGGATTATGGTGAGAGATGAAATGACCACTTAATTGGGTTTACATGTCCCAACTTATAAGTAGGGGGCACCACATTGTGCCACGTGGTCGCTATGTCGCAGAAAAACAAACGCACTGGAAGGACAGGGAGAACAGCTGGGCCCAGCAACCAAAGAATGTTGACAAACATGTGCTTGACTTGGGGAGTGAAAATCTGACATATGCCATCATATGCCATTGCCCTTGGATTCAATCCTATCTAATTTGTCATTATCCGGATCCCCATGCATTCCCCTGCCATCCCTCAATTTGGCAGTGAGCTCAAGCACCAATCAACTGTTATGGTTGTAACATATATAGGAACCATATAAGTTCTATATTATACATATCCCTGGTAGTTTAGTGGCGCTGTTTTGCGGGTTGATGAATTAATCAGTTCCATCACCAGAAGTCCATCGGGGAACCAAAAGTCGGCGGAAAATCTTGAGATTTTGGAGTTCTTCCATGTTCTTCCCCCAAGGACTTGGTCCACCCTGATTTTTCAGGTGACTTCTCGAAAGCTGCTTCCACCACGGCCTTCTTTTTCAATTCTTCCTCTCTGAGGACATCGCCTGAGAGCTGCACAGCTGCGACCGATTTTTATCTATGTTTCTTTTGGGCCAAGAAAATCACTCACACGCACACACATGTTGCGGTTCGTTTCCACTACTCACTACTAGGTCTCCTAATATGTCCTATAATCATATATTCAATACAACTTCTATGATGGGATACAAAGGGATACAAACATGTAGAGAAAGAGAGGGAGAGAGAGAGAGACAAACAAAAAATAAGACATACTTTTCTCATCCTGCACACCAATCATTATCACCAAATCATCGTGCCAAGTGACGCCCCAGGAGCTCTAAGGATTTCCATTCCTGGTTGAGCCAATGACCCAATGCAATGCGCGAATGTGAAACTTGTGAAAACTTTCCGGTTTCTTCCGGACAAGGGCTTTACAAAATAACAGGTTTCAAACATGTGAATCCCTGTCTATTGATATGAAAATTCCCGTCTCTTGGATCTAATGATCTACTCTTGGGGCCACTGTCTAAAACCATCATCCCAACTAGTGACTCTGGTGACTGATGGGAAATTGTTTCAAATGATGTGACACAACATTGGGGCTCAGAGTCCCATGGTTATGGCTCAAATTTCTTTAAAAAACCAGCAGCCAGATTGACCTGATACAAAGTGGCAAAACCAATGCCAACGGTAAACCCCTACATTACTATAGGGATTGTGATTTAGATTTAACCATCAATCTAATCAAACCATATTTGTGCTTTTCCTTCACCACATCTAATAACACTGCCGCCGGCATTCCAAACAATGATGTCCTTTTGGGAAACATAGATGGACCGGATTGGATATATTTCATTTTATCATTGTTTACAGTACCTATTTGTTGTTCACTGGGATCGGTCACTCTTTCCTACTATATTAATCAGCCACCCAAACGGAAACAACCATTTATGAAACCCAATGATAAGAATCCAAATCCTAAATGGGGTTTGCCATGTAACTCCAATTTTTAATTTCTCCAACCACATTCAATAAATGCTGTTGCTAGCATTACCATCTGGTTATTTAACATAGCCATGGACAATCACCATTTTATAGCTAGGTAAACCATCTATTTCTATGGGCCATCTATTTTCCATGGCTATGTTAGTCATAACCAGAGGGTACAGATTCATTCGTCAAGTTTCCAAGACTTCCTTGTCTCGTTGATCCTCGCGGTCCATGAGCCGCTGTCTCCGCAAGCGTTCGTCTTGGACCATCGCACGCCACTCCCGATAGTCACGCTCCTGTCCACCAAGCCCCACCCCCAGGCAGCGCCAATGGCTCTCGGTAAAGCATATCGAATGCAAATCGAATGACCGATTTTGATCCTCACAGAAAATCGATGATTGTGAAATTACATTTGATAAGCAAAGCACATGGGGCAAAAGTGTGCTGGCAATATCACTATATTACAAACGTTCAACATTTTCCAAGTGGATCCCTGACGGCTTCAAAGTTGGATCTTCGTAAGGCTCCAGCAGTGAAAACATAACTCCCCCGAAAACTCTCCAACCATGACAATGGGTTTCCGAAATTTCATACGTCCCATTGATTTTACTATTATATACATGCACTTTCGGCATGACATGTCATACATCCCATTGATTTTATTATTAAAAAACACGAAATTGGAGATTCCCTGTTGGATCTCCATCTTTATCTCCATCCCACTGGTCTCCTTCCGCTCTTCAAGCAAGGCAAGTCTCGCCTTAGCATCTGGGTGATTTTGTTCACCGGATAAGACTCGATGTTTTGTTATCGGTGTACATAGATTTCTGGTTGGTGGTTTCAACCCCTCTGAATAATATTAGTGAATTGGGATGATTATTCCCAATATATGAAAAATAAAAAATGTTCCAAACCACCAACCAAATTTTCAAGTTCCGTTCAAGCCTCTGGGATTGGTACACGCCTCACATTCAACCCTACCGACGACTCACATTCGACCCCACCCCCATTCAGACCGCACAGGCTCACATTCGACCGTACCCAAATGAAAATAAGCAACCCTTGCAGCAAAAAACAACATGTATCCGTTCACATTCGACCCTACCTCAACTTTTGAGTGGGGTGGCAAATTTCCAGCCAAGGTGGGGTGGGGTTGGGGTGCTGGATGGGATGTTGACGTTCAGTCACACTTGCAAACCAAACACAACACACCTACGCGCAGCTGGGATGTTAACGTTCCCTAGCACTTCCAAACCCAGGATGGCACACTTCCAGGCACACCGGGGTGTGGTGGGGTTGGGGTGGGGTGGGATGCTAACGTTCAATGACAAACACTTGCAAACCAAGGATGGCACACCTCCAGGCGGGTTGTGTCAACTTCCTTTGAAGCTACATCGGCGGTGACGCAACACATTGGCACCATTGCAAGACGCAAGTAAAACCCCCCGTTTCTCACATTCGACCCTATCGCAGAACAGGGGTATAGGGTCATATTATGCGAGAACCATGGGGTAGGGTCAAATGCGAGGCGCGTACCCTGGGATTGGAATATATATGCATGGTTTGAATAGGAATATACACGGGCAAATGAACGTGGCATACACGCACACATATACATAAATATATAATACTGGTATATGAATGTGTATATGTGAACAATATGGGCATATAATGGTATATTATTTAAATATATATATATATAGTTACCCAATCAATGCCAAACAATATCAAACAACATTTCACTAAAACAGGCAAGGTCTTGGAGTTCCGTGAAGTCTGACTCCGCTGGAGAGTTGTCTGCCAAGAAGCCAAATCAAACCAGCCCAGATTTGGCATGATTAACCTCCAAGCAATTGACGCATCTGCGCTTGTCACCTTTTTTGCCCCAGACATCATACACATCCGACGGTCAAAACCCTGGTACCTCGGTTCCCTGGTGATCAAAATAGCTGGCAGGTTTATGTTCACCCTGAAAACAGTTTTCTGAATAATTGGTGATCCATAGCCATCTCATGAAATCAATGAAAATTGACCTCCGCAACACACACACCACAGCAACCTCCGACAAGTGACTTCTTCCTCCTCTTTGCGACGCTTCTCTAAGTTTTGCTTCCAGCGGATCTCTAGCCCTCGCATTTCCTGAGCTGAACACTCTGGAAAATGTGTAGCTGCTAAGTGTAGCTGTATCGTTCTGTTCACTTCAGCCTCTCCGCAAAAAAAAGGTCAACATGTAAACATATGTTGGAGTTTTCGTTACAATTTAAAAGGGAAAAAAATAGACACCTTTCTAGGACCTGCAAGGGTCAAGGAATTCAATGGTGTGGATTTGGTATCAGAAAAAAAAAATCTACTCCAGGTCACATTGCGAATCCCTGAGGCGAGTGGATCGGAATACCCTGCTTCTAAGTTATAAGTACCCTCTTTGTCGCGGCTTCACAACCCATCAAAAAAAATCATATAGCATGTAGTCTACATCCTCAATTGTTCACCCAACACATGGGCCATTTTCAGGCCAAAACACAAATCCCTTGATGAAGAATTGCCTTAAACCTGCAACATGAGTCTTCTCTTCACCTTTACCTTACCTGCACTGTGGGATCATAATCCCCGGGATAAACGATCCACACAAAGAAGCCCCCAAAAAGAACGTCCCACCAACTACTATCATCAGTGGTTATATCACTCTGTCTCTCTCTCTCTCTCTCTCCCTCCTCTCCCCATGTTTTCCTGATCTTAGATGATTAAATCATCATAATAACATATATGTTTCCAAACAAAATCCTCATTTCAAATGCTTGAATCATGTCAAATCATCATCTTAGATGGCTGAGAATATTAAATCAAGTTAACATATGATTTTAAAAGTTTATTTAATTCATCATCTAAGATTTTAGAAATCTTACATCAAGCTAAATCATCATCGTGGATGGTAAAGTCATCATCTTAGATCTTTGAATAAACATCTCAAATGCTTAAATCACCATTATAACATCAAATTTTCTCTCACCCTAAATCAGCAAAAATTATCCATCATCAATATCAAACACCCTAAATCATCAATATCTCATCAGCTGTTACTTCCCAGCATCCATAACGATTTCGATCTTCCGCTCCGTGGCGTTTTGCACGCGCGGCGTCTCTTGCCGCTCCTTGAGGCGCTGACACTCGGAGGACAGAAAACGCAGGCGCTGCTGTTCCAAGGCGTCCTCCAAGGCCTTTTTTGTGCGACTTGAAAAAGGGAGATCCAAGTCATCCAAGTTACAAAATATAAGGCTTTATTGTGTATACATATAATTATAATATATATATACCTATATATACCTATATATATAGTTATAGTGTGATATAGTGTGTATATGTATGCAATTATATTGATTATATAGTTTATGTGTATGTGCATGTATGTACTGTATATGAAACAAAAATAAGCAATGATAATATAATATATAGACATATATATATAATGTACAATATGTATGGCTGGCGGGGGAAGAAAACTTTTGGTATTGAGCAAAACCAAAAAAACGTGTAGAACAAATGTGATGTATTTATCGGAGCACTATATGAAAACAAGTTGTATGATAAATGCAATTGTATGATAAATGCAATGGACAAGAAACAAAGGGTTTAAGAAACCAAAAAGGATATCTAAGAAGCAAACATTGGCTCATAGAGCGTCAAAAATTGATTATCTAACATGCACAAGTGGTGTTATCTATCTATCTATCTGTCTGTCTGTCTGTCTATCTATCTATCCATCTATCTATCTGTCTATCTATCTATCTTTTTTAAAATAATCACATGGACAAATGCTGGAATGTAAATTAATTACATATAAGAGCAACAAACAATTGTTGATACCTTGAAGCTCTTAAGTGCGCTAGGACTGATTCTTAATTCCGTTCCACAGTACAGTGGTATGAACAAAAATCACCCACATGGGCCCGATGCTTGTTGCTTCGTCTGCGCGCGACAAGTTGGATTTGGATGTGGCTGGACTCCGGACTCAAATGGACTTCCAAGGGGCCATCCCATCTTGCTCGTAACGCTGCCTCTTCAGCACGGCTTCCTCAGCTGGAAGGGCCAGCTGAAATGTGGACCATGGTGTAGCGGGTGCCCCAAAATGGATAAACATTGCCATTTTGATTGGGGAAGCGATGATGAATATTGGTAAAACTGCAATTTTTTGGGTGCTACATGTTCGTCATTCAGAGAAAAAAAACAAACTCTATTTTAACGCCTGAAGCGAAAGGGAATCTCACTACGAAATATGATAAATATGACCTGGCATGAGGTATGGCACGTACCTCCCTGAATAGGACATTGAACGATGCAACCACGCAATCTGGGATCAGAACAGCTGGGCATGGCTTTGGGACCTGAAATCCCCAATAGAAATGGTCTCCGTCCCGATCAGCATGCCCGTAGCTGTGTGCAACACGGTGTGAAGCACCCCAATAGACCCATGCCATGCAGAGCTCTTCGGACAAGGAGATAGTACAGTTCTATGGGTACATTACTGAACTGGGTCTTGCTATGTCTTGCTCATCACTACATATTCCTGCCGCCCTCTACGTTGCAAGAGTGCTATTTTCCGTGGATCTTTGGCACCGAAATTGACCGGCTGTGCTTCCAAACCTCCAAATGCCGATTTCCATTTGGAGAAAATATATGTCTTTGCTTGAGAGGAGTGTAAAACCCATTCCATCAAACACTTTTTTCATAGTTTACCCGACCCATTAAAATGACCATTTGTTGAGGGGAACCAGCACTTCCATGGTCCCTACCAACACCCCGGGCCTTCTCCTGTCTCAGCCGCTCCTCAGCCTCTAGCCTGGCTCCCGAAACCCCGAGGAGTCCAATAGGAAAATCAAACATTAAGGTATTTAAATACCAAATGTCAATGGTAAATGCTATTAATCATAGGTTTAAGGATTTTATCATTGGTTCAATTACCCTATTATCTACTAGTACCAAGTGAGATTGTCAAAAGGATCCAAAAGGTAGCTTGTGTCTCATTCATGTTGTTTTTGGGGCCAACGCCTCGAGGCGGGCTGCTGTTTTTCCATGTAACTGCTGCGTGCTCCTTTTTGAGCATTTCACCTGTTGCCGTTGTTGACATGTATGTTGCATATCCTCGCTTCTGCTCAAGTCGGGTGGGTGGGGTGGGGTGTAGTAACGTCCTGATAACTTTAAGACTGCTCGCCAAAAGGGTCCATGTAACTTGTTGTCGTTGTTGACATGTTGCATTGTCGCTTATGCTTATGCTCAACAGGGGGGGTGGGGGGGGGGTTAATAACGTTCCTGACGGCTTTAAGACTGTTGGCCACAAGGGTCCATGTAACTTGTTGCCGTTGTTGCCAAAGTTGGGCCAACTCTTCAAAACGAAGAACGGCGGCTGAAGAAACACAAAGCAGGCAGCAGGGCCGAAGAAACTATGAGAGCTTTGAAGGCAGATGTTGATACGTTGCAAGGTTTGTTTTTTTGAATGTTGACCTGATCGTGGCGATACCAATAATTATTGTTAAATAAACATAGATCATTGTAAAATACAATGTATGATGCTCATTCCTGATTCCAAATCCACAACCCCAATGATAAACAACCCACGCCCCTGCCAAGGCGTTATTCCCTTTTTTGTTCATGTGTTCTGCTGATTCTCTGACAAAACAGTATATAGAAGCCTTCAGCCCAATAGACTGAAAGAACTAGATAACACTATAACACTTCTTCACCTCCTTCAAAAAGCACATCTAAAAATCGAACCCTGGAAATGACTCCCTTCATCTCCCCTCCAAGATTAACATATATACTATATATATATATAGTATACATATATATATATAAGATACTATAATATCATATGTCATTAAATCATTAAACACTATGTTGCATACATACTCCCATAATTCAAACTTTCGACCTCGAGATGATCCTGGCCCGACTTGGTGCCTGGAGGCTCTGACCTCCACCTGCCGCTGTTGCAACATCGGCTGCCACACATTCTCCAACCATCGTCCCTTGGCCTCTCGTTGCGCCGCATCCTGAGGGGATGGCATCGATGATTTTAATGTAGCCTCTGGTTATGACTAACAAAAAAAAAGCCATATGGAAAGATCCACCATTTTATAGCTAGGTAAACCATCTATATATTTCTATGGGCCATCTATACCATGGCGAACTTTTTTTTTCAACCAAAGGGTATGTTTTTTTTCATAAATGTCCTAGCATTGTCTTGGCATGTTTGAGGTGACTCTCCAGCTACTGCCAAGCTTCATGCGCGGCTTTTGCCTGGGCCTTGGGAAGGCTGTGGGATCGGACAAGTTTGTAAATAGCCTCTGGTAATCTTATATAGCTATTGAAAATGACATGTTACTGCTTTTTGTAGGTAATTCACAATAATTCACATACATATTAACAATTACATATAGGTCCATTTTACACAATTAGCTGTGTCAGACTAGCGGAGGGCCCGGAAAGTATAGCTTATGTGGCTTAAGGATCTTGTTTGGATCCTTGCGTTGCAACAGCAACATGCACTAACCACTTTTCAGTAGTTTTTCACCATCAACAAGCATCATAAACCTTCATCAGCCCTCTAGTCAACCCCTGTTGGTAGCATTTGGCAGGCCCCATCTACCAGCAATGCAACAAAAGAAGACAATTGGGGATGATCATGACATTTCTACCAGGGAACAATAACATATTAATATGTGGCTGTAGAATGCCATTATGGTTTGTATTTGTATATCCTCATGTCTTTACTTATGCTCCCGCCTCCCATGTCTCCAATTTTGCTGGCTTCAATCCCAATTCGAGCTACCTGTGGACAGACCATCCGCTAGCCAGTGTTCCCATCAATAAAAGCTTTTGTCTTTTCCTTTTGACATTTGATGAGTAATGTGGCAGTGGTGAATCCTCATCTTTTGCTGGTAAAACAGGACAACCATGTTCATGTACATGCATGTGCACACTACATTACACATACGCACACACACACACACACACTTCGCAGATCGTTTACCATGCTCAACCTCCATCCATGTCTAGGTTTATCAATCAATGTTTATCATCTCATACTGTGTGTCTCGATAAACACATGAGGCACCTACCAAAAATTGATGGTTTAGATTGGTTTAGTCAGTTTCCTCCTAAGAATGACGGACATCTATGGCTGCCAGGGTCGACATGGCCAAGACACAGCTGCTTCTTCTGCTGGCGTCAACTGCGGCATCTGCGCGCGTCCTCAGAGGATTCGTCGGACTTGGGACCGCTGCTGGGAAGGACTGAGTGCCAACAGGGCTAATCCAAAGCGTACCCTCTGGTAAACAAGATAGCTATTGAAAATTGCCTTTTTTTGATGTTCCAAAGTTATGTTAGTTTACCAGAGGGTATTCACTCCTTCTCCTAGTTCGGAAAAGTGCTCGAAGACATTTTTTTCTGAGCGTCCATTGGTCATGCGGTTTGCTCCAAAACAACATGGACAAACAACGCCACGCGTTCTCAACAAAGGGTTCACCACACACACACAGAGACCAAAAAAACAATCGCGTCAAACTCACGCTTGGAGTATCCGGGACATAAGTAAATATATAGCAAATTATTTCAACTAATTATGTTTAAGTTATCTTTAAAAAAACTAGATCATTGATGCGTTTCATTTCACTGGGACGTGATGGCATACATATTACCTCGGTACCTTGCACAACGTCGTGCTGTCCCCCAGGATCACCTGCCAAGCATCGTTGCCGTTCCTCCTCCTGCTTGCGCAGCTCTTCTGCAATGGCGGCTTCCTTCAACTTTCGCTGAATTTCCTCCTCCTTCTTCTTTCCTTACACTTCGTGATGGATCTACAAGGGCTACATTGCAAAGCTCAAAAGACATGAAAAATGCACTTCTGATCACTTCTGAACATGTGCGCAAGGCAGTAATATCTGGCTTGGGTCATCAAATGGGATAAATCCAACTGCCAATGGCCAAACATCTGAATTGTTCCCGACAGTTGGGTTGCGACCACAATCAATCCCAGACCACAAATCAAAACCAGGCAATAATGTAGCTATACATCTAGGATCCTTTGCGTGTTTCAAGAGGACTTGCACATACAGACATATCTCATCAAATCATTGATTACCGGAAGTTGAGGACTTGCACATACAGACATATCTCATCAAATCATTGATTACCGGAAGTTGATCCCCAAGCCCCACATACTTTCATATCATCCGACCATTCCATAAAACAACGCCTACTGATCCACCCAACTATCAACTCCCATCATTAATCATTCACTACATCAGATGTTCGTATAATACGTATATCTATATATATATATATACACATCACGTTCAGCCAACATGAAGAAACCACCCCGGCCATCCCCATCAACCCATCAACCCATGAACCACACCAAGAGACTCACCTGTTTTCGCCAGGTCTTTTCGGCCAACCAACTCTTATGGTCGGTGCATTGCGCCCAGCGAAGATGGGAGGCCTCCGTCCGTTGCTTTGCGGCTTCCTTTTGCCTCGGGGGGATCCCGGGGGCCACAACGGGCCACCCTTTCGTGTGCCAGGAAGAAAGTTACAGACTGTGAATGGAAGAAATCTTGCAGGTGGTAATTATTGGGTAACTATTGGGTAACTATTGGGTAACTATGAAACACTGCAAATGATAGGGATTATAAGGAGCTAAACGACCAACTGGTTCAGGATTTCTTCCATCCACAATATTTTGGAAGGTGTAAAATCTCAATGACACGGAAAGAAGGGCCAGTTTTTGTGTGGAACGTCGCCAGTGTTGATGTAGAGAATTTCTCAAGAAAGAAATCAGTTTTTGGAGAAATCAGTTTCTGGAGAAATCAGTTTTTGGAGAAATCAGTTTTTGGAGAAATCAGTTTTGATATGGGAAATCACCAGTAAATGGAGATACTGTGACGATCTTCAACTCATGAAAGGAGGCCCACTTCAGAGGAAATATCAGGGCTGGGTCACCAGGTTGGATCCTTCCAATGCTTCTGGCTTCTAAAGATACCCTCTGGTAAACATACAAAAAAACTATGGAAAATCACCACTTTTACTGGGTAAATCAACTATTTCCATGGCCATTTTCAATAGCTACAGTATGTCACAAATTACCAGGCCGGGTACTTCTAGATTTCCTGATCCACCAACCTTTGCTGACTCTCAGCCATATGAAATTCCAATAGATTCGGCCCAGCAAAGGTTTCTGTTTGACGATTGTTCCAAGATCAGGTTGGACAATGCCCCCCTATTTACATCCCAAAATTGCTATATGGCAAATGTAATGCACATGTACTATTTACATATTTGATATATATATATATATAGATATAATTCTATATAATTATATATATATATACACATTATATTATATCCCCCTATTTAAATCCCAAATGTTCAATCCGCCCACGTCACTTGAAGATGTGCGTCACCAGCGGATCTTCGCTGGAACCTGCGAGGGCCTCCGGGTTCAGGCCCTTCAGCAAGTCTTCCAGCTCCATGGCTTTTTTGGACGGCGCGATCCTAAGAGAAACTGACTCCTTTGTCTTAGAAATTCTACGATTAAATATAGGATAATTATATTATGTATCTATAATACATGGGTATATAATATATGGATATAAGATATATGGATATATATATATATATATATATATATATGATATTATATATACATATGGATAATTGTATGTACTGTCTATGATTGTTTATGTATGTGCACATGTGTGTGTTTAAAGAGTGGAAAGTTAGAGTTACAAGTGTTGGTGAAGGAGGCTGCCATCGAAAAAAAATGTTTCTGTACTCTTCTGGGCGAAGAATGGTCACAAATTTGAGGAACTAAAACCGAATGCTGCTGCGGCGAACCGGATAGTATCTGATAGCATAATACAATACAGTATCCGTAGCAAAGTGACAAGAAGATCAAACAATTTTCTATGTCTACATGGTGTCGTTCTTTTTCCCCAACGTGCAAACCTGCAAGCATGCATGTGAACTCGGACTAATTGTGGGCTCTTATCGTCTGATACTGCTCTACATGGGGTTCCAACATGGTCGTACATCAATGCATCTTTAGCACCGTGTGTTGAACCCGGACCAAACATGAACACTTCAATCACAGATGGTTCAGCCAAAATCATGCCAAGGCCTTCCAGTGAAATCATGTTCAACCGTATAAGTCCTTTTTATAGTCCGTATTAATATCCACGAGAAAACATCTTTGGAATCCGAGCGAGCTCTGGATTCCAGGCAGGATGGAAAACACAGTTATATACTCTTCAGTGGAGTGGAGTGTAATGAGATTCCTTCATATTTTCTAGGAAAATTATAATAATTCACTAACCTGAATTAAGGCCATTTGGGGATGATTCCCCTTATTAACCATGGTTCCCAGTGAGGTCGTAGTGAGGTCGTTATAATTTACCCAGCTGAAATGCTCCCCAACATCATGTTCCATGGCTGACACACAAACAATCCTCGCCTGGCTTCACGGAGGACTTGGAGGACTTGGAGGCCTGGCTGAAGCTAAAAACCAACATGGCCATTAGCCATGACCGCATGAATTCATGTAACCCCACACGAAAGCACGGTTTCAAACGGGGTGATATCTATAAATCTATCTAACTAATATTAAAGACAAAGGACGCGTAATTTGACACACTGATTTGTCTTCTTTGGGGCCAAAGATTTTTATCATGTTTGATCCATGCAGTGAATGTTGTCCATTGTTATTCAAGGTCATGGTAGGCATGGGGTTCCGAGTTGGGGACAGTCCAATGCTTCCAAGATGGCTATCTGATTGGTGCTTCGAAGTTCCAAACGAATGTCACCGGGGCATCATCCCAAGCAAGCAGGGATGGAACCAGTGACATTATTCAAGTCGCCAAGAAACCAAGAAGTAGCGAACAAAAACATCATCGAAATATGGTTGTTTCCGACATTTGGAATACCCCAAAAAACATAATATAAAACGGTGTTTTTTTCCCATGAAAAAAACACCAACATCTTGGATAGGTTCTCGGGAAAAGCGTGGCGATTTTACTTGCCTCCTGAGCCCTTTCAACCACATCTTTGGTGTAGCAGGCGGCGATTTCACTGGCGAGGCCCTCAGCAGGGGCCTGTGAGGCAACTCCTCGTGCAGCTGTGCAGCAGGGCCCTAGGGTTGGATGTTACGAATCTCTATTCTTTGTTTTTTCGGCTGCTATATATATATATATATCTATCTATCTATCCATCTATCTATCTATCTCTCTCTCTCTCATTATATATATATATATCTCTCTCTCTCTGATTCATACCAAAAAAAATGATTGAATATAATGACAGAAGTGCGATGCATCCTTTTTTATCTATAATATAAGATACTGTGCCGTAGTGCACGTTCTAATGAACTAGGTTTCTGGTTTCTGGCCGTATCCATCTTCATACATACACAAACAATCACAAACACGTATACAGTATAGACGCAAACGTATGACTAAACACACACACAGATAGATGCATATAAATATGCATATGTAAATATAATGATGTTAATTATTGTTTTTTTTTCTGTTGCAAAAATTCTCCACAAGCTAGACAAAGGAGACAACAAGCAAAAAATAAGCGCCACCAACCCTTCATTATCATCATTATCCTTTGCAACGTTAACCACTGCAAGTATGATGTGGCTTGTTTTTACAGCTGCAATCTAGGTTTGTGAGACACATATGGAACTAAGTCTGCCTGAAGATACACATGGACCTATTGGGGATGGTGGTGCTAAATTTGCGCCCCCGTCCTGTCATGTCTTCCTTTATGGATTTCAAGGTCGCATCAGTGACCTCTTTGAAGGCCTGGCTTGGCGGCCTAAGGCCGCTACTTGTGACCTCAATACATCATGCACACACGTATATCTATATACATATCATCTCTCTATTTGTGTATAGTAAAGGTTTTATATACATACATGTATGCATATAAAGCATATATATATATATTATAAACAAATAGATACATGACAAATCTTATTGGGGGATTATTTTCCACTGACTAACTGGGACGCACATCCAAAACAATACTACACCCGTTAAAACAACTGCTGGATGGCCATGGCGAATATGATGAAACCCCCTTCGTTTCAAGGGGCCGCAAGGGGCAGGGGCCCGCTCTCAAGATCACACTATTCATGCAACATGACCCAATTGACTGAACAACACGTCACTCAAATGTCTATGACACAAACAAAAAAAAACAAGGATACCCTCTGGTAAACTAACATAGCTATGGAAAATCACCATTTTCAATGGGAAAATCCACTATAAATCACCATTTTCAATAGCTACGTTAAATTACCAGAGGATACCTCCAGTGTCGTCAAACATGGCGTGCTCGAACTTCCATGGAATTCGTCCATGGAATTCTTCGATGATTTTCCCATGATGGAAACCTCCAGGGATCTCCGGGGATTTTCCCCATGGTTTTCCCAGGCGGAGCTGACAGGTTTTCCCACCTGCAACTCTTGAAGCTGTTCCAGGACATTGCTGAAAGCCGAATGCCTGGGCGCTCCGGGAGAATCCTCGAAATTCCTCGAATCCGTGTCTGCCGTGTAATGGATGATTAATGGATGATTACCCGGCCTGGTCATTTGTTACAGTTTGCTACTGAAAATGGCTGTAGAAATAGTTGATTTACCATGATTTACCTATTAAAAATGGTGATTTACATATATAAATAGATGTATGACACTTGAATACACTTGACACTTGGCAAAGGATTGACATTTGACATTTGAACATCTAACTATATACACATATAAATAGGTATATACACTGATATACTGGGATGGGAAAATCATCCGTGTGAATAAAGGGATACTATGGGAAATATGTTGTCGGAAAATTGGGCATACCGCCCCACATTTATGGCCATTAAACAATAGGGAAAATGATAATAAACTGCAGTAGATGGAACCTCTCTCATTGGATGATATTTATTATATATATATATCTCTCTCTCTCTGCATCGCCTATGAAATGGAAAGCTTTATTTCAAACAATCCCATCTAAAATGATATACACTGATATGAACCTGTAATATGATATAGTGATACCTTACATATAGAGACATAGCAATAATCATAATACATAGGGCTATAACTCAGTTCTAATTAGATGGGATCAGCTGAATTGAGGGAACTGCCTTACCAAAGTGGGGATATAGCGAGATCAGCATGGTAATTTTGACCATCCGTCGAAATTCTTCCAAGATAAGCCCATGGTTTTCCATGCAACTTCCAGCCCGCAAAAACTGCACAATCATAACAACGATGTTCTCTCAGAAAAAACATACATAATCATACACACACATATATATATGTATATAAATTGTGTTTATCGATTGATTTATAAATTGGTTTATTTCTTATATATATATATATATATTTAATAATTTAATATATTAAATACATGCATACTTGTGTGTGTGTGTGAGAAAAGCTCTGTACATTTACCTAGATGCTTGGATCCGTAACATGCAAAGCGACTGGTGGTGCGCAGCGTCCAGCAGCCAGTTGACCTGACCCAGTGCCACATGGTGCCAGCCGAATAAACACCAGCCTCGGGGGTTGAGATTAAATGTTGCTAACAAAATCTTAAACCACCCATTTGGAACTGGTTTATACCACCTATCTATGGTGATTTGGGGGATGGATTATTATTATTGTTTTACCCACATCAATAGGACAATCGTGTGTTCATAGTGGTAATATGTGGTTCATATTGGGATAGAATGGGAATGTACTCTCCGGTAACCATGGTGTGCTGGAAAATCCTCCACTTTACAAGTTGATTTTGAACAGCGATAGTAAGCCTCGATTTAGTTCAGGGATGTTCAATTGGCATGATTACCGGACAGGCCTGAGATTACCATTTCGATACTTCAACAGTTGAAGCGTAATCTTCTCTGAAAACGTTGTGCAAAATGTGAGAATCCATTCCGCGTCCGGTCGGAGTCAGATTCAAGTTACGCAACTGCTTGGCCCATCGCAAAATATGCTGATTTGGGTCGTCACAGTCGTCATACTAATTTTTATGGACGAAAAACCTGGTGAAGACCCGTTATTTCGAACCAAACAAATTTATCTGGATAACGCTAAAAGTTCCTGATCCCACGTTTAAAAAAATATGTATATATATAAATAATTATCATACATATATATGTATTATATACAGTAAAATACATTTGATGCCTCCGAAATGAACAAATCGAATACTAACCAAGACTTTAGCGTGGTAATTTGTATTTTGGGGATAGGATACACGGAAAAATATGGACCTATTCCCAGTCGCGCCATCTGTGTTTCTCTGTCAACATATTAAAGGCACCCTGATATATACATACATATCATATGTATATATATAATTGTATAAACGAATTACAGTATACAAAAGTTTCCTAATTAAAATTGCGAATTCAAGGTATTTTGGTTTTGGGGAAAGCCCCGGCCCCAATGATGACAAACCCATATTTGCCGCTTTTCCCGAGTGCCCCAAATCACTAGTGACCCTCTTATGACTTCGCAAAACTCATACAGTTCGTTATTGAAATCCCAGTATGTTCCCACCGTTATCCCATTCTTAAATTGCTATCCCATGAACTATTCCCATAATGTGTCCTCCAAGAAGAACGAATAAAGTAGATTCAACCAATGATAGTACAACACGTTTAATTTATATCTTTCCCAATCCCCAATATTAAATTATTAGAAACAAGAACATGGATTACATGGTGGATCAAACGCATATCCACCGGCTTGTGCTTGGCTCCATTGCCAAATCCAAGGCACGCTCTCGAGCAAGGGGCTGGCCGCCAAGTGTGAGGCTTCCAGCACACGGTACGGAGGCTCCATTGCCGTCCTGAGGCAGCTCCAAGGGTGGAAGTGGCAGCCAACACCCCCAAAATGAGAGTTGAAGGGACCAACTATGTGACATATATAGAAATATAAGATGTGAACAATTTATTTTTCTACGATGTAACTGACTTGAAAATGATTTTAAAACCTGATTTTTCAACGGAAACACGGAAACGTGAAGCTTTTTGCCCTCCCGTCTTCCACTCTGGTCTTTGAAGGATGTTGGCTAGGACTCAGGCATGGTGTCAAGTGCTTTCAGGCTGAGAACCTGATCTGTTGCAACAGGCACCATGTGGCTATGGGCATGTGTCTTGGAGAGGCACACGAAGAATTGCAAAGAATGTGTAAACCCAGCATTAAATCATGGCCAAAGTTAAATTCCATCAAAACAATTGAGATTGATGATTGGGCTGGGCACAGACTGTTAAGCACAGTCCGTGCTATATTGCCACATTGTTATGCACATTCACCAACATTTACTGGAATGATTGATTGATTATATTGATACTCTGATGTACCCTCTGGTAATTTAACTATGGAAAATCACAATTTTTAATGGGAAAATCCACTATAAATGGATATAAATGGCCATTTTCAATAGCTATGTAAACGTTTACCAGAGGGTACGTAGATGCTATATCTACAGTGTAGCGCTCTTTCGCTGGGCTGAGGCTCCGAGCAATGCAGCCGGCAGCCGGGACAGCCAGGCGTTTTTTGTAACGGAGCCGTCCAGCCGAGACAGTGCAAGGTGGTGAACTTCAGGGATTTTATGGTAGATATGGCAGTGTGTCAAAACCCTGGTACCCCTGGTGAACATCAAAATAGCTGGTAAATGGATGTTCATCCCCCTAAAAATGGTATTAATAGGTATTGACCCATACCCATATATCGAACTAGTTACTGGGGCTGATCAAACAACAAACATCAACAAACATAACAAACCTAACTGAGGAAACCACTTCAAGCTGAGCTATTCGCGCTCTTCAACGCTCTTAATTCCCAAGAACATGATGCGGGTATATGTATGTATATGTGGCGATCTAAGGATACGGCTTGAAATCTTCGGAAACTCTTTAGAACAAAATGAAATCATGGGATAGCATCATGCAACAGTCGAAGCATGTCGCAAATCAGAAACCAACTGAGCTGTATACTGAATTCTTCATCATGTGTGACACGTGACACTGCCTTAGCACCCTCAAGTCTCCCAAGAGACATCAATTCCTCCCTTGGTGAAACATCAATCCAACCCATGAACCAAACATCCACCAAGGTCCGACTTACATGGCAGAACACCTAAAAGCGTAAAATCACAGAAACATACATGACTTGAAGGCAGAATCAATTCATCGATGCGTCAATGAAACCAGCAATCCAAAATTAAGCAGATCCGAAACTAAACTAAACCATTGTAAACCATCCGTTTCAAAAAAAAGGTGCAATCAAAGATATAGTCACTGGATTGTTTTTTTCGGGAAAATCTACAGGAAAGCTAAGTTTTCCATAGTTTTCCTATGAGATATGGAGGTTTCCTGTAAGCTTTCCCTTAAAGCAATCCATTGATGAAACCAACCCAACTCATGGCTGGGCCCTGCCACCAACATGGCCGCACGCAACAAGCGCTGCTGATGCAAGTCGTGCTTCAAATGCTGGCCTTGGAACATCGGGTCAGTGTTGGTCCACTGGATGACATGTCTATGGATTTAATTGAACATATCATGGAATATTCATGGAATATTAATGGAATATTAATGGGTTATATATATATATATATCATGTTTCCATTCGCTTTCAAGCGGGAAACATGAACCTTCATCCTTGGATTCACATCTCATGGAGATTTTTAGGGGAAACTGTGTGCCCGTGCGTGTGTTTTACAATCACATATCAGGATTTCCTGTCAGCTTTCCGTTAAGCCATTCAGGATATGGATCCATATTGGCAAACGACATGACAACATGAAATCATATCTAGATGTTTTGGCCCGGCCACCAGATACCTTTGTCCATTTAACCCCACTGTTTTTCCTGACTTTCATGGCATGAAAACAATGTAATGTAGCCGCATTTGAGCTCATACATATGATATGACCAGCCAAAATATGCTCGCAAACTGGAATCATCATGCCACACTCATGGCGATGGCCAAGACAAAGTTCGCAACAACATACCCCTGAATAAGCTGTAAGCCCAAGCTCAACGTAACAGAAATGGCACCCAAGTGATGTGAACCAACAACTCATATCAATGATGGTCAATGGTATGATTCACCCCTGGATCAAAGGTTGTATTCAAAATCTGCCCAGTGGCGTTCCTTTTGAAGCAGCTCCAGCTTTTGCAGAGCCTGCGGCTCCATGGTGGTCCCGGTGGCTGGGTGGCTGGAAAATTCTCATCTTGGCATGGTTAATCTTGGATACACTGCATTCCTCTTTTTGCTGATTAGCTTATTATAGAAAAAATACTTTATTTATTCATTTATTTATTGATTTATTTATTTATGTATTTATTTGTATATATATATATATATACATTGACATGCTGTACATATTCCCATTCGTAGCAAAACAATGCCAGACTATCCAGGGCTACCCGAGGTTGACACACTTAGCATGTGGCTATAGTAATAGCAAGACTGGCTGGGAAGTCCCCGTGACTGTGTTCATTGCATACATGTGGCAGTGAGGTTACAAGACTATAGAAAATTGAACTTTGACTTTTGTAAAAGATAATTGCTGAAAATCTAGTATAAATATTTATAATTTTAGTTAAGATAACACAAATAATGTGTAAGAATGCAAACTAACAGTGTCGTAATGATGCAAGAAGCAAAGCCTCCAAGTGATAGTTGTATCACCGCTGGAAATGACAGAAACAGTTGGTTCTCCCTAATATTGAGTACCACCCCGAAAACTCTGCTTCAGGGTTGGATCTGGGCATGTTTGATAGGGGGATTATTTAATACTAGTGGGATTAGATCCCTTTCCTTCCTGCATCCAGCCAGCAGAAACACGCCTCTGTGGCACCGCTTGCGTCTTCCCGCGCTTCCCCAGGATAGCCTTGAAAGTGATCCGGCTGCTTGGGACCAACATGGAGCAACCAAACATCCCAGTTGGAATCTGAGCATCTGGCCGTTCGCATCGCCACGCTGTCGTTGCCGTCGCCTCTCAGCTCTCATTGCAGCCATCTCAAAGAGTGAAGGCCTCTGCCAAGCACAGGAATATTGATGCTCTTTCTCATCGCCTCTCGTTCAGATGATTTAATCTGGGTGTGTTTTTCAAAAATGAGGACTGGCCCAGCCCAACAGCAATTTACATGTGTCAGGGGATGCACCATTTTGACCCAAAAAATGGAGTCTTGGGTAGGCTGGTGCCCTAGCCCTGCCAGTTGGACCAGGAATACCATCCCATGGTCAGACTGTGGTTCCCCAGCATCGAGGGCGTACACCCGCAAGCCTTGAGACACACATGCTGCACATGCTGGTACACTGTGGGGCCTATGGGGATGTCATCCATGCTGCTGTAGTGACAATAGTATACTGGTTGGTGGTTTTAACAATCTTAAAAAATATTAGTCCATGGGAAGGATTATCCCATATATTATGAAAAGAAATGTTTGACACCACCAACCAGATAATCTATGTTTCCACTCCCTCTCCCTGTCATCTCATTGAAGACACACACATGGTCTTGGCATGTCTTAGGCACTGCTGATTTGGCACCACTGACATCCACAATGAAGCCGCTACCATCTCAGTGTCAAGCGCAACGCGGAGCATGGGACTGTGGCCTGAGGCATGGCAACCGATGGCATGGCAATCATCTTGGTCCATAGATGGCTTTCGGCTCACAAATAAACATCACAAACATCTGGTAATTATCTTAAGAAGGCCAACGGGCTATTGGAAAAAAAGGATAAACAAAAAAAAGTGCGTAGGGCTATTGATTGGATGTTGGTTGTACTTGAGGTTGAGAGTAAGATTGTATTCGAATGGGTCCATTGGTCACGCTGTCCACCTGCGAACATCAGATCCCACAGACTTTCGGTTTCTGAGAGTCCAGCACGTCCATCTGCTTTCGACCCCATGTCACCAAATCAAAGAATTCACCGCTGTGTCAAAGTTGACGTTTGGTGAAGTCCCGTGGCTTCTTGAATGCAACGAGTAGCTACTTGCTATTGCTTTGATTGAGCATTTCCTGCAGTCATTGAACTGGTGAACTGTCAATTTCCATGACAGCCATCACTGGGATGCGGCTTCTGAAAATTTCGGTGGCAAATGGTGGCCCCCCAAAATCCCACGATAAGTCCTTATTGTTAACGTTTCATGGCCCGAGTGGGCAACGAGGCCTACATTTTCACAGCCATACGAGGCCGGCTGCGGTGATTTGTTGCAGCGCTACGAGAACTGGTGAGCCAAATGCGCCAGTCTGAGGACATACCAGTTCCTCATCTCATTTTAGGGGTTTCTAGGCTGTACAACCTCCCAACACATGGGATTGCAAGAGACATGAGCCATCCTTGTGTAGTACATATTAGCTTTTGGACCACCCGCAAAGATCGAAAAACAGCCTGAATTCGGGTAATATTCCATCACTCCACGACGACAGATCAGGATATATCGAAAGAGATTCCTCTAGCTGTATATTGTGTACTATTATACTTGTCAACAGCCTGCAAAAGTCCCAGCAAGAAATTGAAAAGTGACCATTAGTTGAAACAAGCAAGATGCAAATTGCGTGGTGGCATACAGTGCGCTCATTGTTCTCGCGTACATGGCCATTTAGACATATTTAGACATCTGATTTCTCAAAATGTATGTGGCATTCAACCAGCATCCTAGGAGTCCTAGTAATTCACAACATGGCTTTGTCTGCCCAAAAAAGGTCCATCAAATCCCACTGATGGAGCTGCCTTGCGCGCCGCCTTTTTATCGCGCGCCTTTTGACGTGAACTCTGCGGGATCTCAATCAGACCTGAGCGGCTTCACGGTTTCACCCTGTGACTTGATCAGGGTTGATGAACAATAACTATCAATAACTAAGATACAGTATCGCACCATCTTCCTTTGTAGATATTTTTTGTTTTTGTTTCCAGTTGCTTCCTGATGCAGGATCGAAGTAGACACATCTTCGAAACATGTTCAAACATTCTTCCCCACCTACCAGGTGAGTGTCCCTAGATTTAAACAAAGGTGCAACTCCTTCCTCTTGTTTTTCCTTCTTCTTCTTCTTCTTCTTCCCTCCTCGTCTCCTCCTCTGCCATCTTGTCGCTACTCTGGGCAGCAATGGACCCGATATCGCGAGCTCTGGATGCAGTGCGCCACGTCTGGACCCGAACATAGAATGTCTGAATAGATGCCAGGAAGACTGCCAGATAGAATGTGAGAACATCTGTGAGATACAATGCCAAAAAGAATGTCAGAATAGATGCCAAATAGAATGCCAGAATAGATGCCAGAGAGAATGTCAAAATAGATGCCAAATAGAATGCTAGAAAGAATGTCAGAATACATGCCAGAAAGTATGTCAGATAGAATGTCCGAGCATATACTTCCAAATATCAAATAGTATGTCAGAAACGATGTCAGAATAGTGTTAGGGTGGGGATCACTCAAAGTAGGTAGTTTTGAAGACAGCGGATGGACACTTCATGAAAGCACTGATGTTGGGACCCTGGGTTGGGGTATCCCTCCATTTAGGGGCCAGTTCGCAGGGAACATGGTGATGAAGTGATAAACTATACCCTCTGGTAAATTAACATGGACCCTGAAAATCACCAATTTTTAGAGGAAACTAATCTTTCAACCCCTATCTGGCAGGGTCTATGTTAATTTACTGGAGGGTAGTGGATATAGGCTTGCACTATGTTACGCTAGTGCCTATTTTCAAACTGCCACAGCTATGAAGTGGAAATACCATGGAAATACTAAACTTTCTGACTACTTGGGACGACAATGCAGGACACTTGCAGGCACCAAATGGGCCACGTGGCAATGGAACCCATTTACTTCGATGGTCCCATGAACACCACCCCCATTTACTCGGAATGTAACGGCTCCGCAATGGATCAGATTTTTGACGAGGCTCACGTACAAAGTACATCAAAGTACCATAGCTCATCTTTGGTCCCGTCCAAAACATGAGCCAATTTCTCGCTGGGAAGTGTATTTCTTTAAATAAACAAATATATCAGAGACACACGTCGTATATTATAATTATTTACTCCCACTGTCCTCCTTCTGATCAAGTGAAATAAAATACACATAGTTCCACTAATTCCTTCCCCTCTATTCACACCAACGCTTGGAGCGCAATTTCGCTTGGTGGATGGCCGGGGATGTAGCTCCCAGGCATCTAACTGGAGAACAGCCATAGGCCATAGACAATGGCACATTTATCATTCAGAGATGATCTAGCTCTCAAATGTCTAGAGTTTCCTGTGCGAGCTGCTGAATTACCAAATCATCATTGGTTGATACTGGTTGTACACCCATCCTATGCCCAAGTTTATCATGTGAATGTTGCCCTCTGGTAAACTAACATAACTATGGAAAATCACCATTTTTAATGAGAAAATCCAGTATAAATTGCCATTTTCAATAGCTATCTTAGTTTACCAGAAGGTAAATCACCATGTTTGCCATATTTTTCTTGGCCATTTCTTGTGCCAACCATCCCATAGTGGGCTACTTTTTTTTCACCGAGGGACGTAGCCATGGGCACAGGAGCGCTGTTCCGAGTGGCCTTGAAGAAGATGCAAGTGTATCTGCAGCATGCAGCGCGCTGCTTAACGCCGTGAAACAATGGACTGGTTGAATCACTGGATTGGTTTAAGGGAAAATTTACAGGAAACCATGGTTTTTACCATCAAATATAGGGCTTTCCTGTAAATTTTCCCATCATCCAATTCTATGATGGAAAATTGAAACTTGAAACCACCATATTTCATGGGAAACACATGGAAAACCCATGGGTTCCGGGCTAAGACTTCCCCTGCAACCAACCCATTGAAACCAGTGGTTCTGCCAAGAACAAAATCCGGATGTCATATGACTTAAAGCAACAACAATGGTGGAACTTCATGGATTTCATCATGGGATAACAAGCCTCTGGAAGGTTCACGGTTTGCTATGGGAAATCTGTTTTTTTTGGGGGGTATAGTAAGATGTATAGACCATCTATGAATGGGCCATCTTCCAAGGCTATGTTTGACTTTAATCCGGCTGGATTCATAAACTACCAGTTTACTAACGGTGAAGTACGAACTTGAATGGTAATGTATCACCATTCTCGGGGTAACCCACAAGATGAATAGTCAGGATTTTATGCATCCCGGGTTGACATGAACCCAAAATAATATAAAATAATCAGCAGAAAAAAACTCAAGATTGCGTGAATAATGGATTAGAACAGAACTTCCATGATGAACATTCAGCAATACTTGGTATCCCTGATGCTTGGACAAACCCAACAAAAATGGAAATTCAAAGTGGGGATCTAATCTTGAGAAATGGTTGTCGACGGATAGCTTGAAGGGAAAATTTGCAGAAACCTTGGTTTGTTTCCAAGTGAATTCAAAGGACGGTTCCTGCAGAGTTTCAATTTAACCCAATTCCTGGTTATGGTGTCAACATGTTTGCCCACCTTTTGATCCGTACACACATACAGGACCAAAAAAAAAAACAGAACCAATGAATTTTGCATGTTCATCCAGTCCTCCATACCAATCATTGACCGGAGTAGATTCTGAACCATCAGTAGCAATTGCAAAGAACTCGGAAAAATTTGATTCGGGATCGCGGGATGCTTCTCGCAAGCTTTCTTATCAATCCATTTCGGCCCTGTCCCAAACAGTCCCAACATGGTCAACTGGTTGGTGGTATACCTACCCCTCTGGAAAATATGAGTTCGTCAGTTGGGATTATGAAATTTCCAATATATGAAAAAATCATCCAAATCGTCCAAACCACCAACCAGTAATATCATTTAATAGCCATATTAATTAGCCATATTAATTAGCCATATTAATTAGCCATATATCTGGGGTAAATTATAGTATTTCACTCACCTGAATCTTGCGGCCATAAAAGGGGATGATTTCCCCTTATTAATAAACCATCCATGCCCATCCTACATTGGATATCAGGGCCATGTCATCCCCTACGGCCCTACATCCACCATGGCCCTGACTGCATTTGCATCAACGACTGTGCGTTTTGAGCCTGGCACCAGCAAGGTGGTTCTGCAACTGGTCATGGGCGCCCATGAGTATTTTGAATATGTCTTGAATATTCCTTTGTACTAATTTAAAATGATATATGATATATGTATATATAAGACAACTGGGATATATATTATGATCAGTATGGATGACACACAATATATATATATATATAATTATATATATATATATTATACATATCATTGATATGTATGAATATTGTATATATATATATATATATATTGACTATGAAAAATCAAACTTTCCGAAGAATGTAGAAATTAAGGCGCAGAATGTAGAAAGTAAGGGAATCATCGTAACACCGCAAATCATGCATGTCATGTGTATCTTACAGCTACAGGTACTTGCCAGCGAATGCTCTCTGCATCAACGGCGGGCTAGACATCTCAAGCACCAGCAATCTGGAAGTTCCTTCCCAAGCAATCTTTTGACCCGGGAATCCAGACCAGAAAAAGATCCAAACAGAATGTGGGCAGTGTCTTCCAAATCTTCCACTAGTATCACCCCGGGCTGCCACATCCACCATTTTCCATTTGCTGGATGCACGTCACCCAAACTCATTATTTGGAAACAACCCTGAATCGCATGAATCATAAACCACAACCATTTGCACCTTGCACCTTGCACCCACCATTTCTCAATGTAGTCACATTTCATCACCACAACTCATTCAACAGCTTTGAAGTAACCGAGCTATGCTTGAGCCGCCCTACGTGTAAAGCATCAATCCATTCCTCCTCCTGAGCCCAAATCACGGGCTGGACCCTCCCACGGGCGACGGGGCAAACCCCGGATCCCCCATGGAAAGGCAAAGCTGGATCACAAAAGGGCGAGCAAAATCTGCAACAAAAGCGGATTTTGAGAGCGGTTCCTTTGGCTTCATGGGTCCTAACTGGTCCTAACTGGTCCTAACTAATATCAATTACTACAAAGATCTACAAAGTGGTGTGCTGAAACTGTTCCTGTCACATCCTGTCACATCCTGTCACACTATCCCGGCATCCTGGATGTCGAAGAAGTGCGAGAGGGCAAATTTGATTTCCTGCCGTCAACAAAATCTGGGATCACCTGGGATCACCTGGGAAAGTTTGACATTCGCATATATTTGCATGTGTAATAACATATGTGCATATGTATTATGGTTAAAAAAAACAATGCATATAATATAATATATATATATGTTTATGCAGTGATACAACATGTTTGTAGTAGCTAGTAACCAAACCAGGGTGCATCTCCCAACGCGGTGTCCCTTCTTTGAACAAATCAATATAATAAAACACCATCATCTCGTGGGCATGCTCTGTCCCAAGTCTGTGACCTGACTTCAACCAAGGGAGTCCTTCAAAACACCAGAACACAGCAACTTCCCTGGATTTATATTTCAAATCCTGTCTGCATTCCCACAGAGGTGTAACGAAGGAGAACACATGTGAATGATCCTACATGGTTGCGTTACGTCCTCTCATACCCCATGCCTCACTGTCCCAACGAGGTATTTGTGATCCAATGTTCTAGGCATTCGGGTGTTTCATGATCGTTTTCAAGCGCGCATAGACCCCCACAGCTTCGAGAACAGCGAGGCAAAAGATCGAGACAAAAACACACTCTTCTTGGATCAAAGATCCAAACAGTGGCCAATTCAGCATCAAAAATCGAGATGGAAGTTCTGTTTTCCACTGTGCCACTACTTTGACTTTAACCAACAAAAACAAAATGTGACACAGTGAGATCTCAACGAGGCACCTCCCAACTCAGTTCCAGTCCATGGCCAATGGCCTGAACGGATGTGTATATGATATGCGGAGACATGCGCACCAGTATTGTTTACCATCATATGGCAGTGTGTCAAAACCTTGTACCCCTGGTGAACATCAAAATAGCTGGTAAATGGATGTTCATCCCCCTAAAAATGGTATTAATAGGTATTGATCCATACCCATATGCCTGACTATAGACCAGTGTGTGTGTGTGCGTGTAAGTGTAACCTTGCATAACTAGAAATATTTAAGCATACCTCTGTCATCCATAGTCAATGTGGTCTCTTGATCGAGTCAGGCAACAAGTGAGCGCTCGTCGCACTGGGGTATGTTTTCAGGCAGGGATGGAACTGAAGGAATCTATGTATATAATATAAATATATAGAGTGATAGACAACGCCTGTGATCTTTCAAGTATGAATGAGCTGACCCAAACAAATCCAAGTAGATGCTTCCCCTCTTCTATGCTCCATTCTGCCGAGGCAGAGTCAGGACTTTTTATGTCCAAGGCGACCTTCAGGTAGAGGCGGGCCATTTCTGACTAGTTGTAGTGTAATATAAAAACAAATACGTTTAATCAACTTGTTGACCGTTTTATGGCTACATCCCTTCCAAATGTGGAAGTTAAGTTCTTCCTTTCAACCAATTTAAGACACCACACATGGTCAATCCAGTTTGCGCTTTTCCCTTCAGGCAGCCATCCTCCACTCGACAAGAGGGAAGAATTTTCGCGCAACGTTGGGGCGTCACTGGCTGAAGTCATCTCGTACGTTGGGACCGCTGGGTCTCAACCTGAACGAACGTAGGAGTTCCTGCTGATTTCTTCAGTTCCAATGGGAGCTATAGGGCCGCCCGCTTGGCCATGAACAGAACTTGATTCAGTGACATTTAGATGCAAATTATACATGTACATGTACATATATATATATATATAATTATATAGTAATACACATAAAGGTGTATTACAGGTGTGTATGTGTATATATATATATATAGATACTGTGCATATATCTAAGCTCTAAGATGATGTATGTGCTCTTAGGATCATCCAAAGAGTCCATCCACAGCTGTACAAATGATCTGCCGCCGCTTGGTTGCAATGCCTTCAACATTCAGTGAAAAAAAAAGTCAAGTCCAAAAACAACAACTAACTGGTGCTTTCTTAGGGAAATGATGGGAAATCATGGGAAATGGATGATTAACAATATGCCCCATTCCCCAGTAAGAATGATCCTTTTGGAGAATATATATATATATTCCCATATATTCCCATCATTTCCCATCATTCCCCCATTGATCATTCATTTCCCAGTCCCTTTCGTAAGCACCAGAAAAAACCTGGGCTTCAAGGATATTGCATCTCCGCAGGATCTTGAACCCAAACTGGAGAACTATATGATGCCCAAAAATACCTCCATGAAATATCGTGAAACCCACACACACATACATATATATATATATTATAATAAATATTGTGTATACCTGATGGTTAATAATCCTCAAATATCCTGAACATTATAGAAAGATAGATAGATAGATATCTACATATAGATATACATATATATATATATATATACACAAAAAGGGACACAGCTGCGCAACTCCCAACGGACCGGACAAAGCGAGGCTGGATTCACTGCTTCGGCGCTAGCTTTTCATCCTCCAACAAATACCTGCGATGCGGCCGGAAACGGTTGATATAAGGTGAAGGATGCGGCCTCTTTGGACGACGTATTGACTAAATGTGTCTAAATGTAAAAATATATATAAAAATATGACTCTGCAAAAATCTCTGTATGTATTGAAATCGATTTTCGGCTCATGGTCTCATAACATGATGTAAAGTCTGAGAACTTGTCAAAATCTTCGACCATAGAACATCAAAACTTATCAACATGTAGGTAAATGTGCTTTTTTCATACTCAAGCAGCATCTGGGAGCATTACAGTCTTTCAGAAACGAATGCTAGTGGCTGGTCTATATCATGTTGCACAAGCCGGAGGGAGGGACCCTGCTTCAAGGGCAACGACAACTACTTTGATCATCATGTTTTGACGATCTTTGATGATTCGGATATGTTCGGATACCCTCTGGTAATTTAACATAGCTATGGAAAATCACCATTTTTAATGGGAAAATCCACTATTTCTATGGCCATTTTCAATAGCTATGTTAGTTTACCAGAGGGTAGTAGATGGGGGCACTTCAAATGGGGTTGGAAAGCAATAAATAGGTTCATTCAGAATTTCAGAAGATGCAGCACCCCCCCACTGCACATCTTACCCTCTGGTAATTTAACATAGCTATGGAAAATCACAATTTTTAATGGGAAAATCCACTATTAATGGTTATTTTCAATAGCTACGTTAAATTACCAGAGGGTACTCCTTACTGCACATGATTGGGCCAACCTTTCCCACCTTCCCCCTGCCGCTGCCACCAAGAAACATGGTCGCCATGGGAATGCCACGAGACATGGCAAAAACGCCCATCACAAACACGAAAGGGCCCAAATATCTTGGCCTGCAAAAAACGGTGCGTTTTCATGCAAAGATCTGCAAAGATTGGTTCCCTCGAGTAGTGGAGAACCTCCGATAAATTGATAAATGACGATTTAAATGGACACATCATCCATAAATGACAGATCCGCCCAAAATTGGGAACATCCATAAATGATCATAAATGCCATAAATGATAGATGCTCCATGATTTTCCAGTGCCCTGTTTCTTTACGAAAGGGCAACGTTCAACAAAAATATGGCCATTTTCTGCGCCCTTTGGACGGCAGAACGATACCTGGAAGATGACTTGCTCCAAGGGCGCAAGATTCTCCTGCTGCCACTTGGATCGTTTGCTAAGTTGTTTCATAATCTTCAGGGATTTCTATATATATATATATGTAATATCCGCCGACCCCGGCCGACCGCAAGGGGGAGCGCGTCAGGGAAGAGAGGTTGTGGACAACAAGAAATACAACAACGGGTCGGGGACCAGCAGCAGCAGCAAAAGCCTCTGCAGCAGCAGGAGGAAAAGGTAGCCAAAATTCATAGCAGCAGCAAGAGGAAAAAGCAACCAAAATCATCATTTTCTATGCGTTTTCGTTAGGCATTTATGGGGTGCAATTTTGGGTTTTCTCCGTCCTTCACTGCCATGGTGTTTTCCCATCCAGCAGCAGCCAGCAGCAGGCAGGAGCAGGCAGCAGCAGGCAGCAGCAGGAGCGGCAAAGTTTCAATTTTATAGTAGGGTTTCAGAAGTGACGTTAGGCCCTTTTTTGGGGTTCCATTGCTACGTTTTTGCTCTTTCGGATGTGTTTCGAAAAGGGTGTCTGGCTGTTTGTTTCTTGCTTTGGAGGCTGTTTGATTGCAGCAGCACCACAGCAGCACCACAGCAGCACCACAGCAGCAGCAGGAGCAGCCACCAGTAGCAGCACCAGCAGCAGGCAGCAACAGGCAGCAAGCAGCTTCTGCCAGCAGCATGCAGCAGCAGGCAGCAGCAGGCAGCAGCAGGCAGCAGCAGGCAGCAGCCAGCAGCAGGCAGGAGCAGGCAGGAGCAGGCAGCAGCAGGCAGCAGCAGGCAGCAGGCAGCAGCAGGCAGCGGCAGGCAGCGGCAAAGTTTCAATTTTATAGTAGGGTTTCAGAAGTGACGTTAGGCCCTTTTTGGGGTTCTGCATTCAACGCTGCGGCACGCTTGCGGATGGCAGCTTGGACTGTGGCCACATGACATGCGTTGCAGACCCGTGTGCCATGTTGACCCCGGCCGACGCAAGGGGGAGCGCGCCAGGGAATAAGACATTTTCCGCCGACCATTTGGAAGCTTGCAACAGCAGCAGCAACAGCAGCAGCAGCAGCAGCAGCAGGCAGCAGCAGGCAGCAGTAGGCAGCAGCAGGCAGTCACAAAGCCATGCAGCTTGTACTTATAAGGGTAAGCAGCAGGCAGGCAGCAGCAGCAATATGATGTTTCGCAGTCCGGGGCCCGCGTTTTTGTAGTCTAGGATTCCCGAAGAGATTCCCTAGCATTTGGGATTCTCTAGGTAGCAGCCAGCAGCAGCGAGTAGCCAGCAGGGCCAGCAGTCAAGAAGCAGGTAGCAGGCAGCCAGTCGAAGCCTGATGCACAAAAAAAGAGATATTTTTTCTAGGAATTCAGAAGGGGCGTTAGGCAGTTTTGGTGGGTAAGTTTGAGCACGGTTTCGGCACGCAATTAGGTGCTGTTTTGCTGTGGCGAAGGGTCCCTTCTGGAAGCCTGATGCTTGCAGCTTGGAGCTACCAAACAAGAGCTGCAGGAGACAAATAAAGATAGATTTTTTCTAGGCATTCAGAAGGGACGTTAGGCAGTTTTTGTGGGTAAGTTTGAGCACGGTTTCAGCACACAATTAGGTTCTGTTTTGCTGTGGCGAAGGGTTCCTTCTGGAAGCCTGATGCTTGCAGTTTGGAGCCACCAGACAACAGCTGCAGGAGACAAAAAAAGAGAAATTTTTTCTAGGAATTCAGAAGGGGCGTTAGGCAGTTTTTGTGGGTAAGTTTGAGCACGGTTTCGGCACGCAATTAGGTGCTGTTTTGCTGTGGCGAAGGGTTCCTTCTGGAAGCCTGATGCTTGCAGCTTGGAGCCACCAAACAACAGCAGCAGGAAACAAATAAAATAAAAAAGAGAAATTTTTTCTAGGAATTCAGAAGGGGCGTTAGGCAGTTTTTGTGGGTAAGTTTGAGCACGGTTTCGGCACGCAATTAGGTGCTGTTTTGCTGTGGCGAAGGGTCATTTTTGTGGGTAAGTTTGAGCACGGTTTCGGCACGCAATTAGGTGCTGTTTTGCTGTGGCGAAGGGCCCCTTCTGGAAGCCTGATGCTTGCAGTTTGGAGCTACCAGACAACAGCTGCAGGAAACTAAAAAACAAAAAAAGATAGATTTTTTCTAGGAATTCACAAGGGGCGTTAGGCAGTTTTTTTGGGTAAGTTTGAGCACGGTTTCGGCACGCAATTAGGTGCTGTTTTGCTGTGGCGAAGGGTTCCTTCTGGAAGCCTGATGCTTGCAGCTTGGAGCCACCAAACAACAGCTGCAGGAGACAGAAAAAGAGATTTTTCTAGGAATTCAGAAGGGGCGTTAGGCAGTTTTTGTGGGTAAGTTTGAGCACGGTTTCGGCACACAATTAGGTGCTGTTTTGCTGTGGCGAAGGGTCCGTTCTGGAAGCCTGATGCTTGCAGCTTGGAGCCACCAAACAACAGCTGCAGGAGACAGAAAAGAGAATTTTTTCTAGGAATTCAGAAGGGACGTTAGGCAGTTTTTGTTGATAAGTTTGAGCACGGTTTCGGCACGCAATTAGGTGCTGTTTTGCTGTGGCGAAGGGTTCCTTCTGGAAGCCTGATGCTTGCAGCTTGGAGCCACCACACAACAGCTGCAGGAGACAGAAAAATATTTTTTTTCTAGGAATTCAGAAGGGGCGTTAGGCAGTTTTTGTGGGTAAGTTTGAGCACGGTTTCGGCACGCAATTAGGTGCTGTTTTGCTGTGGCGAAGGGTCCGTTCTGGAGGGCTGATGCTTGCAGCTTGGAGCCACCAAACAGCAGCTGCAGGAGACAGAAAAAGAGACTTTCTCTAGGAATTCAGAAGGGACGTTAGGCAGTTTGTGGGGATAAGTTTGAGCACGGTTTCGGCACGCAATTAGGTGCTGTTTTGCTGTGGCGAAGGGTCCGTTCTGGAGGGCTGATGCTTGCAACTTGCAGCCACCAAACAAGAGCTGCAGGAGACAGAAAAAGACAGACATTTTTTCTAGGACTTCAGAAGGGACGTTAGGCAGTTTTTGTGGATAAGTTTGAGCACGGTTTCGGCACGCAATTAGGTGCTGTTTTGCTGTGGCGAAGGGTTCCTTCTGGAAGCCTGATGCTTGCAGCTTGGAGCCACCAAACAACAGCAGCAGGAAACAAATAAAATAAAAAAGAGAAATTTTTTCTAGGAATTCAGAAGGGACGTTAGGCAGTTTTTGTGGATAAGTTTGAGCACGGTTTCGGCACGCAATTAGGTGCTGTTTTGCTGTGGCAAAGGGTTCGTTCTGGAGGGCTGATGATTGCAGCTTGGAGCTACCAGACAACAGCTGCAGGAAACAAAAAAACAAAAAAAGATAGATTTTTTCCAGGAATTGAGAAGGGGCGTTAGGCAGTTTTTGTGGATAAGTTTGAGCACGGTTTCGGCACGCAATTAGGTGCTGTTTTGCTGTGGCGAAGGGTTCGTTCTGGAGGGCTGATGCTTGCATGCAACTTGCAGCCACCAAACAAGAGCTGCAGGAGACAGAAAAAGTCGACATTTTTTCTAGGAATTCAGAAGGGACGTTAGGCAGTTTTTGTGGATAAGTTTGAGCACGGTTTCGGCACGCAATTAGGTGCTGTTTTGCTGTGGCGAAGGGTCCGTTCTGGAGGGCTGATGCTTGCAACTTGCAGCCACCAAACAAGAGCTGCAGGAGACAGAAAAAGACAGACATTTTTTCTAGGAATTCAGAAGGGACGTTAGGCAGTTTTTGTGGATAAGTTTGGGCACGGTTTCGGCACGAAATTAGGTGCTGTTTTGCTGTGGCGAAGGGTCCATTCTGGAAGCCTGATGCTTGCAGTTTGGAGCCACCAGACAACAGCTGCAGGAAACAAATGAAATAAAAAAGAGATATTTGTTCAAGGAATTCAGAAGGGGCGTTAGGCGGTTTTTGTGGGTAAGTTTGAGCACGGTTTCGGCACGCAATTAGGTGCTGTTTTGCTGTGGCGAAGGGTTCCTTCTGGAAGCCTGATGCTTGCAGCTTGGAGCCACCACACAACAGCTGCAGGAGACAGAAAAATATATTTTTTCTAGGAATTCACAAGGGACGTTAAGCAGTTTGTGTGGATAAGTTTGAGCACGGTTTCGGCACGCAATTAGGTGCTGTTTTGCTGTGGCGAAGGGTCCGTTCTGGAGGCCTGATGCTTGCAGCTTGGAGCCACCAAACAAGAGCTGCAGGGGACAGTAATTCACGAGCTCAAGACCCAGACTCTGGTTGAAGTCGTCGAGGAACTGCTCAGGGGGGTGAAGGGGTTTGGTGGGTGGGTGTTCTTACTATATCAAAATATCTTGTCAAATATATTGCATTCAAAAATATTAAATATACCTTATGAAATACTGAAGAATATTTAGGTCAATCTTGTGACCTTGGTAATCCACCGACTATGTCACTTTGTCCGAAGTCTCTGGCCTTCCCCAGCTTCTTCACATTCTTTTCCGGGGTTGGCGGCAGGGGCGGCAGCCCTTAAATACTTATTTATATATATATATTCAAATGAATATATATATATATATATATATATTCGTATAATGAATATATATATATATGGATTTATGGATATTTATGGTAGGTATATCTATATAGATTCAAACAAATATGGCTTATAAACTGGGCACCACCTTGTGGCTGGATTTGTGCAGCGAGCCCGCTGTCCTCAAGTTCAGAGATGTTGTGGGCCTACGCCAAACGCTCCAAGGTTGGGTGCTTCCCAGCAATGCACACATTCCTCTTCATTTTCCACAACATCACCATTTTTGGGAGACATCAACCATTTTTGGGGGTGAAATATTCCATAAATTCCACAACATCAACCATTTTTGGAGGTGAAATATTCCATAATTTCCACAAACTCACCACTTTGTTTGAAAGCAGACTACTCATTTTTCACAAAATCACAATGTTTTTTGCCAAAAAAACCATTTGGCTGAATTATAAGAATTCACCAGCTGTTCTCAAATGCCATGTGGGGATGATTCACGGCAATCGAAGCATCATTCCAGTGTTGTCAGTGAGTCCATTGTGATTCATCCGGATAATATGTATGGGTGGTATATGGGTCAATTACAGCCATTCACCTAACCTGACATCACTGAAATACACCAATTTGGGATGATTCAAGTTGAATCATCTACAGTACAGTGACGGAGCAAGGAGATCGTTATCACCCAGATTCACATCCAATTCGTATATCATAGATTAAATCATGTATAATATCAATATCCATGACACCCCTTACGGAGGCACTTGCACATTTCAATATATATATACATATACACTAGTATATATATAATACATGTATATATATATATATATAATATGTATATATATATGCGTATGTATATATGCGTATGTATATATACGTATGTAAATATATTTGTGTATATATATATATGTATATAAATATATGTATATATATATATATCCCCCTTGTGTTATCCTTTGAAACTTTTATCACCATTGCATCGCCATGGTCTTATATCAAATGATATGGGTACTTCTGATCTGTATATGCCAAAATTTATCCAAATGTGATGAAGTGTGTGTGTGTGTGTGCATGCATATATACATACATTATATACAATACATTCATTATATACAAATATACATATACACACATACACGTCTGCATTAAGAAGTAAGAAAAGGTGCACACACACATATACATATGTATATATATATGTATAAATACAGATGTATGCAGAACGCTGCCTTGTACAATATATATATATATATATATATATATAGGCGACATATATTCATCCAATCATATGGTTATACAATAACAGTGATCCGGACCTTAACGAGGCCTTGGCAGTTTTTGCCACGCCCGGCGCCTCGTTTCTGCCTGCGAATGGAGCCAGGAAGGTCCTCCGGGTGAGCCTCTCTGACCTGATGCAGTCGTTTATCGGACTTGGGAACTTGGGAATCCATCAGAAACCTACAGTTGAAATGATTCAATGGACTGGCTTAAGGGAAAATCTGCAGGAAACCATAGATTTTCCCAGTAAATATGGGGTTGTCCTGTAGTTTTTCCCTTAAACCAATCCATTGAATGATGGGTTCAACTGGTTCAACCATTTAAAATGCAGCAAAACCAATGATTTTTTTGCAGCAAACAATGTGGATGTACACCATGAATCACCATGATATATCTGGTTGTTTCTTAGACTCTGGGGACCCCTTCTCGCCGTTGATTTCACAGGGCGCTAAGCCCTACGACCAAAAATATCAACAGTAATGAAGAAAATCACTTTGGTATGTTTTGGGTAAATCCCCACGTAAGCTAGCACAAACAAATAAACTGCGGAAATCAACGGGAATGACTCATATGTGAAATAAATTGAAATAACAATTCCATCCTTGGCAAATATTGAAGATGTGTGTGTGTGTGCGCCCTGACATAATCCAATCTGACAATAAACACACACAAAACCTGGTGAATAAGTTTCCACTCCAACCTGGAGATTCCAAATGTCCAAATGCCATGGCATGTTGAACGGGCAGCTCTCTGTTGCTTCAGTCTCAAAAAACTCCTCACTGCAAGCAGAAACTCGTCGTTGATTTATTAAATTAAATGCCTGATCAATCCTGAGAAAATCCGTGAGTTTGCTGATGGAATCATCAATCCCCGAGTTTGCTGATGAAAAAACTGCATCCAGAATCCCGATGCACATCTTTGCTGGCAAGAATCAAAATTCCCATCAAACTCCATCAATCTCCAGTATTTGCTTTTAGTTACCACCAAATAAAAGGATAGACGCGTGATTTCACTTTAGCCCCGTTTTTGGGATTGGAGGTTTTAGCTAACAACAAATCATCCGTTGTATGTTTTGTATGTGCTGTATTATTTTATATCTTTTCTGCGTGGCTATAATTATTTAGACACATCCATCTATGGATTGGTTTGAGGGAAAATTAAACCGGATAAAACCGGAATCCCCATATTTCATGGGAAAAATCCATGGTTTCCGGTTAGGATATTCCCGAAAACTCATCCATTGAATCTAGACATGCCATTTTCATCCATTTTCACCAGCGATGTCGCACCTCTCAAGGCTTGCGCGGCAGAGCCTTCGCCGGGGCGCGTGCCCAGCGAAGCGTCGTATTGGCGCCTCTTCTCAGGATTCGATAGCACCTGAGAGAGGAAAACATTTTCATGGGAGGGATCTATCTGGTTGACCATTTTACCCTCTGGTGATGACTAACTAACAGTTCGCCATGGAAAATAGATGGCAGATAGAAATAGATGGTTTACCTAGCTATAAAATGGTGGATCCTTCCATGGCGAACTGTTAGTCATAACCAGAGGGTAATTGAATATGATCTATCTGGTTTATCCCAAGAATATTCTCATAGTTTGGTAAAATACCAATCTATCTGGGTTTATCCCAATAATTTTATTTATAAGGAATATCATAATTTTACCAGAGGGTTATGATAATATCCCATAACCAAAGGGTAACTTCCTATTCATAATTTTAAGGGAATATAGTGGGAAAACATGGAATATCATAGATCTAGTTTGATGTGATGGGAAAATTTCGATTGGGCGGTGCCGTTTGCGCGAAACACAATGTCCCTAGTCTTCCAGGTAGCTTCCAGGTACCTGTGGGATAGGCAAGCCAGTGACCTTATCTGAAATGATTCTTGGGGCTGACAGGTAAGTGGAAGATTAGCGATGGGAATGGGATATGAATCTATGTCATATATATATATATCATATATGTATATCATATATATATATTAGCATATATATATATATATGATTTACATATATATCATATATATATATGATATATACATATATATATATATATATGTATATCATATATATATGTGTGTGTGTGTGTTAATATATATATATACATATGTACCGCGTACCTGAATTGAATCAATTAACCAAGCTGAAATAAAGCCATTTGGGGACAATTCCCCCACATAACAAACCATAATCACTGGCGTGGTTCTACTTGGATGTGCAGGACCCAGTGGAAAATATACATAACTAGTCTAAGTATGTAAATATATATATATATAAATGTAATTATATATATATGTATAACATTGTATATAGCCGATATAGTGTATACCTGACAACCTTGCGATGTTCCCTAGGAAGGCGTGCTGAGGGTTGCACATTGTAGGCTTTCTGGAGATGTTCGAAGGCATGGGTGGCCCCTTTCCTAATTTTTGGCAGGCACAGCACTGGGAATGTTTCTGGAAGTTTGGATGAAGACATGGACTCTAACCAGCAACGACTCTTTAGTCATTTGGAGGGTGCCCAGAACGCTCCGCTTTAGGGCTTGTCAGAGATTTCAAGCAACCCATGCTCTAAATGACTCCTCTTGCATGAAATTCATGTCCAGAACATACCGCACCATGTATGACACCAGCACCTTGTGATGTTCCACCAAAGGGCTCAATGTCAGTGCCATGGTGTCGGTCTGGATGCATCCTCGGCAGCATCGGTGGCATCCACTTGTAAGACCAAGGTGCCACTAACAAACACCATCTGCTTTGTGGTGAACCAACGCCCTGACACAACTTTGTTATAGTCAAGGGTCATAATTCCCACTTTTGAATACTTTGGAGAGGTTTCAGGATGGATACAAGCACGCTTGAACAATTTAAAACTACTACGCTTGCTGCGGGCAAGTGATGTTCAAGTAGCCTCAAAAAATGTCGGACGTGGCAAAGTGCCAACACTGAGGCCGCCACTTTTTCGCCAGCTGAAAATACGCCTGACGCAACACTGGGGCTGGAGGGTTCCACCCCTGCCGACGATGTCAAGAAAAATACTGGAGAGTCAGGTCTGCTGAAGAATCAAGAACCAAGAGCACAGCCAACATCAAATAGCAAGTCAGTTTCCAAGTGCCCTAGGAGAAACGAAGATTTCTCAAATTTTGTGTAAGCTGCAGCTGCGAGCATCAAAACACATCGAGGGATTTCAGTGATCCCTGACCCCGAAAGCTCCTGAAATTGTGAAAACGTGGAAACTGTAGTTGATACAATCTGATATAATGTGATATCTTGGTGTTAGTCGCCTGCCAGCCAACCTCTCTTGCAGTGTTCCCCTAAAAGAAACAATACACACGTGCAGGTGTTGATGCTGTATATTGCTACTATCTATCGTATCTCTGGTACATATACTGTAAATAGATACACATGATTGTATATGCCGTCTCCCACTCTCTCGCTCTCGTAATTTCATATAGCAATTGTGTATATTAAATATATGCATATATATATATACATTTAAATATGCATACATATATACATATATGTACATATATATAATACGCATATATATATATAAACTAATATTTAAACATATGTATATATATTTAATATGTACATATATATATGTGTAAATAAATAAACAAATTTATACATATATATATACATATATATATAATTAATATGTATATATATATAAACTGATATATATATATATATATATATACATATATACAGATACCTTCAAGACCAAACAAACACATACTTGCAGCAAGATGTTGCCAGCATTGCCTGTATCAGCTCTGCATCCCATCCGATTCGCCTTCTTGATCTGTGTCGGTCGGGCGTCTCGCTCCAGCCCCAGCACGCTATAGTAGTCAGGCACCGACATGGCTGACGAGTTGAGATATGTTATGCCGTGGATGTGGCGAGTTTGGAGCACCCCAAGTCAGGGAAGAAACACGTGGAATAAGTGGAATAATTATGTTTTTATCATACTTCAATGTTGAATTGAGAATAAAACAAAGTCGAGTAAATTTGAGACTTGACAGTGTGCTTCTCAGATGTCAGGGTGTCAAACAAACGTGGAAAAAACATCGCAAAGTTTCAGCTACCGGGAGGCCACTGAGACTACCTAGGATAGTGGTTGAAGTTGCCTCATGATGTTATGAGCTCCTTGAGCCACTGTTCTTGCTTATGGCAGAAACCATTGGCATCCGACTTGCGGGTCCAATACTCTTCCAAGTCTACCATCTGTGTGCAAGTCGGATACCCTTCGATGGACTTTTTGGCTGTATGATTCTTTACTACAGTACAAATGGATAAAAGGTGCTTCAGATTGGTGGTGTGGAATCTCAAATTACAGTATTCCCAGGATTCCTGGGATTCCAAAGGGGCTTACATCGCCATGCCCCGTCAATCATTGGCTGACTCGAGCAGGGGCCCACTGCAAAGTAGTATTCTGATAGAATGGGACTCCACTGGCACATGAATCTGTAGCCACTACCAACAAATAACATCTATAACGCCTATCATAGCCGGCGATCCTTCCTGGTGACAAGGCAACATATCAAGAAAGATGAACTGAACGCATTATCTTCAATAAGTCATATTAAGTTCCTCCTTGCCATTCACAGGGCGTTGGAAGACTCCGTTCATCCCGGCGGCCGCCAGAAAGCTGCTGCACCCTTCTTCCTTCGCAAAGGCCAACGATCAGGTTCCTTGTCGTGACCTCGGCGCACGAAGTGGTGTCACAAGGCTCCCAAGTCTTTTAACTAATGGAACCGGTTCGGTTGATGGTATATCTATGATATTCTGTGTATATATATATACACAACATTTTAATTAAATATTCAGTAATTATATGTTATATAACCTACACTTCATTAAAACAAAAAACAACGCCACATTGTATATTTCTTGAGGGTGCATCTCAGAGTGAATACATCAATCAGTCAAAAAAATGAACCACTAACCGAACAATTTTGCATGGCTCGGGATAAAAAGACTAATTATTGATATAATTTATATACCCTCTGGATCCCTCTGGTTATTTAACATAGCCATGGAAAATGGCCCATTTATAGATGGTTTACCGATTAAAAATGGGGATTTTCCATGGCTATGTTAAATAACCAGAGGGTATATAAATTATAAAATACCTTCACCAAGGTGAAACCAGGTGATTTCAGGATATCGCCAGGCTGATGCCTTCGATTCATAGCGCACAGGTCAAGAGTCTTGGGGAAATGTCCAGTCAAGGCTAAAAAGAAACTGGTAATGGTGGCAAACCTACTGCTCAAACACAGCACAGTTTAAAAAAATAAACCTTTCAGGGCATGAGAAAAAACATGCCCCAAAAGTTGACTGTTGGTTTCACCATGTTTCACCAAATTATACATATTAAATAATACCTTTTCCATTGAACCAAGTCTGGATCAGTCCGTATGGCTTAAGCTCGCACCTGAGCCGTGCAGGAGCTTGACATTCAGACTCGCCCCGACGCACACGATCAAGAAAGCCTTTGCAATGATTTCAAAAAATTTGGCTGAGGTGGGGAGTAACACATCTAAGTTTCATGATGTTTCATATTGAATCCTGCTGAAAAAGTGGTGTAGAAAAGCATCGCACAATGGGGCAAAAAGGTAGGATTGACTTTTACATTCTTGGGGACAAAGCCCTGATGTTTCAAACCGGTCGCGAGCACTATATATCATGTGTAAACCGGTTTGTTCTCCTAACCGGCCCCAAACATATCTGGTCATTTTTATCTAACAGTAGGATTCTTAGAATAACAGTTCATATATTCAGAATAAGAATAAGAATATATTAGGATTCTGAAGTTCATCTTTCATATCTGGTCATGTTTATCTAACATTATCTAACATTAGAATATGTGAAACCATAAGCGCCGTGGCAGCATGAACTTCAAAAAGCTTGTCAAAGCGCCAAAGGGCGATGGGTCAGTTCACTCTGGCATCCTGGTTACAAAGTAGATCAACATAGCAATGGAACATATCAGCATGTTCCATAGGTAAACTATATACAGTTTATAGCAAACACGTGTATATATATATACATATACATATATTATACATATATTATATTATATTATACTATGTTATATTACATTATATATCATATTATATTATATTATATTATATTTTATTATATATCATATCATATCATATTATATTATATTATATCATATTATATTATATTATATTATAATATTATATTAAATTATATTATATATATGTTATTATTGTTTATACTATCTTATATAATTATAAATTTTGGGCTATGTACATCCATTGTTCCATAGCTATGTTAAATTACCGGAGTGTAGCTGGAAATAGCTGGCAATTGGACGTTCATCGCCTCGTTCATATGGAACATCAATAGCACGTCGCGTCTCTTGTGCTGGTCAACGCCCTGATTGAAACATTTGTTGAATGTAGGATCCGCGAGAAAACATACATCCTCATGCTCATGTTCTACTTCATCAGATTGGTGGTTTCAACACGAACAACATGCTCGTTATTGAGGATAGTCTGGGATCATTATCCTATTTATTTCTATGTTTGACAATGAGTCGTTTTTGAACCTACCAGCCAGTCATTATGGTGTATCATCAAATGCAGCTTGCTGGAAAATCCACCATATTTATAGCTGATTTTCCCAGCTATATAAACCTGCGTCTATATCCATATATAGAGGATTTCCTCTCATTTATAGGAGTTTTCCATGTTTTCCTATCATTTACTTTCAGGAATTTTGGGAATTTCCCAGCCAGCTACATTTGATGACACCGCAGGCCCCATTTTGGGATGTAGCGTTTCAGCTTCAGCCCAGAGACTGGTGAACATGTAGGCCCCGGCATCGGCCGCTTCTTATAGGGACCTTGATCCAAAATGATCCAACGAAGGATATCATTGGCTTAGTTTTGGGAAACATGTCCAGTTAAAACGCTGGTTCATCCAATTCTGGGAGGATCGGAGTCATGGTCTTATACACCTCATTACGGAGAGATTTGGGAGATTATGGAACCGTCCCAGCAGAAGAATGACCCTGTCTTGTTGGGTGTTTTAATCAACATGTAGAGGGATTGGATGTATACAAGGTGAGCCCCCCCAATTATAAGCTGGTTATGTTGCTTTATAGACCCCTTTAAGTATTGCTTATACTGCGCAATCGCAAGAACCCTAGTTGGCCAAGTTACAAACCAACTCACAGTAGCTATCCCAGGAGCCACACATTGTTCAGAGTATACAGTAGGGGGATGAGGATGCACTTATATTGTAGCCGTTTCATCGGGCACGGCCGCGAACTTCAGAAAGTCAGATCCCATCATCGGTGGTCACGTGGTGCTAATCCCCACAGGGATGCCTTCTAAAGGGATGCCTTCTAAAGTTAGTACCCTCTGGTAATTTAACATAGCTATTGAAAATCATCATAGAAATAGTGGATTTTCCCATTAAACATGGTGGATCTTTCCATAGTTATGTTAAATTACCAGAGGGTAAATGATCCATATGTTAAGTTGCTTGCGGGCTGTGTTTCAGAGGGTAATGTAGTTTCGGTTTGGAAGAAGCGTTTTGCCATTAGGGAGCAAAATATAAAACGCTTGTTGGGTATAGGATATGTATTTTTATGGAAAAACGCTTCTTCCAGAATTTCATTCAAATAGTTGCTCATCCAAACTAACCTAATTGGAGGTACTATCCCATATATACTAATATACAATGCATCCTTATATAACCCTTATGTATACATAACCCCTTACATACCCCTTATATATATATATATATACAAACCCCTGCTGCCAATACTATGGAGGTCTCAGGGGAGAGAAAAAAACCTCCAACCAAAGAAGATGTTGTTGAGGGTTTTTTGAGATGCAATTTGAGGGTCTATGTTGGGCCTATGTGGGGCCAAGTTGGGCCATTGGCAGGCGATATTAGGCTGATGTTTGGCAAATTTGGTGCATGTTGGGGGTATTTGGTGGCATTTTAGCTCAGAAAGTGTTGAAACCATGGAGCCCCGCAGCCCAGCCCCAGCTCCAGCTGGTACAGGATTTAACTAATTCAAGATTGTTTTACCTGGTTCAAACAGACTCCAAGAATTGTTTTATAGCAGGTGTGCAACAAATTTACATAGTTCACCAAATGTTTGCCAGCTGTTTGAATTTCACTTGGCATTCATGGAGCCACAAGCTGTGTTTATTCTTCACCAAGTTTTCACCAGGTTTCTGGATGTTCACTGAGTTTCTGGATTTCACCAGGTTTCCACCAGGTTTTCACCAGGTTTCTTGATGTTCACTGAGTTTCTGAATTTCACCAGGTTTTCACCAGGTCTCCACTAGGTCTCCACCAGGTTTTCACCAGGTTTCTGGATATTCGCTGAGTTTCTGAATTTCACCAGGTTTTCACCAGGTTTTCTGGTTGTTCACTGAGTTTCTGAATTTCACCAGGTTTTCACCAGGTTTTCACCAGGTTTTCACCATGTTTCTGGATATTCACTGAGTTGCCAAATTTCACCAGGTTTTCACCAAGTTTCTAAAAAAATCATCAGGTTTTCACCACGTTTCCAAACTCCACCAGGTTTTCACCAAGTTTTTAAACTTCACCAGGTTTTCACCAAGTTTGCACATTTCACAGGGTTTTCACCAGGTTTTCACCAAGTTTCCAAATTTCACCAGGTTTTCACAAAGTCATTAAATTTCACCAGGTTTTCACCAAGTTTTTCAAATTTCACCAAGTTTTCACCAAGTTTACCAAATTTCACCAGGTTTTCACCAAGTTTACCAAATTTCACCAAGTTTTCACCAAGTTATTAAATTTCACCAGGTTTTCACCAAGTTTTCCAAATTTCACCAAGTTTTCCGAATTTCACCAGGTTTTCACCAAGTTTACCAAATTTCACCAAGTTTTCACCAAGTTTACCAATTTCACCATTTTGCATCAAATTTCACCGTGAAAACGGTTAAATTTCACCAAAAAAAATGAAATAACGCTTCTTTTGGTGAAATTTCAATGTGTAAAACACTTCTTCACACAATTTCACCAGGTTTTCACCAAGTTTTTCAAATTTCACCAAGTTTTCACCAAGTTTCCAAATTTCACCAGGTTTTCACCAAGTTTCCAAATTTCACCAGGTTTTCACCAAGTTTCTAAATTTCACCAGGTTTTCACCAAGGTTCCAATTTTCACCAGGTTTTCACCAGGTTTTCACCAGGTTTCTTGATGTTCACTGAGTTTCTGAATTTCACCAAGTTTTCACCAGGTTTTCACCGGGTTTCTTGATGTTCACTGAGTTTCTGAATTTCACCAGGTTTTCACCAGGTTTTCTGTTTGTTCACTGAGTTTCTGAATTTCACCAGGTTTTCACTAGGTTTTCACCAGGTTGCTGGATGTTCACTAAGTTTCTGAATTTCACCAGGTTTTCACCAGGTTTTCACCAGGTTTCTTGATGTTCACTGAGTTTCTGAATTTCACCAAGTTTTCACCAGGTTTTCTGTTTGCTCACTGGGTTTCTGAATTTCACCAGGTTTTCACCAGGTTTTCACCAGGTTTTCAACAGGTTTTCACCAAGATTTCACCAGGTTTTCACCAAGTTTGTATTCATTGTGTTATATATATATATATATATATATTTAAGTATTTCATAAGCCGTCTACATAAATTTATATATTCATTTATATTTATTTATATATATATATGTATATATATATATATATAGTGTAGAGCTTAGTATAGTATAGTACAGTATGGTACTAGTAAAGTCTAGTAGAGAGCTTTGCATAGTAAAGTATAGTATAGTAAAGTGTAGGAGAGTATAGTGAAGTATAGTATAGAATAGTATAGTATAGTAAGTATAGTATAGTAAAGTATAGTATAGAATAATATGGCAACGGAGAAGCTGACAAAGTCCAAGCCGGACAAGAATGAAAAAAAGGAGAAACCTGAGAAGACTGAGAAGGAGAAAAAAGAGAAAAAACCAAAGAAAAAGGAGGTGGACACGAAGAAACAGAGAAGCATGGCCGACTTCCTTTAGGGATTCTGTTTAGCCAACAGCAGTTTGGCTTGCCATAAGATGGCACAATCTTTCAAAGATGGCAAGATCTTTAAAACAAGATCCATGCCCAAGCCTAAACACGCTAGGGGTGGCGTGACATGGGAAAAAAATGCATTTCTGGACAGGTAGCATTTTTTGCAAGAAGCGTTTTACACATTGACCCAACGGTGTAAAACGCTTGTTGCATACTGGAAGAAAAAAACAATCTCAAAACGCTTGTTTAGCCCCCGGACCTAACAACTAAGCAACCTAACAGATCCATATCAAATATATCAAATATACCCTACGGCTTTCCCTAGGAAAATGATCTACAACTGGTGGATTTTCCACGTGTAACGTGTATGTTAGTTTACCCCGGGCAAATACAGTGTGCATATGTATATATATATATATGTGTGTGTGTGTCTAAGTAAGTAAGTAAGTAAGCAAGTAAGTAAGTAAGAAAGTAAGTAAGAAAGTATATAAGTAAATAAGTAAGAAAGTAAGTAAGTAACTGGTTGGTGGTTTTAACCATCTTGAAACATATTCGTCAATGGGAAGGATTATCCAATACATTCTGGACAATAAAAAAATGTTCCAAACCACCAACCAGGTAAGTAAGTAAGTGAGGAAAAAAGTAAGGAAGTAAGTAAGTACGTAAGTAAGTAAGTAAGTAAGGAAGGAAGGAAGGAAGTACGTAAGTAAGTAAGCAAGCAAGTGAGTAATTAACTAAGCAAGTAAGCAAGTAAGAAAATAAGGACATATACATGCAAGCAAGCATGCATGCAAGCATGGATGTACGTATGTATATATATATATATATACACCGATTATATACCAATAGACTTCCATCTGTCAATGAGATATACAAATTATCCCAGTTGTGTGAAGATAAATCATAATTCATATCCCAAATACATGTGCATCTGCAGCGTATGCCTGTGTATATATGGGTGTGTTACATGACATCATGACACCCATTATGCACTCAACGGGTATGAGTCAAAAACTGTGATCCCCCGGGTCGAAAACACCAATTTGTGATGGGAATTTCCACATTCCATTGGGACCATCCCATGGATCAATGGGGCTCTCTCTCAGATAATTATTATGAAGGGGGTGGGATTATGTCCTATACTCCACACCTGTCAACCACCAAAAATCCCTGGGCCGCCCGTCACACCCGAACTCATTGCCGACAGTTCCTTCTTTTCAGCCACCTCCGCCGCTTCCCGAGCCTGGACAAAGCCAGGTGAAATCCATGGAAATCCAAATACCTGGACCAAAATCCATCGTGGAATGGATGGAATTTCAACAAAACATACTAAAAAAAATCTAGAGACTCTGTGCATGAAATAGCCAGTTTAGCAACCAACAGATGGACTTCTCCTAGAACCCATCCAACTTGGATCAGCACGGAGAGCCTCCTTGAGTTCTTTCTGAGCCCTCTCCCAAGCAGTTTTGGTCAAGAAGAGTTGTGACCTGGAGAGTTTCCAGCTGACTTCAGGATCAGCAGAAATGCAGGGCATTTCTAGGTTCCCAATGGGTCAGTAAGGCCGATCCGAAAGGATGATCTGCTGCCAGGTCACTGAAGCCTCTTGGTCCTCAGTGAGACCCCAGGGACCCCAGGATCCAGGCAACCAGGATGTTCTGTTTGTTTTGAGATATATGAACATATCCACCAATATGATTGTACATGTCTGTATTAACACCAATGTTTGCAACAAACCATTTGCAAATAGTGTGTCCATCGCGGAAGAGGAGGCTTCGACTATGCGTCCAAGTCCATGCTTTGTGTGATTTTGATATATTTTGATAGTAGATATAATGACCCGATGTCCAAAAACACATTGCTAGAGTTTACGACCATACGGTACATAGATATGCTGGCCAGCAGCAAAGACTGACGCAGTATAGGGCCAAAGATATGAATTGACTCTGAATTGACTTTCTCCTGGGTTCTTCCCACTTGATCTTTGTCATATTCCTAGAACTTCAGTCAAAATCGGGTTTCCAACATGTCTAGTTACACTCTTGAGGACTCATATCACACAAGGAACAAACATGTGATAGTCTGTGATATTCCCCAAATTCATGTATTATAACTATATTAATATTTCCCACTGGACTATGTTTGGTTCAGATAATTAGTTCTCTGGTGGTTTCAAACCGTCCAAACAAATTATATAGTTACCTCGACCAATCATCCCAAGTATGGTTGAAGAACAATGCATAATTCATAATTGAACCCCCAACTCCTAAACAGTTCTTGTTTGAAACTTTCAAACCATACCCCCAAAATCATGGCGTTTTGCATTGCTGTGGGCCCAGCAGTCCCCCAGGCCGTCCGAGAGTCTCTGCAGACACCTGTCGGTCTTCGTTGCGGTCCGCTGCCGCTTGATCCCCATTCATCCACCTCAAAATCTTGAGCTGGAAATGGTGTCCCCCATGTCTGATTGTAAACCGTTGTAAGCTAGAAGAAACGATTTAAAACTCATGGCGTTTCTTCAAACCAACCCACTAAAGTGACTCTGATGGGGAAAGAGCAACGCTTTCAACAGATTTTTGCCTACATTATTTGTTTTGAGAAATCTGAGAAGAGGCATACAAGTTGTAGCCTACAATGGCCTACAAGACAAGCTGTCAAATCCTTCACCCTGAAATTTGCAACATTTTCAGTGTCGATCGATGGTACCCTATATGTTAGGTCTTTTGGGGGTTATCAGGCTTCCCAATCCACCTAGTGCCCAAGCCAAGCATAAACCCCAACCTTCAAACGTCTTGCCAAGAGACTCCCAGGTGGCTTCCCACCAGCTCATCTCACGAGAGGCTCTCCCTTGGTCGAAATGGGTTTCCCGGTGTGGTTTCCAGGTTCTCTAAGGTTTATGGTAAATATGTTTGTGCTATTCTTTTGGATTCTGTGGTATTCTCTGCTAGTCTCTGGTGTTCTATAGTGAATCAAGAGTTTTTTAGATGAGTTGGTTCTGAATGCTAACTTCATATATATATATATATTCATTTATTTAATGATATAACTACAGACTATAGTATATTAAGCCAACTGATCAGGGCACCACCTTGTAATTAACCCCCTAGCCGTCCCAGCCTTACAGTTAGCTCTGAGATTGGTAAGGGGCATGTAATGTATGTAGCATAGCTAAAGAGTTATCAATAGCCACATATGACATGACTCTGACAATACGTGTCATCTGGGTGGGGTACTCTCTGGTGATTAAACATGGCGGCTGGCTGGAAATTACAAACTTGTCCGTTAATCATTTTATATATTCTATGTAATACACCGGGGTGAACATAGATGGCGAAAAAAAAAAGCGACGGGAGATGGCGCAGCCTGGCCGTAAAATCGCTATTTTTGGCAGATGGCGCGGCCCTGCATAGCATCGCTATTTCTGGTAAATAGCGATTGCTTTCTTTTTCCTTTGATTCTCACCAAATTTTGCACCAGGGCTACTGCCGGTGGAGCTGCCATCTTCAAACTCAATGCAGCCATATGCAAAGCCATGTGGCTCACACACACACTAAACTGCGCACTGTAGATGGCGCAATGCATTTTGGGAGGCAAAAGATACACAGGGCAATCCACCCCGAAGATCGCATGCACGCACGCACACACACAGACAGGTGGTTTCCATGATTTTCCATTGCCAGGTTTAGTTTTGGACGGTACATCGTCTATGATATGATACAGTATGCATTTAATTCAGGACATAATTGATGCAGAGCTGACACCGCTATGCATTGCATGCAACCTGCGCACACACACACACATATATATATATATATGTATGAATGTATGTATGTAGGTAGGTATGTATGTATGTATGTAAATATGTATGCATGTATGTATAGATAAATATAAATATATATATATATATACATTTACTTACAATTGTATACATGCGTGTATTAAATATATACATACGTACAATGAATGTAATAAGATGTAATAAGTATATAATGCATACAC
>CAMXCT020002252.1:0-107901 GCA_947184155.2 Cladocopium goreaui | reverse complement strand
CCTGCACAGCACCTTTGCCAGACTTCGCCACCGCAGTCTGGACAGCACCTTTGCCAGACTTCGCCACCGCACTCTGGACAACACCCTGCAGAGCACCTTGCACAGCACCCTGCACAGCACCTTTGCCAGACTTCGCCACCGCAGTCTGGACAACACCCTGCAGAGCACCCTGCAGAGCACCCTGCACAGCACCTTTGCCAGACTTCGCCACCGCAGTCTGGACAACACCCTGCACAGCACCCTGCACAGCACCTTCGCCAGACTTCGCCACCGCAGTCTGGACAGCACCCTGCACAGCACCCTGCACAGCACCCTGCACAGCACCACAGCGCCTTTGCGAGACTTCGCCACCGCACTCTGGACAACACCCTGCACAGCACCCTGCACAGCACCTTTGCCAGACTTCGCCACCGCAGTCTGGACAACACCCTGCACAGCACCCTGCACAGCACCTTTGCCAGACTTCGCCACCGCAATCTGGACAGCACCCTGCACAGCACCCTGCACAGCACCCTGCACAGCACCTTTGCCAGACTTCGCCACCGCAGTCTGGACAGCACCCTGCACAGCACCCTGCAACAGCACCCTTTGCCAGACTTCGCCACCGCAATCTGGACAGCACCCTGCACAGCACCTTGCAACAGCACCCTGCACAGCACCCTGCACAGCACCTTTGCCAGACTTCGCCACCGCAGTCTGGACAGCACCCTGCACAGCACCCTGCACAGCACCCTGCACAGCACCCTGGCTCAAAAGTTCGCCACCGGAGACCCCACCTTAGAGAAGTAAGAACCCCTATAGCTTGCCAGCGATCTGGGGGAAAATTGGGATGTTTGCGCTACAGTATATAATCACATATGATCTGCCTTGTGCCTTTTTGCTTGACAAAAAGAACAAAGATCCAGGTTTATCTCCTGGTTGGTGATCTCTGAGTAGTTTGTCAAGACCAACGTGCTGTGGTGGGTTGCCTCCACAATGTCATCGCACTGCAGCTGGCAGACCCCACTTGAAAGCACCTTGTTCCCATGCCATGGGCTGTCTGGCAAACGCTCACGTAGCAGTAAAATAATGTCAGCAGCGGTGATCGAAGCAGTCAGTTTGATATCAAAGCAACCATGTCCAGGAATATCCACAGAGACCGACATTGAGGCAGCGAATCCTTTGCGCCAACCAGCAGCACGAATTACAGAAATTGCAGTCTATAACACGTGGTCTGCTGGAACTTTCCCTTGAGAAACATGAGATTGGCTGCTTTGTTCTTATGTGTTTGCTTGACTGATTTGGTTTTCATGTCAAAGTCGATAGCGCCGTACAGTGCAAATGCGGTACAAGTCCGTCTTGAGAAAACGCCAGAGGGACAAAAACAACCAAACTTCCTCCAAAACAACAGGCAATAAACATGGCCAAGCCAACATGGCCAATATTCTCAAAACAACCAAAACCACTTCACAGAACCCTTCAAAAAGGAAGCCATGTCTAAATAGCTGGAATGCATCTTCAGATATTATACTGTACTACGACATGTTTTGATGATCCCTCATGCCAATCTAAAATGTTCAATGCTTGGTTTCCACACTCTTCCAAGACCACTGCAGGGAGGTCCTGCAGGTGTCGAACCAAAGAAGTATCACACCAATGAATGACACGAAATCGCCAAATCGCCTAAGATTCTGTTGCACCAAGATCGGGGGCATCAAGTTGGCTTTGCCCGGAACCCTAAGGGAACAGGGCAACGAACATTTTCTCCAATTTCCACCCTAAGTCTCCAAAGCTAGTAATTTTACTAATTTGGCAATTTTACTAATCCAGAAGATTTTACGTAATTTTTGGTTGATTTTTGCAAAATTAGTAAAATGTAAAAAAAGGAAAAGTGCATCAAAAGTGCATCAAAAGTGCATCAAAAATGCGCCAAAAGATGTGTGATAGTTTTTCAAAATTCCTTGAATTTGATACAGGAGGCAGAAGGAATGTCCAAATATTGTTGAGGAATGTGAAGAAATTAGCATGTGGAACCTGTATAAGGATATGTCCTTTGCTGCAAAATGTAAATGCTATGAAAGAAAAATAAAATTTCTCCCAGTGACTTCTCAAGTAAAAGTAAATGTTCTGAAGTATAATCATCTTCCTATAGCAAGCGATTTCTGAAGAAAAAAATGTTATGAAATAAAGTCAATGTAATACATATTGAAGGTATGTACTTGAAATTGTTTTGGCTCGTTGGCTTTTGCGGTTTCTTGGCTTTTGTAGTTTTTTACTTCTGAATTTATATGCATGTTTTTGTGAGAGGAATTGACATATGTTTTCAAAAAGTGTCCCAACTAGCCCTTTTTTGAACTCTGAAAACAGTATTTCAGGACACTTGTTGAAATCTATTCTCCCACTATATCTACTTGATTTGTGCTTCACCACGTTTTCCATGACTGTCACGGTTCTGCGCCTCAACCTACGTTCCATATATGATCAAAAGATGCATGTTGCCCAGCATATACACCCTGAGTACCATATTCATTTTTTTTGCGGGGGGGCGCTGCATCCTCCCCCAGTCCCCCCCCTCCGGTTTTTTATGTGAATCCAAATTTTGCATACTTGTAAATATATTGTTCCACTTTTTTTTAAATATATAATCATATATGTATATACACATACATATATATATATATATAGTTAAGTATACATGGTTTTACATCTATAGTTATATATACATGTCATTTAGTTATATACACATAAAGTTTTAAATAGTTATTTATAGATAGTTCTATATTCATAGTTATATATACATATAGTTTTGTATACAGATTTTTCTAATACATAGTTATATATATATGTGTGCATTTTGTTAACTAGGATTGATATATATATATATTATATATATATATATATATACATATTTGGATTTACATCTATAAATATTTACAGTTACTTTTGTGTACAGCCTGGATCCCTAAATAAACCTTGGAAAACCATGCAAAAATCAATGAACACATGCAAAATTTAATGAACACCATGGCAGCACCAATAACATCGATGGCGAAATCACTTAAAACATGTAAAAATCAGTCAACACCATCTAGAAATTAATGAACGTCGTGGAGAAAAAAAACAAATAAAAATCATCTAAAAATCCATCAAAACAATTCACAAATCCATGAACACTGTGGAAAAATGAATGAAGACCGTGTAAAGTTCAGCCAAAAGCATCAAAACAAGATGAAGCCCACGAACCCGAATGCTCACACGTATGTTAATGGTACAGATGTCAAAACACATGGTTATGCAGTCACGCACAATACCTTTCTGCCATAGTTTATTTGAACAGTCTTGTACATGTTTCCCTTGTTAGCAGTCTGCAGTGTGGAATGGAAAGTGTAGAGTGTGGAGTGTGGAGTGTGAAGTAAGGAGTGTGGAGTGTAAAGTGTGGAGTGGGGAGTGTAGAGTGTGTAAAGTGTAGAATGCGGAGTGTAAAGTGTAGAGTGTGGAGTATGGAGTGTAAAGCGTAGAGTGTGGAGTGTAGAGTGTGGAGTGTAGAGTGTAGAGTGTGGAGTGAGGAGTGTAAAGTGCAGAGTGTGGACAGTGGAGTGTAAAGTGAGGAGTGTAAAGTGTGGAGTGAGGAGTGTGGAGTGTAAAGTGAGGAGTGTAAAGTGTGGAGTGAGGAGTGTGGAGTTTGTAAATTGTAGAGTGTGAAGTGAAGAGTGTAAAGTGTAGAGTGTAAAGTGTAGAGTGTGGAGTGTAGTGTGTAGCGTGTGGACTGTGGAGTGGAAAGTGTAGTGTGTGGTGTGTAGAGTGTGGAGTGTGGAGTGTAAAGTGTGGAGTGTAGAGTGTGGAGTGTGGACTGTAAAGTGTAGAGTGTGGAGTGTGGAGTGTAAAGTGTGGAGTGAGGAGTGTAAAGTGGAAAGCGTGGAGTGTAAAGTGTAAAGTGTGGAGTGTAGAGTGTATAGTGTAGAGTGTAAAGTGTAGAGTGTGGGGTGTGGAGTGTAAAGTGTGGAGTGTAAAGTGTAGAGTGTGAAGTGTGGAGTGTAAAGTGTGGAGTGTAAAGCGTGGAGTGAGGAGTGTAAAGTGTGGAGTGGAAAGTGTGAAGTGTGAAGTGCGGAGTGTAAAGTAAGGAGTGTGGAGTGTAAAGTGTGGAGTGTGGAGTGAGGAGTGTAAAGTGTGGAGTGTGGAGTGTAAAGTGTGGAGTGTGGAGTGAGGAGTGTAAAGTGTGGAGTGTGGAGTGTAAAGTGTGGAGTGTAAAGTGTGGAGTGTGGAGCGTAAAGTGTAGAGTGTGGAGTGTAGAGTGAGGAGGGTAAAGTGTGGAGTGTGGAGTGAGGAGTTTAAAGTATAAAGTGTGGAGTGTACAGTAAAGTGTGGAGTGTGGAGTGCGGAGTGTGGAGTGGAAAGTGTAGAGTGTGGAGTGTGGAGTGTAAAGTGGGGAGTGTGGAGTGTAGAGTGTGGAGTGAGGAGTGCAAAGTGTAAAGTGGGGAGTGTGGAGTGTAAAGTGTAGAGTGTGGAGTGTGAAATGTGGAATGGAAAGTGTAGAGTGTGGAGTGTAGAGTGTGGAGTGTGGAGTGTAAAGTGTAGAGTGTGGAGTGTGGAGTGGAAAGTCTGGAGTGTGGAGTGTAAAGTGCGGAGTGTGGAGTGAGGAGTGAAAGTGCAAAGTGTAAAGTGTGGAGCTTCCCCCATAGACACGGCGACGCCACAGGAAAACCAGAGACTCGAGACGAGACACCTGGGAGCACCAAAACGAGCATTTCGTACGAGACTTCCTCCAGTTTTGACACTTTCCACACGTTATCAAACAGGTTGGAATGTCACAAAGTGCCACGCCTGCCACGCAAAACGACAGGACAACCTGCTTGGAAACATTCGAAAAGGACATGTTTTCCAGCTTCCCCCCATAGACACGGCGACGCCACAGGCAAACCAGCGACTCGAGACAAGACACGTGGATGCAGAAAAACCAACATTTCGTACGAGACTTCCTACAATTTTGACATTTTTGACACATTATCAAACAGGTTGGAATGTCACAAAGTGCCACGCCTGCCACGCAAAACGACATGACAACTTCCTTGGAAACCTTCAAAAAGGAGAGGTTTTGCGGCTTCCCCCATAGACACGGCGAAACCACAGGAACACCAGGGACTCGAGACGAGACAAGTGGGAGCACCAAAACGATCATTTCGTACGATACTTCCGGCGATTTTCACAGTTGGCAACATGACAAAAGGACAAGGTTTGCAGCTTCCCCCATAGACACGGCGATGGATGCAGAAAAACCAACATTTCGTACGAGACTTCCTACAATTTTGGCATTTTTGACACATTATCAAACAGGTTGGAATGTCACAAAGTGCCACGCCTGCCACGCAAAACGACATGACAACTTCCTTGGAAACCTTCAAAAAGGAGAGGTTTTGCGGCTTCCCCCATAGACACGGCGAACCCACAGGAACACCAGGGACTCGAGACGAGACAAGTGGGAGCACCAAAACGATCATTTCGTACGATACTTCCGGCGATTTTCACAGTTGGCAACATGACAAAAGGACAAGGTTTGCAGCTTCCCCCATAGACACGGCGAGGCCACGGGAAAACCAGAGACCCGAGACGAGACAGGTGGGAGCACCAAAACGAGTATTTCGTGCGAGACTTCCTCCAATTTTCACACTTTGTAGCTGCAAAATCGACGTTTTCCTACGAGTTTTCCTTAGAACCTGAAAATTTGCAACCTCAAAATCGATGTTTCGTGCGAGGCTTCCGTCAATTTTCAGCACATCACACAAAATGCCACGCCTGCCACGGAATTTGCACCTTGTCGCCACTTGACGCAGCCCTGCCAATGCGATTTGCAAAAAAACACGCAACAGGACACGTCTAAAGTGCTGCGCCTGCCACGAAAAGTGACGATGGACACGTCCAAAGTGCTGCGCCTGCCACGAAAACTGCAACACATCTTCTGACAACGTCACAAAAGTATTGCGCCTGCCACGCAAAACGACTTTCGACACGTTCCAGAACACGTCTGAATGTCACGAAGTGCCACGCCTGCCACGCGAAACGAAGCAACGACACGTCTGCAACCCCCAAAAAGGACCACCTCTGCAGAACTTCCCATAGGCACGGCCATACGGGGATCACGCGAACACCTGCGGACGGTTGCGAACGGTTGCGACCGTGAACGCAACGTCGAGCGAACACACCCTCAACCCCCAGACCCCCAGAGTGAAACGGGAACCCTTGCTACGCATTCGGGAAAAACATGAACACCATGGCAAAATCAATGAAAACCTTAAAAACAATCGGGCGCAACGCGCGTCCAAAATTTTAGTTCCACTACTCAGCAAATTGCATGTTTTAGCTCCAAAACGCAGCAAATAACAAGGGAAAGTGCCCCAGACTGAAAACAGAAAAAACAACAAAAACTGCACCCAAGAGATGTGTTTCATTTATGTGTTTATTGTCAGAAACTTGCAATTGCACAAAGAAGGATTGCAATTACACAAAGAAGGAATGCAACTGCATAGAGAGAAACCATCTATCAAACCCAGAAGAAACAAATCCAAGTCCCTGGAATCTATGTTTTTTTTGGGCGCAAAGAAATTTATGTTTTTAGTTTTGATCTCAGCAAATTTGTTTCAACTTCTGTTTTTGCTCTGACATCTTCATTTTCTCTTAGTTGACAATGGTTGTGATAATGTGTGTGGGGAGTTCCTCATATTTTTCCTCATGATTATTTCAAAAGATTTGGATGGAATCCTCAAAAACCTTTGGTGGGTTCTTGAAGATTTATTTTTTTAAAAAAAACTTATGGAAACACTCTTGCACTTTTCATATCCTCTTGATCCAGTTTTGTGGCTGCAAACATTCAAAAATTTGCCATTAAATTTTGCAGAAATTTAGATGAACTATATCAAAATTGGTTATACGCGCCTGATGCACTTTTGATGCACTGTTGATGCACTTTTGATGCACTTTTAAACTTGATGCACTTTTGATGCACTTTTAATACATTTTGATGCACTTTGATGCACTTTTGAAAAGTGCTTCAAAAGTGCATCAAAAGTGCATCAAAAATGCATCGAAATGTTATAAGAACTTTGTTTGGGAAATATATAACTATTTTTGATCAAACTTTAAAAAAAGAAAGAGCATGCAGTCAGTTTCAAGTAGAGTTCACTGGATGCAATCTCAGATAAGGTTTGTGGAGTGCAGCCAGAAAGCGCATCAAATGTGCATCAAAAGTGCATCAAAAGTGCATCAGAAATCCATGAGACTTACTTTGAATCAGAAAGAAAACGCTATACACTGATTTTCTTGTAAGATCGCATTAGCCAAGAGATCATGGGAACAGTTCTCACATAAAGTTCACTGGAGGTGATCCCAAGATCACCCTGAGCACTCTTCAGTGAAATTATCCTCAAGTAAAGTTCATTGACATCATTTTAAAGCGCGGTTCATTTGTAGAACTGAATCTCAAGCAAAGTTCTTTTGAACCGGGTCCCAAGTAAAGCCCAAGATAATCTCAAGTAACATCCAACTTGAACCAGGTCCAAAGTAAAGCCCAATATGAAATTCCTTCTGAATTGGATCTCAAGTAAAGCCCTTGCAAAAAGTATCTCTAAAGCCAATTGAGCTAGAACTCAAGTAAAATTGATTAAATATATCCTGAACTAAAATTGAGTGAAACATTCTAGGGTAAAACTGTTTGTTAAAGCGGATCACTTGACAAGTAAAGCAGATATAATTCACATCATTTTTCTCTAGTAAAGTCATGGTTAGCATTTGGTACCAGCAAGTCCTTTTTCAATCATTGGATTTTATAAAATGTTTTTGCTGATATATCATCCAAATTGTTGAGGACAGTTGTTATCTTTAAAGTGAGGTCAAACATGCAACATCTTGCAATGAAATCATTAAAACGTCAGAATCATTGGATGATTCAGTTTACAAAATATAAAATACAGAATTCAATGCATTTGTCAAAAAGGCATTTATCAGATGTGATGAGTTCCAATTGTTTCTGCACTGTGCTGTTCCCAAAAAGAACGCAACTGTTTGGAATCAGGGTTTTGGTATTTCACCCAATAATTGTGTGGATCATGTTTGGAAAAAATGCCTGCCATTTCAATATACGAAATTATACATTTTTTTGTGTGAACGAACGTTGCTAACAACAGTTCAGCGCAAATTATCTCAAGTTTGTGCACTCTTGACCGTTTTCAGTATGCACCATTGCGAGCCTTCAGTCTAAAAAAGGTTGTTAGGTACCTATTGTCTCATGTAAAGGTCTGTGTAAAATATTATATAACTTAATCATGGCAAGTAGGTAAAATTTACCTGTGTTGCTTCGCAATGCTTTGCAAAAACCCGAGCAAAAGCAAAACATAAACAAACCAATCATATATCCAGCAGCAACACTGGTAATCCCAAGTAAAGTCACAAGCAATATATGAGCGATTGTGAAAACCCTAGGTTCACGGAAAGGACATTCACAAATTTGGGAAGGTCCCATCGCTTACCACACGTTTGTACAATAATGATATATGGTAAACTTGGGGGGTATCGCTTGCAGGAAACGGCTGTATTTATATATATATATATGATGAACTATGAATAATATGTGATATTTGGGTATCGCTAATGTGGATATTAGAGAAATATGATGACATAACCTTGAAATTGAAAAGGGGTATCGCTAATTTGGGAAGGTCCCATCGCTTACCTCGTGTTTTTAACAATTTCCATCAATTTCCATAAGCCAATGTCCGTCGAATACATATTTAGTATTGCCGGGGTTTTTACGGTATATAGATAGATAGGTAGATAGATAGATAGATAGATTAGATAGATTAGATAGATTAGATAGATTAGATAGATTAGATAGATTAGATAGATTAGATAGATTAGATAGATTAGATAGATTAGATATATTAGATAGATTAGATAGATTAGATAGATTAGATAGATTAGATAGATTAGATAGATTAGATAGATTAGATAGATTAGATAGATTAGATAGATTAGATAGATAAGATAGGTAAGATAGATAAGATAGATAAGATAGATAAGATAGATAAGAAAGATAAGATAGATAAGATAGATAAGAAAGATGAGATAGATAAGATAGATAAGATAGATAAGATAGATAAGATAGATAAGATAGATAAGATAGATAAGATAGATAAGATAGATAAGATAGATAAGATAGATAAGATAGATAAGATAGATAAGATAGATAAGATAGATGAGATAGATGAGATAGATGAGATAGATGAGATAGATGAGATAGATGAGATAGATGAGATAGATGAGATAGATGAGATAGATGAGATAGATTAGATAGATTAGATAGATTAGATAGATTAGATAGATTAGATAGATTAGATAGATTAGATAGATTAGATAGATAGATAGATAGATAGATAGAGAAGATAGATAGATAGATAGATAGATAGATAGATAGATAGATAGATAGATAGATAGATAGATAGATAGATAGATAGATAGATAGATGAGATAGATAGATAGATAGATAGATAGATAGATAGATAGATAGATAGATAGATAGATAGATAGATAGATAGATAGATCGATAGATCGATCGATCGATCGATCGATAGATAGATAGATAGATAGGTAGATAGATAGATAGATAGATACATGATTTCACACAAAAACCCAAATAAAATCTCAAGTATAGTCTCGCGCAAGTATCAAAGACACCTCAAATAAAGTTTCAAGTAGTCTCCAGTGCAATATCAAGTAAAGTAACTCATAAACACTCTACTACAGAAACAGCAACATATCGATTGAAATCCTCCAGCGGAAAGACCCCATTCATAGCCAAATCATCACAAACCACAACCACACACATCCAAAAAAAAAATGTACAAAACAAACATATTTTTCATCATGCGTTAAAACATGCAAAATTTTACTAACGCTAGTAAAATAATTTACTAACGTGAGTATTTTTTAACTAACGTTAGCAAATGTTTACTAACGTTAGCATTTTTTTACGTAAAATAACGTTAGTAAAACAGTAGATTTTACGTAAAATTCAGGGCGAGTAAAATTACTAGCTTTCGAGACTTAGGGCAACGACTCTAATTCCAAGGACAGCAGCTGCCGCGGCGTCCTCTGGCAGAGTTGGCGGCAAAATGCACCTTTGCGGCGCTGAGGATCAGACAGACGAGCGAAAAGCCAACGGACGAGTTTCACAACATTTCACGACTCAAGAACCACGTGAACCACAGGTTTAAAAGTAATGTAATCCGCCGACCCCAGCCATCTGCAGGGGGAGCGCGTCCGAGAAAAAGTGGTTTTGCGGCGCCTTTGGCGGCCCAGCAGCATGTCCTACGGCCATGTGCCGGGTGATTGCCATTCGCCTTTGGCGGCCCAGCAGCAGGTCGTAGGCTGGCCTTCAACGTGTCCCGGCGCCCTAGGCTGCCCTTAAACCCTTCCCGGCGCCCTTGGCGGCCCAGCAGCATGTCCTTTGGCCACTTGCCGGGCGCTTTCTAGAGATTTTCTTCTGGTTTCAGAAAGCAACGTTAGGCAGTAGGCTGACGTTAGGCAGTAGGCTGGCCTTAAACCCTTCCCGGCGCCCTAAGCTGCCCTTAAACCCTTCCCGGCGCCCTTGGCGGTTTAGCAGCATGTCCTTTGGCCACCTGCCGGGCGCTTTCCTGGAGATTTTCTTCTGGTTTCAGAAAGCAACGTTAGGATCCCTGTGTGCATTCTGCAGAGAAGTTGTGCCCACTAAACCGTTTACAAACACAGCCTTATACTACAAAATGACGCTTGAATCTGAACCAACCCCCCTTGCTACAAAATGGTTTGGGTGTTTTTATGATGGATCAAAAGCCAATGTCGGTCACTACAAAATGACTTTACGGAACCATTTTGTAGTGAAAACGGGTTGCAATGAAAAATAATGATTCGCTACTAAATGGGTCATAGCATTTACTAGGGGAAATGCTATGGGGCAGCAAAAACGATCTGAGCGCACAACTTCAGTTTCAATTGATTGGTTTTGAAACCAAATCTGTCCCATTTTTCCTTCTTAAAGTCTCTACATAAAAAGCATGCTTTTCGAACTTTTTGGGGCTTATCTGGAGGGGGGCGCAGTAGGTTCTACAAAAGGTTGTGCACGCGTGCGTCACTACAAAATGCAGTGCGTGACAAAAGTCATCCAGAAACTAGGACATCACGTATCGAATCTGTGCTTTGTGACATTGTGGGTGAAAGGAACTCTGAGCATGGATTCGTTGAACTTGGGTGAAACTTGACTATTGGACAAAAAGAGCAGGAACCTAGTAGAATGGGATAGATTTAGATTTTAATTAATAATCGCATGTGATGGCCAAAAAAGGTGTGACAAAAGCACGGCGCAGAGGTTTTGAACTGCAATCGTCAGAGCTATGGGGCAGCAAAAACGATCTGAGCGCACAACTTCAGTTTCAATTGATTGGTTTTGAAACCAAATCTGTCCCATTTTTCCTTCTTAAAGTCTCTACATAAAAAGCATGCTTTTCGAACTTTTTGGGGCTTATCTGGAGGGGGGCGCAGTAGGTTCTACAAAAGGTTGTGCACGCGTGTGTCACTACAAAATGCAGTGCATGACACAAGTCATCCAGAAACTAGGACATCACGCATCGAATCTGTGCTTTGTGACATTGTGGGTGAAAGGAACTCTGAGCATGGATTCGTTGAACTGGGGTGAAACTTGACTATTGGACAAAAAGAGCAGGAACCTAGTAGAATGGGATAGATTTAGATTTTATTTAATAGTCGCATGTGATGGCCAAAAAAGGTGTGACAAAAGCACGGCGCAGAGGTTTTGAACTGCAATCGTCAGAGCTATGGGGCAGCAAAAACGATCTAAGCGCACAATTTCAAATTCAATTGATCGGTTTTGAACCAAATCTGTCTCATTTTTCCTCCTTAAAGTCTCTATATAAAAAGCATGTTTTTCGAACTTTTTGGGGCTTATCTGGAGGGGGGCGCAGTAGGTTCTACAAAAGGTTGTGCACGCGTGTGTCACTACAAAATGCAGTGCATGACACAAGTCATCCAGAAACTAGGACATCACGCATCGAATCTGTGCTTTGTGACATTGTGGGTGAAAGGAGCTCTGAGCATGGATTCGTTAAACTGGGGTGAAACTTGACTATTGGACAAAAAGAGCAGGAACCTAGTAGAATGGGATAGATTTAGATTTTAATTAATAATCGCATGTGATGGCCAAAAAAGGTGTGACAAAAGCACGGCGCAGAGGTTTTGAACTGCAATCGTCAGAGCTAAAAACGATCTGAGCGCACAACTTCAAATTCAATTGATGGGTTTTGAAACCAAGTCTGTCCCATTTTTCCGTCTTAAAGTCTCTACGTTATTTGTTTTTTTGCGATTTTTTGGGGGCTCATCTTACCACGAAATAATCGTGAGTCAAGAGCCAAAAATGGTCTGAGGGTCCAAGCTATATGTTCATATGACCGAGCATGACTGGTAAAAGAGGGCTATAGGGTTTCCGGCACGACACAACGCATCCCAAAATAAATCACTACAAAATGCGTTTCCGATTTATGAGTATAAAATGGAACGCCGCTACAAGATACAGTGCACACCCTTTTACTACAAAAACTGGTGCACGGGTCCATTTTTTTTGCTTGAATTATCCACGAATCAGAGGATGGTACCAAGCACGTGTTCACCCTTTTAGTAGTGGAAATGGTAAGGGGGATACGTTAGGCAGTAGGCTGGCCTTAAACCCTTCCCGGCGCCCTAAGCTGCCCTTAAACCCTTCCCGGTGCCCTTGGCGGCCTCGCAGCATGTCCTTTGGCCACCTGCCGGGCGCTTTCCTGGAGATTTTCTTCTGGTTTCAGAAAGCAACGTTAGGCAGTAGGCTGGCCTTAAACCCTTCCCGGCGCCCTAAGCTGCCCTTAAACCCTTCCCGGTGCCCTTGGCGGCCTCGCAGCATGTCCTTTGGCCACCTGCTGGGCGCTTTCCTGGAGATTTTCTTCTGGTTTCAGAAAGCAACGTTAGGCAGTAGGCTGGCCTTAAACCCTTCCCGGCGCCCTAAGCTGCCTTTAAACTCTTCCCGGCGCCCTTGGCGGCCCAGCAGCATGTCCTTTGGCCACCTGCCGGGCGCTTTCCTGGAGATTTTCTTCTGGTTTCAGAAAGCAACGTTAGGCAGTAGGCTGGCCTTTTCACTCTGGAACCCTACAAAGACTGAAAACGAGTTTCCAAGCAAAGGCAAGCCACAAATACCCGGGAAGACATCCCAACAATGGAGGTTGAAAACTTACAGAGATCACACCAGAACCGAAAGCTTCATGAAGACTTCGACTGAAGACTTTGATAACTTTTTGATGACTTCGACAGGACATTCCGATGCCTCGGTGTCTTGCGAACGTCTCTCCAGTTGCGCGCCAGGTGCCACTGCCACCTTGGACCTTGGTCGCCCAATGCAGGTGCCTCTCCCAAAGCGACCCAAAAAATGACGAAATGGCAATAAATTTCATGAGGACAAACTATACGTATGAAACGCATTGCAACTATAGATTCAAAATGATTCAAAGGGGTTGCTGGAAGTGGGTGAAATGTGAAATCTCGTCGCTTGACTGTGTGATCTATACCCAGGAACCAGTCCTAGCCACAACCCTATCAAGCGGGCAGATGGCAGAGCACCCCATCATTTTCGCCGAAACAAACAAGGAATCCTTCATCCGCATAGCCGGACATCTCAGTTGACCATCTCAGTTGACACACTGTATAGCCGAACAAATTGCGGGCAACTCACTGAGACCATTGCCGTACAGCACAAGCTCCTGCAACTGGTCGAGTTCTGACAGCATATTGGCCCAGACTTCAGCAGATAACTCGCCGAGTTTGTTGTGACTCAGAAAGAGCACCTGCAAGTTGTCAAGCCCCGTAAACAGATTATCCCAGACTTCCAGAGGCAACTCGTTCAGCCTGCACCTATCGAGGACAAGTATTTGCAGGTTGCCCAGCGTGGAAAAGGCTTCAGCATGCAACTTGCTGAGATCATTTCTGACCAACCAAAGCTCCTGCAAGTGGCTGAGCCCTGCAAACGATTTGGACCAGACTTTAGAAGGCAACTCGCCGAGTTTGTTGGACCTCAGGTTCAGCTTCCGCAAGTTGCTAAGACCTGCGAAGAGATGGGCCCACACTTCAGCAGGCAACTTACTGAGCTTGTTGGTCCCCAGGTTGAGATCTTGCAACCTGCCGAGCCCAGAAAAGACTTCAGCAGGTAGCTCACTGAGCGTGTTCCGACCCAGGTCGAGCTCCTGCAACCTGCCGAGCCCGGAAAAGACTTCAGCAGGTAGCTCACTAAGCTCGTTTTGATACAAGTAAAGCTTCTGCAAGTTGCCGAGCTCCGCAAAAACTCCAGCAGGTAGCTCACTAAGCTCGTTTTGATACAAGTAAAGCTTCTGCAAGTTGCCGAGCTCCGCAAAAACTCCAGCAGGTAGCTCTCTGAGCTTGTTCCGTCCTAGGCCGAGCTCTCGCAACTTGCTAAGCGCTGAAAAGACTTCAGCAGGTAGCTCACTGAGCGAGTTGTAACTCAGGTCGAGCTCCTGCAACCTGCCGAACCCGGAAAAGACTTCAGCAGGTAGCTCACTGAGCGAGTTGTAACTCAGGTCGAGCTCCTGCAACCTGCCGAACCCAGAAAAGACTTCAGCAGGTAGCTCACTGAGCGAGTTGTAACTCAGGTCGAGCTCCTGCAACCTGCCGAACCCGGAAAAGACTTCAGCAGGTAGCTCACTGAGCGAGTTGTCATGCAGGTCGAGCTGCTGCAACCTGCCGAGCCCGGAAAAGACTTCAGCAGGTAGCTCACTGAGCGAGTTGTAACTCAGGTCGAGCTCCTGCAACCTGCCGAACCCGGAAAAGACTTCAGCAGGTAGCTCACTGAGCGAGTTGTAACTCAGGTCGAGCTTCTGCAACCTTCCGAGCCCGGAAAAGACTTCGGCAGGTAGCTCACTGAGCGAATTTGACCCCAGGTCAAGCTTCTGCAAGTTGTTGAGCCCTGCGAAGACTTCAGCAGGCAACTCGCTGAGTTTGGTGGACCTCAGGTTGAGAATCTGCAAGTTGCTGAGTCCTGCAAAGACTCCAGCAGGCAACTCACTGAGTTCGTTCCAACCCAGGTCCAGCTCCTGGAGTTTGCTGAGCCCTGAAAAGATTTTGCCTGGCAAATCAGCCAGCTGGTTTGAACCAAGGTCGAGCACCTGCAGCAAAGGAGTCTTATCAAAGATGTGATTTGGCAGAGAGTTCAACATGTTTTCGCTCAGATCAAGAACTTGTAGCAGGGGGCTGTGCTGCAAAAGCTCTTGAGGAAGTACGCTCAGCTGGTTTCCACCAATGATCTGTGTGCCCAGTGTTTCCCCCTCCTCGTTATATTTCCCCCCCAGCAAGAATTTCTCCAAGACTGGCATCGGGCGCAGCAAGTCTTCTGGCAACACCTTCAATCGGTTTTGGCTCAGCGACAAGATTTTCAAGTTTGACAAGCCGCTGAACGTGTCTGACTCCACCTGTTGCAAACCCAAGTGGCCCAGGTCCAAGAGTTGCAGGCTCTCCAACGGGGCAAACACCCTCTCAGGCAAAACAGACAACCGATTGGCAGAAAGCGACAACCGTTGCAAGCCCCTTGAAGAAGCGAAGGCATCCTCCGCAACACTTGTGATCCTTTGCTTGTTCAAACTCACATCTTTGAGGCGAAGAACGCCTACAAGGTGGCAGTTCGCGAGGTGCTTTACACCATCGTCCTTTTCCTGACAGCGACACGGAAAGCATCCGAAATCATCCTTGTGAATCGGGTAGAAGTGCGTTGAAAGCAATAGAGCAATGATCGTGACAAGCAAACAGGGCGAATACCTAAGCAGTGGTTGCAAGGAGAAACAAAGAACTCGAGTTCATCCATCAAAGCCCGATGTTGTGAAAAGGGGGGCATTCCGGCACAGCACAAACTCACGCCATGATGAAACAGAAACCCAATCTCAGGGGGATTGATATTGAAGACACAGGTATCATAGGTATCGATTTTTTTACTTCGCGAGTGCCTTTGCTGGGACTCCTGCATCTATGCCATCCGACGGCACCTTGCAACCAACAGCACCTTGCAACTGTGGAATCCTGCAACCCTGGAAACCCTGAAATACTTGGAATGCACCTCGGAATCCTGGACCTGTGAAACTAAGTGGGAACCCTGAAACGTGCTGAAAAACCTTTCAAAAGCCTGTGGAAGCCCCCTTGGCTGTTGATGCTGGGGAACAACACTTTAAGAAGTGGTGTATCAGACTGTATTAGTATGCTTGAGGACGCACAAAAGGGTGCAGCAAGTACAGTAAAGCTGAGAACAACAAGACGCCTCCTCTGTACAAATATATTGAGGGGCTTCGAGATACGCACATGACAAATTGTGTCAACAGGTCCAACAGGTTGCGAAACCACGATGGATTGAAAATTGCGGAGACAACAAAAAACGAAACATAACGAAACCAATGCAGCAAAAATGCAAGGCTTTGCAACAAATCCGATATCTCTTTGAGCAAGAAAATCTCGATGGGCTCAGCAGTGACTGGGAAGCAGAGTTCGGTAAGCTTTGCAACTTCTTCCAGTACGTCGATCGATCGCTTCGCTCTAAGGCACGGCAAACAGTGCAAACATGTGCAAGGGAATAATAAACAGCAGAGAAACCAAAAAAGTCGGCTGGGAACGCAAATGCCGGGTCCAATTCTGCTTGGAAGTTGACCGAAGCCTCATCCCCGAAATTTCCTCGAATGGCTTGGTCCAGCTGCAGTTCGTAGATGGCCAGCAAGGTGATGATGAGGTATGTGCTGGTGTAAGCAATATCAAGAACTGCATCCATCATCGCAGCACCCCGGCGCACCCACTTCACAGAGGGGACGGCCAACAGAATGGTTGGATAGATGCTGTTCAGACATAGGAAACCCACAAAAGCCCAAAAACATCCTTCAAACGCATCTGAATGCTTCGGAGCTGAATGGAATGCAAATGACACAAGGCCACCCATGATGTGGAGCTTTCCGAAAGCCTGCAGCATCACCGTGAATAACTGCAGCATTGCAACTTTGAGGCCGTAGAGCGTGCCTTCAATGCCAAAATACTCCTCGTAGAGCAGCTGGGTCGGTTTCAGCGGTCTCAAATTGATATTGGCTGACCGACACCGGCGCAAGTCGCTCAGGAGGACGATCATCAAGGCCAGGTATGGCAAAGAGAAAACAATGGAAGGCAACAGCTGCGAAAGGCTCTCCTCCAACCATCCTCCAGAATCAGCAGCGGCAGCCTCCGCCAATGTCCCATCACTGGGTTCAACTGTCTGCTTGAGAGCAAAAGTATCTCGGATCAATTGTGGAAGCTTGGAACGGATGAAAGGTGGACTATACCGCACAAAGTATTGCCCCCCAAAGTACACTGCTGCAAGTAATGAGCTGATCCGAAGCAAAGCAACAACAACGACCACCAATCGTGATTGCTGTGCTGGTCGCCCAGACATAAGCAAAGGATCTACCTGCAAACTGCCTGCCAGGAGTCCCACCTGTTCTGCCAAGTGGTGCACATCATCCACTTGATTCTCCAGCTTTGTCAAAGAGGCTTCACGGAAACGGATCGTGGCTAAATAGTGGTTGATCTTGACCACCATCTCGGCACATCTGACACCAGCTTGGGCTGAAGCAAAAAAATCACGGGTACGCACCATCTCAATTTCCCTCAACTCATCATGCTCTGCTCTGGTTTTGAGAAAGCACCACGCACTGAGCATTATTTCCCAATCATCGAAGATTACATCGCAATACAAGAGATCTACGATTCGACTGGGTTCACCTTCCCGCACAACAGCCTCTTGTGCCACTGGCACTGTCATCAGTACGGGCCGCAAATCTTGCCGAGATATGGAACCAGGCTGCTCCTCCAAGAACTCTCGCAGTGGAAGGCACAGATTCTTGTCGAAGTCATCAAGATGCTTTCTGGCTTCGACGAAGTGTTCCGTCAAGCTTGTAACTTGAGGCTGGGCAATATCGTCTCTACCCCAATCACCAAAAAGCCTGGACATGTCATTCTGCAAATTCTTTGCATACAAAGCTTCCGATTCAACTTCAAGCCTCCTTGACAGTGTTTGCATTCTGTTGAGCCGAGATGTGGTGTAAAAAATGCTGACAATTGCTATTGAGATAACAATCAGAAAAATCAACGTGCCAGACACTCCTGTTGACTGAGAAAAGCTATAACTTGCAACGGGCAACAGGCTGAGAACCAGAAGAACCAACAAAAATCGGCTCTCTACCTCTGCCACTGCTTGTGCAAGCATCAGCACACTAAGCTCCAGATTCTGGCGCCAAGCATTTCCCGCAACACAAATCCTCTTGAAAAGGCCCGACCAGCGGTGCCCATCACAATAACCGCTCTCAGAAGAGTGAAAAGAATGACACGAAGGATGGCTGCATGGGAACGGTTTGCCTTCATCAAACATCTCCTGTTGAGCGCTGTGAGTCTCTGTCTCTGCATCTTCTCCAGCTGATTCGTCACTGCTTGTGGCGCTGGACCTGCCAAACCTGGTTGGCTCAAAGTACACTGAGCTGACGTGTGGCAGCTGGCGGGCACTGAGTTGTCGCATGCGTTGCCAGATGAAACGGAAGCTCCGGGTGCAACGCCCTTTGATGACACCGCCAAAATCAACATGAGCAAATCCAGGGAACCAGCTTCGCTTTGGCAAACCTTCAATGTTCACCCAAGTGTCCAAGCTGCCTTGTAACCATTTCAGTGACTTGATGGATTGGTGAAGTTCCATCCTCGCATCAATTGACACCTGGCCACATCCGCTGAGATCAATAACTATACTCTCCAAGTTTCGCGAAGACTGCAAAGCTGAACTAAAGCATCCGAATTCTTCCAAACATGGCAAGTTCATGAACCTGCAGCCACTGGACCATGGCAGCTGAGAAAAATCAAAAAAACAATATCATTTCCATAGAAACAAAAAGAAAGCGCGGCAAACAATATGCTGAAAATCATATTTTTTGCTGGTTCAAGATGAAGAAAAATGACTGGAAATTCACAACTCAGCGCACCATAGCTCGAGGTACATGAGGTTCTCCATCTCCCTCAGGGCAACTCCAAGCCCTGCCGCAGTCCTGAAGTGCGAGGAACCTGTGAAGCGCAACTTCAACTGGACCAAAGATTTCAAACACTGCACCGTCGATGTAAACATGTCCAGAGTCTCAAGACCCGAGAATCCCAGATCTAATCGCAAAACGCGCAACTCTGCAGGTAGGCTTTCGATCAGCACGTCAAGCTCATGGTCAGAAAAATTCTGGCACCCAGTCAGTGAAAGCTGCACTATCTTTCTACCAACGTCTGCCTTTACAGCTCTGGCCAGAAGTTCAGTGCATCTTCCTTGAAGGACAAATCCGTACCAGCTGGATAAAGCGAAGTGCGAAGCAAGAGCTTCATCTACTCGCTGGAAATTCGGATCCCCAGCGGGGTACGACTGCAAAAGCTCAAAGTCACAAGTTCCAAGACGAGAAAGAGCTATGCTGTTCAGTATACGAACTTTGTCGATGTTCTGCGTGGCATGAGCTTCCTTGAGCTGTCCAACATTCAAACTCATGATTATGGCTCGGACACCTTCTGGAAAAAGAGAGGCCTTAAATTAGAATGAGCTATTTTTGCGAGGTGACATACATAAAATGCAAATGGAACAATATGAACAATGGACCATGGACCTTGTCCATTCAATCGATCGTCCAAATTCATAAAACGGTTCTCCAAACAACGTCAAAACAGCAAAAGTTTCTTGCAATCCCGCAGCAAGTTTCTTCAATCTTTACCTTCAAGCCCTTTTCTAAAAGGTCCAGAGGAAAGTGACGCTCACGAGCTGCTTTGTGGTGCAACCCGATGATGCCAATCATTCGACTTTCCGCTCCGGCAAGTCCATCAGTAAGCACGTGAGCCTCAGAGATCAACAAGTTTGGAAGGGTCAAAACATCACTTATCACTTATCACCTCTTTGTAACGATATATGGAAATGGAGGCTTACAGTAAGGTGATGTGAAACGGTTCACCATGGTACAGAAATGGGGTTACGGTAAAGGCGATGGTCTCAACCTTTCGAGCAGACCACGCAAAGGAAATGTCCACACAAGGCCACCCCTTCTGTGTCGAGCAGCTTTGTCATATGCGTCAGTGGCTCCCACATCAAGCAGTAAACGTCGTCTGGACCAGTTGCCCTCTCGATGTTCGATCGCCTTGGTCGCTTTTAGGGTGAAAATACCGGAATTGTTTACACCAGTGTCTCCTTCGATCCACTATCTACTGAAGCATTGCCTGCCTTTACGAACATGACCTGGTGTTGCTCCTGCTCGTTATACCCCATTCACATGTATGCAAATCGCATTTTGCACTGAAACAAGCTAGCTGCTAGCTGGACAAATCAAAACGTGTCCCTTCAGGCAGAACTCACAAATCAAAAAAACTCACGTTCATGTCACCTTTTTTCTCGTTCTATGATGCTTTCTCGCACTTCTAGGAATTTCTAAGGCTGTGGCCATGGCTTCCTCGAAGCAGCACCAAATCCTTTCGAAAGGCGTTCCGTTGTTGTTGTAAGCGGACGTCAACCTGCTCCTCACCGAAGTGAAGTAGTTAAGACGCCATAGTATGCCATCTGCGAGAATCAAGTTCCCATACTTCTCCAAGCAAAACTCAAAGGAAGCGAAACCTGCCTGAAATAAAAAAGAAGTAAACACAGTGCGCCAGCTAGCATTCCGCATGGAATGTTTGTTGATCAAGTACGACTTGCCAAAAAGGTAAAGTCCGTAGCCTCTGCAGACGCCAAACTGCTGCAGCCCAAGCCACGGCTCGCTGATGTCGCTGCACAGCCGCAGCGATCATGGAGCGTGAGTCACGCAACACCTCACCTGCCTGAGCATCGGCTGTCGCATTGAGAACGCGGCAGAGATGAACATCAATCCAACCATCTGGTGGTGTCCAGTCAGGCACCTTGTTGTGAGAAGGGATCCAAGTGCAAACAGTGCCCTGAATCAATAAGCCGCTGATCCGCTGCCAGAAAAGCGGCAAGTCACCCTCCCAACGGCCAGTGCTAATGCCTCGCTGAAGCCGCCGCACCAAAGCCTGATTGTCAATCAAGAGCATCACCGGTCTGTTAGCTGCAGAAGAGGCTAAACAAGCTTGCAGAAGAGCAGCACGCTCACCTGCAGCAGGTGTTTGCTCAAAACCAGTCACGGCACCTTGAACAGTGGTGCCTGAAAGTGTCGAAACCGCCCAGCTAGCTCTTTGCCATCGATCACAGGAAGTAGCTATGATACAACTGCCGTCCAAACCCAAGGTGGGTCGCTGAAGAGGATCGAATTGCTGAATAAAAGTAACCAAAGCAGGATCTGCAACCATGTTGGAAAAAGGCAACACAGGAGGAGCATCCACAAGTGGAACCAGCAAACGACGTTCAGTAGCGCTCCTGAACTCACCATCCCATGGCTGCGCTTGGCAGTGAAAAGTGAGATGTTCTCGATCAGGAGACCGCAATCCACATTCACAACTCAAAGCAGAACCAAAGCGCTCTGTGACCCTGCCATCCACTGCAGCACCAGTCAAAACCCTGCGACTGTAGTAATCCATGCCTAAAGCTGCATTTGCCTGAAAAAGGAAAACCGGCTCCTTGCCGTTTGGCCATCGACCATCCGTTTTGGTGTCTTTAGTCCACAAACCAACGAGCCATGAATGGATAGCGGCCTTTTGCAAGCTTTTCAAAGACATCCACCCAGGTTTCAAAATCCCAGCAGGCGTGTGCCACAGGCCATCGTCAAGTCGCCATTTCCAATCTTTGAGCACTGCTTTCCAGCGAGGAGCAGGCGAGGTAGCTGCAGGCAACCCTTGGGCACGGCGGCATTGCCGATTCCATTCCGCCCGGGCGGCGGTGAACTGGAGCGCAAACATCGGATGTAGTCTTGCAGAACCCAAAGAATTCCAAAAGAGCAGCCGGCTCCTACCTGGAGGAGCCCTTCGACCCCAAAGTGCAGTTTCGATCATAGATGTCCATGTTCGAATGGTTCTTGCACTGAAGTGATGAAAAGCACCGGACCAAGCAAATAAAGATATCACCAACTTATGCACCAATGCAATGCGAGTGCCTAAGTGCTGTGCTGCCAAACGAATTTTGAGACACCGTCGCTGAATGTTGTCACTGACAATATCCGCATCAACACAAGAACTGGGGCGTGACAAATTGTATTGAATGCCAAGCAGTGTGAAAGTATCCGCAGGTACACCTACTAAATCTTTCTTCTTGCGCACCTTGGCAACCAGATGCGGTTTGGTGGCGAAGCTAGCCAATTTGTCAGGGTGAAGTTCGAAGCCGAGAATAGCATCGGCTTGCGCTCCCGCAGTCATGGCGTTGATGACCACTTCAAAACTTTGACAACCTTGTTTCCACATGGTGCGATCGTCCAAATAAATAGCCAAAGAAATCCTTGGTTCCTGCCGTTTGACAAACCTCACCCAAACTGTCATCAAAGCGTTCAGTAGCGCAGGGCTGGCTGGACAGCCTTGCAACAAACCCCGTTGAGCAATAACCGGATGAGGGTGATAAGAACCTTGCCAAGCAAACCAACGACGCTGTTCACTGTAAAAATCAGCGAGTAAATCACAAATTGATGAGGGAGCACCGAACCATCGCCACACTTTAATGGCTGTCTGAGGGCAAACTGAATCAAAACACTTGCGAACATCAGCTTTGCACCCGACCAAATCGACACGAGACTGCTTTGCCGCGCTGACAGCTTCGTAGAAACGTTCATGGACTTCCATGATGCCCTTGCCTGGTAGACCACCAAAAAGTTCGGGCGAAGCCCATTCCGCAATCCAAGGCTGTAATTTTTTCAGAGTGGCACTCATGCAAATACGCCACAGGACAGTGACAATGGCTAAAGGGCGCATGCCACCAGTAGCTTTTGGTAACAAAGCAATTCTAACATCTTTCCACATCGTAGGAACACAGCCATGTCGCAAGCAAGCATCCCAAAGAGCACCGACCTGATCCCAAAAAGCAATGGGAAGATTGCACAAATGGAGAGCTGTCCAGGCATCCATGCCCGGAGCCTTGTCCTTCGCTTTGAGCGCAATCCGAACCAATTCAGAACCACTAACCTGAATACAGTCATCCGGCAATGGATCGCTTGCAGAGCCAATCTGAGAGTACAACTGGTCCCCCAGATTCAAATTCGGAAGCGACCCTGGATTCCAATACCTCTCCCAATCCAATGCTGCGCACTTGGCCCTATCTGCAGGTAGAATGGGGCCATCAAAACTTGCAGTAGGACTGGCGGGCGGCACCTGTTTGACCCACCTGCCTAGTTTGGTGGCATTTTCCTGCACGCTGTCCTTCCACGCCTCCAAGCGTAACTTGGACGCTGCTGTAGCTTCTGCATTTGCCAATTCTAGCACTGCACTAACCAACCTGGGGTCATCCAAAGAGAAAAAAGCCAAAGAATGATGTAAATGAGGGCCATCACGAACCAACTTCTTCTCCAACTCTGGCAACGGGGCCTTTTGGTACTCCACCACTCTTCGTGCGAAGCGTCTGAGCTTGCGCTCTTTCACTGTTTGCAAAGAAGGCGCTTTTGAAGACGGAGGACTGGCAATTTGCTGCGGGCCCTGGCGCATAGCACGACCAGTTTTGCCACGTGCGAGAAGAAGAGATTCTGCGCAGTTGCTAAGTAAGGTCCAAGCAGAGTCCACGTTGCCTGTACTCAATGCATTTCCAAAATCGTCACATACTTCTTCCCAAGCACTTAGCCAAGAAGCTTCAGCGACCTTTTCAGAATGCAAAGGGGCACCAACTGGGAGAGTCCACGGTGTGGATAATGAACCAGGCACATGCAAGTTGTAAACCACCGCGTCATGGTCAGCCACGCCAAGATGTTGCTCCCTACCAGTAATAATTAACCGAGGAGTGCACAAGCCATAGTCAATGACCACACCTGTATAAACACCTGCAGCAGTTCGATGTGTACCACCTAAAACACGATCTCCGCAAACCAGCTCATCACAGGACCGCCACTGTCCAGTAGCCAAAACGTTAGAAATTGGCCAACAATGAATTTCCAAATTGAAGTCACCCATGATCACTGTATCTTCACCACAAGTAGCAACAAACTCGAACAGCGCACCCAGCGCACGGCTGGCAGCTGTGCGATCAGAAGCATGTAAGTAAACATTGATGAGAATCAACGGCCTTTGCTGAGGTCTATAGAGTTTGACGGCCATGGATCTTTCCACAGACACCATGTCGACAGGAAGGGCCAAGGCCTCAGCAGGCCATTTTGTTAGAACCAATGTACCACCTTCCACTACATTTTTCGAATTTCTTCCTTGAGGGCCAGGAAAAAGTTGCCACCCGCGTGCCTTGACGGCACGAGTCACAGCATTCCAGCTGTGATTGTTAACTCTAGTTTCTTGAAGACACAGAACATGTAAATTCTGGAGCTGAGCAAAGTCAAGCACACCACCCAAGCGGCCTCCCAAGGACCGTACATTCATAGTCCCCAACCGCATAGTGCTGTCAGAGCCCGTCATGGGTTCTGATCCACAGCGCCATCCTGCTGCAATCCCAAAATGTCCAAAGCTCGCGAAGCAGCTCGCTGTCTGGCACTTGGAGCCTGAGCCGCAAGAGGCACCAAAATATCCCTCTGGCCCTTTCGAAACCAGCTGAATCCAGCACCAAAAGAACTCCCTCAGACATCTGCATAGCTCTGTAGAATGAAGTGCTGCGTGGGTTGCTTTTGATATCCTCTTCCACGCAGTGCTGGTTATTGGCATATGCACAGACCCAATAGAATGTACTGCTTGAGAGTTCTCGCACCAGAGCATGCTGCTCCAAGCAGGCCAGAAACTTACAAACAGGCTCCTCACAGATCTGCCCAACACAAAATTGGACGTGCTTCAAAGCAATAGATTGACTTTCATCTATCCCTACGCTGGATGTTCATTTCTTGGGATTTTTCTTTTTTTAGTGGAAAAAGTAACTTGTTGCCGACAGACAATGCAATAACACGGTCTCAAACAACCTTGAGAGTTTGCCTATCCAAGGCTCGATCCAAGCATGTGACACAAACCAGTGAGGTCTCTGCACTTGAATCGCCATGAGCTCTACCATGCTGCAGCCCTTTTTCGCATAGCCGTCCTGGGATTCTGCATAATGTTGCCAATTAAAAAAAGAAAAACGGTAGATTCCTCAAATTGGAAAATGTTGTCACATCATCAACAAATCCAGGCTTCGGTGGCTGGTTTGATGATCCAATGATTCGCATGATACAAGTTGAAGGTCTCAAACTGCAGCCTTGTCCCATGCTGTTCTCCGAAAGTCTCGCACCATCTGTCAGCCATCTTGGAGATGAAAGCAACGATTTTTGCCAATTGCTCGCACGTGATCCCTCGCTCTGCAGTATCTTTGATGCAGAAAGCCTCCTCCGACGTGTGTGGGGCGCACCAACAAATGCAGCAAATGAAATTGGAATGGAATTCAAAAAGCATTATGAAGTACCCTCAAAAAGGTGCAATCATGGGCCAATCTCTGAAATGCAAAAAACTTCGAACAGCAGTTTCTCATGGCCTATTTGATCCTGGTTCACCTTGGTTTCACATTGGCCTCAACGAGATCGCAGTGACCGACCCTTCCCCGCAGCAAGTAGATCTCAACCGTGAAACGCGGTGTCGATCCACGGCGCTTGTTGTTGCTGGTGTCTGAATCATGCGGTGGCCGACTGGCAACTAAAAAATTGGGATGTTTGCGCTACAGTATATAATCACATATAATCTGCCTTGTGCCTTTTTGCTTGACAAAAAGAACAAAGATGCAGGTTTGTCTCCTGGTTGGTGATCTCTGAGTAGTTTGTCAAGATCAAAGTGCTGTGGTGGGTTGCCTCCACAATGTCATCGCACTGCAGCTGGCAGACCCCACTTGAAAGCAACTTGTTCCCATGCCATGGACTGTCTGGCAAACGCTCACGTAGCAGTAAAATAATGTCAGCAGCGGTGCTCGAAGCAGTCAGTTTGATATCAAAGTAACCATGTCCAGGAATATCCACAGAAACCGAGTGCTTTGCGCTGTCCAGCAGTACGAATTACAGTAATTGCAGTCTACAACACGTAGTGTGCAGGAACTTTCTCTTGAGAAGCGTGAAATTGGGTTGCTTTGTTCGTATGTGTTTTGCTTGACTGGGTTGGTTTTCATGTCAAAGTCAATAGCACCGCACAATGCAAATGCGGTACAAGTCCGTCTTGAGAAAACGCCAGAGGGGCAAAAACAAAAACAACCAAACCACCTTCAAGACAACATGCAATAAACATGGCCAACATGGCCAACATGCCCGAAAACAACCAAAACCACTTCACAGAACCCTTAAAAAAGGAAGCCATGTCTAAATAGCTGGGGTGCATCTTCAGATATACTATATGACGACATGTTTTGATCCATCATGCCAATTTAAATGTTCAATGCTTGGTTTCCACACTCTTCCAGGACCACTGCAGGGAGGTCCTGCAGGTGTTGAGCCCACACCAATGAATGACGCGAAATCGCCAAACTCTAAGATTCTGTTGCACCAAGATCGGGGGCATCAAGTTGGCTTTGCCCGGAACCCTAAGGGAACAGGGCAACGAACATTTTCTCCAATTTCCAACAAATCTAATTCCAAGGACAGCAGCTGACGCGGCATCCTCTGGCAGAGTTGCTGGCAAAATGCACCTTTGCGGCGCTGGGCAGGATCAGACAGACAAGCGAAAAGCCAACGGACGAGTTTCAGGAACCAGGTGAACCACAGGTTTAAAAGTAATGTAATTACTCCGAACTCCGAACTTTGAATTTCGGAAATGTACATACTCCGGCAATCTAGCCTGGCCATGAAAACTCAATGTTTCAATAGGAAAGTCAACTGTAAAAGCAGGATTTCCTATCACCAGGTTTCACAACCAAAGGATAAATGTTGGGGTTGGAAGTACTTGCCACCTGCACCGGGGGCCTCAACATCTCTCAATGCAGTTGACCTATCCAAAATCCATGGGCCGCATAATGCTTGAAAGATGATGGGAATGTATGCAATCTTCCAGATGTTCCAGAAATGTTGCTGCCAATGATAATCAAGGTATATCAAGGTCATAATCTCGTTGTTTTTCATTATGAAAACTCGTGTTACTAGTAGTATGTCAGTTGGTATCAACTCTAAATCATTCTAAATCCCTGGCCATGTCCTCACCCCACGACTCTCGAAACTCGTCAATCGCGCAGTGCTGGGCGTTCGACCAGCTGCCGCAGTGAACTTCCTGCAGCGCTGGGATGAAGCCAGGCTCATCTTTTTCCTTGGGCTGCGAAGCCCATTTCCACCGGGGACAGTCCCAGCAAACTATGGACTTTTGGATAAGGCGCCCTTAGGATAACTGGTGTCTATCGGAATCCACATGCGAAAAGCCGGTAATATGGAGCAGCTTGCGGAATAGTCACATGGTTGTCCTTCATCGGTCCACACATTGAGTCGTGTAAACACCCCAAAGAATGGAAACCATCTCAACTTGAAGGTGTTGAACTTCCATACAAGTTCTGGCATTGATAAGATGTTGTAAGCGTGTACATGGATAAACCCTAACCCTTGCTGCATCGTCCTCCATGGTAGAAACCCTGGCAATTGTCACTATCTGCAAAGCTTTCCTCAAGGGATGCACCAAAACATTTGAGATCTTCCAGGGTCAAGTCCAGGCACCTTTTTCCCAGCTAAGCCATGGTTTTTGATCCAGCGGATCGACCCCCACCAGATTCTGGATTCCAATGGTGTTTTATGGTGTTATGTTGTATGATGTTGTCATGTTCTTAAAAGGGATGGGCCATACACCCACAACTTGTCGAAACGCAAAAATTCTCGGCGTGATGTTCCCATTTGGAGCCATTGGTGCCTGGTCCAAGGCGCAGCGTGCCAAATGGCAGCACTCAGCACTTCATGCGGTGGACACAGTGGTTACACCTATCTCAGCGCTTCTTTCCACGTTTTTCAAAGAAACAACTTCTGTTCTGCTCCCTTCAGACTGTCTTTTTATTGTTGGAAGTCTTTCACCACAAGAGGGCCAATCTTGAACCCTACAAAGACTGAAAACGAGTTTCCAAGCAAAGGCAAGCCGCAAATACCCGAGAAGACATCCCAACAATGGAGGTTGAAAACTTACACAGATCACACCAGAACCGAAAGCTTCATGAAGACTTCGACTGAAGACTTCGATAACTTTTTGATGACTTCGACAGGACATTCCGATGCCTCGGTCTGCGAACGTCTCTCCAGTTGCGCGCCAGGTGCCACTGCCACCTTGGACCTTGGTCGCCCAATGCAGGTGCTACTCTCAAAACGCCCCAAAAAATCACGAAACAAGAATAGAATGCAATAAATTTCACGAGGACAAACCATATGAAATGCATTGCAACTAGATTCAAAGGGGTTGTTGGAAGTGGGTGAAATGTGAAATCTCGTCGCTTGACTGTGTGATCTATACCCAGGAATCAGTCCTAGCCACAACCCTATCAAGCGGGCAGATGGCAGAGCACCTCATCATTTTTGCCGACACAAACAAGGAATCCTTCATCCGCATAGCCGGACATCTCAGTTGACCATCTCAGTTGAAACACCGTATAGCCGAACAAATTGCGGGCAACTCACTGAGATCATTACCGTACAGCCAAAGCTCTTCCAGTCTTCCGAGCCCTGAAAACATATTGGCCCAGACTTCAGCGGGTAATTCGCCGAGTTTGTTGTCATCCAGCAAGAGCACCTGCAAGTTGTCGAGCCCCGTAAACAGATGATCCCAGACTTCAGGAGGCAACTCGTTCAGCCTGCACCCATCGAGGGCAAGTTTTTGCAGGTTTCCCAGCGTGGAAAAGGCTTCAGCATGCAACTTGCTGAGATCGTTTCCGTCCAAGTAAAGCTCCTGCAAGTGGCTGAGCCCTGCAAACACTTTGGACCAGACTTTAGAAGACAACTCACCGAGCCTGTTGTACCTCAGGTTCAGCTTCCGTAAGTTGCTAAGACCTTCGAAGAGATGGGCCCACACTTCAGCAGGCAACTCACTGAGATCATTCTCGTTCAGCCAAAGCGTTTGCAGACTTCCGAGCCCTGAAAACATATTGGCCCATACTTCAGCGGGTAACTCGCCGAGTTTGTTGTTATCCAGCATGAGAAACTGCAAGTTGTCGAGCCCCGCAAACAGATTGGCCCAGACTTCCAGAGGCAACTCATTCAGCCTGCACCTATCGAGGACAAGTTTTCGCAGGTTGCCCAGCGTGGAAAAGGCTTCAGCATGCAACTTGCTGAGATCGTTTCCGCCCAAGTAAAGCTCCTGCAAGTGGCTGAGCCCTGCAAACGATTTGGACCAGACTTTAGAAGGCAACTCGCCGAGTTTGTTGGACCTCAGGTTCAGCTTCCGCAAGTTGCTAAGACCTGCGAAGAGATGGGCCCACACTTCGGCAGGCAACTCGCCGAGCTTGTTGGTCAGCAGGTTGAGATGTTGCAACTTTCTGAGCCCTGAGAAGACTTCAGCAGGTAACTCATTGAGCGAGTTGTGACCCAGGTACAGTTCCTGCAAGTTGCTGAGTCCTGAAAAGACTCCAGCATGCAACCGAGTGAGCGAGTTGTACCCCAGGTTGAGCTTCTGCAAGTGGCCGAACCCTGCGAACAGATGATCCCAGACTTCGACAGGTAACTCATTCAGCCTGCACCCATCGAGGACAAGTTTTCGCAGGTTGCCCAGCGTGGAAAAAGCTTCAGCATGCAACTTGCTGAGTTTGTTGTATTGCAGGTACAGCTCCTGCAAGTTGCTGAGTCCTGAAAAGACTCCAGCATGCAACCGAGTGAGCGAGTTGTACCCCAGGTTGAGCTTCTGCAAGCTGCTGAGACCTGAGAAGACTTCAGCAGGCAACTCACTAAGTTTGGTGGACCTCAGGTGGAGAATCTGCAAGTTGCTGAGTCCTGCAAAGACTTCAGCAGGCAACTCGCTGAGATCGTTGCTATGCAGGTCAAGCTCCTGCAGCCTGCCGAGCCCGGAAAAGACTTCAGCAGGTAGCTCACTGAGAGTGTTCCAACTCAGGTTCAGCTTCTGGAGTTTGTTGAGCCCTGAAAAGATTTTGCCTGGCAATTCAGTCAGCTTGTTTGAACCAAGGTCGAGGGTCTCCAACAAAGGAATTTTATCAAGGATGTTGTGTGGCAGCGAGGTCAACTTGTTTTCGCTCAGATCGAGAACTTGTAGCAGGGGGCTGTGCTGCAAAAGCTCTTGCGGAAGTATTTTCAGTTCATTTCCATCAACGATCCGTTTGAACTGCTCATCAGTTTTCCCCCCCAGCAAGAATTTCTCCAGGGCTGGCATCGGGCGCAACAAGTCTTCTGGCAACACCTTCAATCGGTTTTGGCTCAGCGACAAGATTTTCAAGTTTGACAAGCCGCTGAACGTGTCTGACTCCACCTGTTGCAAACCCAAGCGGCCCAGGTCCAAGAGTTGCAGGCTCTCCAACGGGGAGAACACATTTTGAGGCAAAACAGACAGCCGATTCCCAGAGAGCGACAACCGTTGCAAGCCCCGTGAAGAAGCGAAGGCATCCTCCGCAATACTTGTGATGCTTTGCTCGTTCAAACTCACATCTTTGAGGCAAAGAACGCCTACAAGGTGGCAGTTCGCGAGGTGCTTTGCACCATAGTCCTTTTCCTGACAGCGACACGGAAAGCATCCGAAATCATCCTTGTGAATCGGGTAGAAGTGCGTTGAAAGCAATAGAGCAATGATCGTGACAAGCAAACAGGGCGAATACCTAAGCAGCGGTTGCAAGGAGAAACAAAGAACTCGAGTTCATCCATCAAAGCCCGATGGTATGAAAGGGGGCCATTCCGGCACACAACTATTGAAGACATAGGTATCATAGGTATCCATTTTTTTACTTCGCGAGTGCCTTTGCTGGGACTCCTGCAACTATGCCATCCGATGGCACCTTGCAACCAACAGCACCTTTCAGCTGTGGAATCCTGGAACCCTGGAAACCCTGAAATACTTGGAATGCACCTCGGAATCCTGGACCTGTGAAACTCCTAAGTGGGAACCCTGAAACGTGCTGGAAAACCTTTCAAAACCCTGCAAAACCCTTAACTGAGATCGCAAAGCTGTTGATGCTGTTGGGGAACAACACCTTAAGACGTGGTGTATTAGTATGCTTTGGGATGCACAAAAGGTGCAGCAAGTACAATTAAGCTGAGAACAAAATGCCCCCTCTTTACAAATATGTTGCGGGGCTTCAAGATACTCACATGACAAATTGTGTCAACAGGTTGCGAAACCACGATGGATTGAAAATTGCAGAGACAACATAAAACGAAGCCAATGCAGCAAAAATGCAACGCTTTGCAACAAATCCGATATCTCTTTGAGCAAGAAAATCTCGATGGGCTCAGCAGTGACTGGGAAGCAGAGTTCGGTAAGCTTTGCATTTTCTTCCAGTAAGTCAATCGATCCGTGCGCTCCAAGGCACGGCAAACTGTGCAAACATGTGCAAGTGAATAGTAGAAAGCAAAGAAACCAAAAAAGTCGGCTGGGAACGCAAATGCCGGGTCCAACTCTGCTTGGAAGTTCACCCAAACCTCATCCCCGAAATTTCCTCGAATGGCTTGGTCCAGCTGTAGTTCGTAGATGGCCAGCAAGGTGATGACGAGGTATGTGGTGGTGTAAGCAATATCAAGAACCGCATCCATCATCGCAGCGCCACGGCGCACCCACTTCACAGAGGGCAAACCCAACAAAATGGTTGGATAGATGCTGTTCAGACATAGGAAACCCACAAAAGCCCAAAAACATCCTTCAAACGGATCTGAATGCTTCGGAGCTGAATGAAATGCAAATGACACAAGGCCACCCATGATTTGGAGCTTTCCGAAAGCCTGCAGCATCACTGTGAATAACTGCAGCATTGCAACTTTGAAGCCGTAGAGCTTGCCTTCAATGCCAAAATACTCCTCGTAGAGCAGCTGGGTGGGTTTCAGCGGCCTCAACTTGAGATTGGCTGACCGACACCGGCGCAAGTCGCTCAAGAGGACGATGATCAAGGCCAGGTATGGCAAAGAGAAAACAATGGAAGGCAACAGCTGCGAAAGGCTCTCCTCCAACCATCTGCCAGAATTAGACGTGATGCCCTCCGGCAATGTCCCATCACTGGGCTCAACTGTCTGCTTGAGCGCGAAGGCATCTCGGATCAATTGCGGAAGCTTGGAACGGATGAAAGGTGGACTGTACCGCACGAAGTATTGCCCCCCAAGGTACACTGCTGCAAGTAATGAGCTGATCCGAAGCAAAGCAACAACACCGACCACCAATCGTGATTGCTGTGCTGGTCGCCCAGACATAAGCAAGGGATCTACTTGCAAACTGCCCGTCACAAGTCCCACCTGTTCTGCCAAGTGGTGCACATCATCCACTTGATTCTCCAGCTTTGTCAAAGAGGCTTCACGGAAACGGATCGTGGCTAAATAGTGGTTGATCTTGACCACCATCTCGGCACATCTGACACCAGCTTGGACTGAAGCAAAAGAATCGCGAGTACGCACAATTTCCATTTCTCGCAACTCATGCCCTGCTCTCGTTTGCAGAAAGCACCATGCACTGAGCATTTTCTCCCAATCGTCGAAGAGTACCTCGCAATACAAGAGATCTAAGATTTTGTCCCATCCACCTTCTCGCACGACAGCCTCTTGTGCCATCGGCAGTGTCATCAATACAGGCCGTAGATCTTGCCGAGATATGGAACCGGGGTGCTCCTCCAAGAATTCTCGCAGTGGGAGGCACAGATTCTTGTCGAAGTCGTCAAGATGCTTTCTGGCTTCGACGAAGTGTTCCGTCAAGCTTGCGACTTGAGGCTGGGCAATATCGTCTCTACCCCAATCACCAAAAAGCCTGGACATGTCATTCTGCAAATTCTTGGCATACAAAGCTTCCGATTCAACTTCAAGTTTCTTTGACAATGTTTGCATTCGGTTGAGCCGAGCTGTGGTGTAAACAATGCTGACAATTGCAATTGAGATAACAATCAGACAAATCAACGTGCCAGACACTCCTGTTGACTGAGAAAAGGCATAACTTGCCACAGGCAACAGGCTGAGAACCAGCAGAACCAACAGAAATCGGCTCTCTACCTCTGCCACTGCTTGTGCAAGAATCAGCACACTAAGCTCCACATTCTGGCGCCAACCATTTACCGCAACGCAAATCCTTTTGCCAAGGCCCACCCAGTGGTGCCTTTCACAATAACCGCTCTCAGAACAGTGAAACGAATGACATGAAGGATGGCTGCATGGGAACGGTTTGCCTTCATCAAACATCTCCTGTTGAGTGCTGTAAGTCTCTGTCTCTGCATCTTCTCCAGCTGATTCGTCACTGCTTGTGGCGCTGGACCTGCCAAACCTGGTTGGCTCAAAGTACACTGAGCTGACATGTGGCAGCTGGCGGGCACTGAGTTGTCGCATCCGCTGCCAGATGAAACGGAAGCTCCGGGCACAACGCGCTTTGATAACACCACCAAAATCAACATGAGCAAATCCAGGGAACCAGCTTCGCTTTGGCAAACCTTCAATATTCACCCACGTGTCCAAGCCGCCTCGCAACCATTTCAGTGACTTGATGGATTGGTGGAGTTCCATCCTCGCTTCGATTGACATCTGGCCACATCCACTGAGATCAATGACTAAACTCTCCAGGTTTCGAGAAGACTGCAAAGCAGAGCTGAAGCATCCGAATTCTTCCAAACATGGCAAGTTCATGAACCTGCAGCCACTGGACCGTGGCAGCTGAGAAAAATCAAAATAACAATATCATATCCATGGAATCAAAAAGAAAGCGCAGCAAACAATAAGCTGAAAATCATATTTTTTGCTGGTTCAAGATGAAGAAAAATGTGACTGGAAATTCACAACTCAGCGCACCATAGCTCCAAGTACATGAGGCTCTCCATCTCTCTCAGGGCAACTCCAAGCCCTGCCGCAGTCCTGAAGTGCGAGGAACCTGTGAAGCGCAACTTCAACTGGACCAAAGACTTCAAACACTGCACCGTCGATGTAAACATGTCCAGAGTCTCAAGACCCGAGAATCCCAGATCTAATCGCAAAACGCGCAACTCTGCAGGGAGGCTTTCGATCAGCACGTCAAGCTCATGGTCAGAGAAATTCCGGCACCCAGTCAGTGAAAGCTGCACTATCTTTCTACCAACGTCTGCCTTTACAGCTCTGGCCAGGAGTTCAGTGCATCTTCCTTGAAGGACAAATCCGTACCAGCTGGATAAAGCGAAGTGCGAAGCAAGAGCTTCATCTACTCGCTGGAAATTCGGATCCCCAGCGGGGTACGACTGCAAAAGTTCAAAGTCATAAGTTCCAAGACGAGAAAGAGCGATGCTGTTCAGTATACGAACTTTGTCGATGTTCTGCGTGGCATGAGCTTCCTTGAGCTGTCCAACATTCAAACTCATGATTATGGCTCGGACACCTTCTGGAAAAGAGAGAACTTAAATTAGAATGAGCCATTTGTGCGAGGTGACATACATACAATGCAAATGGAACAATATGAACAATGGACCATGGACCTTGTCAATTCAATCGATCGTCCAAATGCATAAAACGGTTCTCCAAACAACGTCAAAACAGCAAGAGTTTCTTGCAATCCCGCAGCAAGTTTCTTCAATCTTTACCTTCAAGCCCTTTTCTAAAAGGTCCAGAGGAAAGTGACGCTCACGAGCTGCTTTGTGGTGCAAGCCGATGATGCCAATCATTCGACTTTCCGCTCCGGCAAGTCCATCAGTAAGCACGTGAGCCTCAGAGATCAACAAATTTGGAACGGTCAAGACATCACTTTTCACTTATCACCTCTTTATAAAGATATATGGAAAGGCAGGCTTACAGTAAGGTGATGTGAAAAGGTTCACAATGGTGCAGAAATGGGGGTTATGGTAGAGGCGATGGTCTCAACCTTTCGAGCAGACCACGCAAAGGAAATGTCCACACAAGGCCACCCCTTCTGTGTCGAGTAGCTTTGTCATATGCGTCAGTGGCTCCCACATCAAGCAGTAAACGTCGTCTGGACCAGTTGCCCTCTCGATGTTCGATCGCCTTCGTCGCTTTTAGGGTGAAAATACGGTGTGTTTTCACCAGTGTCTCCTTCGATCCACTATCTACTGAAGCATTGCCTGCCTTTACGAACATGACCTGGTGTTGCTCCTGCTCGTTATACCACATTCACATGAATGCAAATCGCATTTTGCACTGAAACAAGCTAGCTGCTAGCTGGACAAATCAAAACGTGTCCCTTCAGGCAGAACTCACAAACGAAAAAAACTCACGTTCATGTCACATTTTTCTCGTTCTATGATGCTTTCTCGCACTTCTAGGAATTTCTAAGGCTGTGGCCATGGCTTCCTCGAAGCAGCACCAAATCCTTTCGAAAGTCGTTCCAGCTGAATCCAGCACCAAAAGAACTCCCTCAGACATCTGCATAGCTCTGTAGAATGAAGTGCTGCGTGGGTTGCTTTTGATATCCTCTTCCACGCAGTGCTGGTTGTTGGCATATGCACAGACCCAATAGAATGTACTGCTTGAGAGTTCTCGCACCAGAGCATGCTGCTCCAAGCAGGCCAGAAACTTACAAACAGGCTCCTCACAGATCTGCCCAACACAAAACTGGACGTGCTTCAAAGCAATAGTTTGACTTTCATCTATCATTACGCTGGATGTTCATTTCTTGTTGATACAGCATCCTATTGAGGTTCCGAAATGAACAAGTCCAAAACTCAACCAAGGCTTCTAGGGGAATGTGGATTATTAGCGGAAAAAGAAACATGTTGCTGACAGACAATGCAATAGCACGGTCTCAAACAACCTTGAGAGTTTGCCTATCCAAGGCTCAATCCAAGCATGTGACACAAACCAGTGAGGTCTCTGCACTTGAATCGCCATGATCTCAACCATGCTGCAGCCCTTTTTCGCATAGCCGTCCTGGGATTCTGCATAATGTTTCCAATTAAAAAAAGAAAGACGGTAGATTCTTCAAATTGGAAAATGTTGTCACATCATCAACAGATCCAGGCTTCGGTGGCTGGTTTGATGATCCAATGATTCGCATGATACAAGTTGAACGTCTCAAACTGCAGCCTTGTCCCACGCTGTTCTCCGAACGTTTCGCACCATCTGTCAGCCATCTTGGAGATGAAAGCAACGATTTTTGCCAATTGCTCGCGAGTGATCCCTCGCTCTGCAGTATCTTCAATGCGGAAAGCCTCCTCCGACGTGCGTGGGGCGCACCAACAAATGCAATGAAATTGGAAAGGAATTCGAAAAGCATTGTGCAGCACCCTCAAAGGTGGAATCATGGGCCTGCAATCTATTGGTACTCTCGCCTTTGCTTCACAAGTTCTCAATGCAGTTCCTTCCCCCCATTTAAGTCAGGAGCAAGTATACGTTTTACAAGCCACCAGTGTCCAGGGTATGTTGAAACCACTAAATCCAAAAACACTGAAATTGAATCGATTCATCACACTGCTGCATTTGTTGGTGTTTGTTGGTATTTGGTGGTATTTGTTGGTACGAGTATTGTTGGCATATAGATTCTAAATCGTGATTGGCCATTGGCTAGTGAGGATTTGGCATGTTTGTCTCCTGGTTGCTGATCTCTGTGTAGTTTGCCAAGACCAATGTGCTGTGGCGGGTTGCCTCCACAACGTCATCGCGTTGTAGCTGGCAGACCCCACTTGACAGCAACTTGTTCCCATGCCATGGACTGTCTGGCAAACGCTCACGTAGCAGTAAAATAATGTCAGCAGCGGTGCTCGAAGCAGTCAACGGGATGTCGAAGTGACCAAATTCGGGACTATCCACAGAAACCGACATGAGACAGCGAATCCTTTGCGCTGTCCAGCACGAATGAAATTCCACAGGTTTGTCATGGTTTGTCAAGGCCTTTCTTTTGTGCATGAGATTTGGCTGTGTTTTTTCTTGTGCTTCACAGGCCAAGCTTTCATGCTGAATACCACTACACACTGCAAATGCCGTACACGTCCGTCTTGATAAATAAAAAAAAGCAGCAAGATACAAAATGGAATCAAAATGGCCAAGACAACACAACACGTCCAAGACAACCGTCAACATGGTTCACATCGTCAATACGGTCAAGGAAAACAACGACAACCACTTCTTGGAATTCCTTCAAATCAAGCTAGGCTCAAGTATAGTACGGTACATATTAGATGATGACCAATGATGATGCAAAGCTTGGTTTCCGCGCTCTTCCAGGACCTCAGGGGAAGTCCTGCAGCTGTCAAAGCTGCACTGAAAATTTTGAAAATCACCCAGCTCGAAGACTCTGAACTCTGCACCAAGATGACTTCGTTTTGCCGAACCCTAAAGGATCTTAAAGGGAGGAAACATTTGAGAATTTCTCCTTAGGACAACAGAGTTGGCGCAGGGTTATCGGACAAGGTTGAGACGCCAAGTGAAGGCCAACGGACAAGTGGTGTCACGACTCAAACCAAACTGTGAAAAGGTAAACTTTGATGAACTTTGAACTTCTTTGCCCGCAAGCAAACCTGGCAATGAAAACCCTACAGGAACGTCAACTGCAAAGGTTGCACAGAAGGGTAGATGGGTTGGAAGTATTCCAATCACTTGTTATTCAAATTTATTCAACATATTTGAAGGCCTCAAATCAAAAAAAAAAACGGAAATCCGAAAGCTCCGCGGAAATGTCTCCCTTGACGCCAGATATGAATCTATCGGCTCCAGCTCCACTTCCTGCCTCGCTGTCCAACGTGGCAGCTCCATGGTTCGCCTGTTTCCGAACCCGCTTGGGATGTGTTTTTCATCCAGGAAAACACATGAAATCCATCTGAGGACCTGGAGCTGAAATTTCCGGGATTTTTTTGACAATTTGAGAGATCCCTACAGCTTGGACAATACCGATATTCAACGGAAAGCGCAAAGCGTATTTTGTCTCGCTTCGTGCAGCTGGCCTTTCCACACTCAGTCGACCATATCGTATACAGTAGGATAAAATGGTATTAAAAGATCAATGAATCTTCTAAATGTTTCCAACATATGCTGCCACTGAAAAGCCACAATCCATCACAATCTCACTGTTTTCATGATTCATGATGATATAAAATCAACTTGTGTCAACTCATGTCAACCCATCTCAATGTCAACTCATGGTATAAAAATCAACTCGTGTAAACCCATCTCAACCCTAAAGCCCCTGGTCATGTCCTCATTACGACTCTCGCGCATCGTCTCTCCGGCCTGGCGTCCTTTCCACGCCACGTGGAGAACCCGAATAGGTGACGTGACCTGCCGGGAAAAACCAGGTACCCAGGTGCCCACAAACTGCGCAACCCAGGGCGATTCTGAGAAGACTGCGGTGAATCATGGTGAGTTCAACCAAACATATGATATAATCAGTTGATACTGAACACAATATCCCCATTTATGGTTCTTAAAATATAAAATCAACTACCCTCTGGTAAACGTTTACATAACCAACTGGAGAATCACCTTATGTCTAATGGATAAATCAACGATTTCTTTCTGGGCCATGTACCTGCCGGGAAAACCAGGTGCCCAGGGGCGGTCATGAACCCATGAACCGCACCAGGGCAATTCTAAAAAAAGGACTGCAGTGAACCATGGTGAGTTCAACCAGACATATGATGTATCTTTTTATTAAATTTTATTATGTCAATGTATATTATTGATGGATATCAATGAAAATATATCCGGGTTGAAATATCCGGGGAACCCCCGTGACCCCTCATTTTATTAGTACAAACCTCGGGCCTTACCCTGGTTTGCTACAAAATGAACAACCACCATCAAAAACACCCAACTACAAAATGAAAACCCAGGGTCCAGGGGCATCAACATAGGTTTGCTACAAAATGTCATGCCCAAGGACTTTATTTCTAACTTCAACATCCAACATGTTACTTCTTGCTTTGTTGCAGGTCATTTTGTAGCTATTACATCCTTCTACAGATCCAGTGGAGGGATTTCATTTTGTAGCCACATGAGGGCCGCTCCCACATGTTCTTCTTCTTGATTGCCAACCAAAAAACTACAAAATGTTTTCCGGGTCAATTAGCAAGTTGCTACAAAATGGTTTGGGTTTTTTATGTTATCATGTGTTATCCAAACAAGAGCAGCTACAAAATGGATTCACGGCCTCACCATATAAGCCCACACACAGCCTTAAAAAAACTACTTTGCTACAAAATGGTGGCCCTGGGTGCATTTTTAAAACCCTGTTTCACTGATAAAATGCATTAGGTTGTTAGCCCAGGGCCCTTCAATCTGTAGCTGAAATTTTAACGCGGATGAAAATATGATATCTTGATATCGAAGGCAGTATCCCCGAGCATTGATTCTTGGGTGCGCAGCCAATGATCAAAATATCGGAACCCCATTCGCATTCCGTGCTATGATCACCTGTAGGGATTTTAGTGCAAAGCTATAGGCCCACCCAAACTCACTTATACGGCCCTTCTCTACTAAACTAAACGATCCAACGGAAAAAAATCCGCAATGCCTCCCTACAATATTTCCTTTCGCAATGTTCTATGCTTTGTGATGTGGATCAATTGCCGGATCGATTTTCACAATTGTTCCTGTTGCCGAAGATGTGGATCATATGTCATGTCACAGCAGGCGGCCCATCGTCCAATGAAGTGCACCAAGCCACGAACAAACAATTGGTTGTATTTCATCAGTTACCCTCTGGCAAATGTTTACATAACTATGGAAAGATCACCATTTTTAACGGGTAAATCCACTATTTCATATTAGGAGATTCTGGATTCAAGTGGTGTTTCTTCCATGCATGAAACAAGACAAATTCATCCACGGAAAATTGTCCCGCCCGAACTCTTTTGCGCCTGGTCAGCCCTGCGTAGTGTGAGTGTCGCAGCGCGTCCTGAGCACCAAGAGCGTCTTGCCACGACTGAGAACTCGAAACACAGCTGGACACGAAGAGCGTTGCAAAAACATGCAAAAACAGGTTTCAGTCGTTGAAGGGAGCAGAAATTCCAAGAATCTGTCAATGAAGGGGCACACCTTTCAACCAAAAAAATAGCTGCCAGAAGGGTCCGAATCGGGACTTCTGTTTGGCAACATGGAACTTTGTTACACCTCCCTCAGCAGCTTCCTTCCAGTTTCAGAACAAACAAGTTCTGTTCCGCCCCTAGCAGACTCAATGGTTTCTTGCCGGAGGTCCATATTGAACCTTACCACGTGTAATAAGGAGTCTTCAGGTAGAGGCCAGCCAGACAATCAAGTCCAATATCAAGTCCAATATCAAGTCCAATATCCAATTAAGAAAATCAGACGAGCAGGACAGAAAACTGGATAGAACAGAAACATGATAAAATATTGATGATTTTGTTGACTTCGAATGGAATTCAGCTGCTCCCGGTTTCAGACATGGTGTTTTGAGACCAGCTGAAACCTCGGAGGTGGTTGAAGGTTGACCATCTCTGTCGGTGGATCCCTGGCCCTGAAACCCTGCACCCACATGGCCACATGGTGGAAAGAGCATACCCAGAAGTCAAACCTATCACCACTCAGGCAGCTCGACCCATCATTTTCAAACAGGCAGGTCATTCCTCATCGGCCTAGCCGGATATCTCAGTTTAGGCAGTCTACACTGACACTTGAACAAATTGCGGGCAACTCCTTGAGATTGTTTCTGCGCAAATTAAGCACCTGCAAGTTGCCGAGTGCTGAAAAAATTGTATTCCAAAGTTCGGCAGGCAACTCGCTGAGCTTGTTCCAACTCAGGTCCAGCTCCTGCAAGTGGTTGAGCCCGGAAAAGACTTCAGAAGGCAACTCTCTGAGTGCATTCAAACTCAGGTCCAGCTCCTGCAAGCTGCTGAGCGCTGCAAACAGTTTGGCCCAGACTTCGGTGGGCAACTCATTAAGCTCGTTTCCCCACAATTCAAGCTCCTGCAAATTGCTGAGCCCTGCAAACATATTGGCCCAGACTTCAGAAGGCAGCTTACTCAGTTTGTTGGCACCCAGATTGAGATGTTGCAAGTTGCTGAGCCGTGAAAACAGATTGGCCCAGACTTCAGCAGGCAACTCATTAAGCTCGTTTCGAGACAATTCAAGCTCCTGCAAATTGCTGAGCCCTGCAAACATATTGGCCCAGACTTCAGAAGGCAGCCCACTCAGTTGGTTGAGACCCAGATCGAGATTTTGCAAGTTGCTGAGCCGTGAAAACAGATTGGCCCAGACTTCAGCAGGCAACTCATTAAGCTCGTTTCCCCACAATTCAAGCTCCTGCAAGTTGCCGAGATCTGCAAACATATTGGCCCAGACTTCGGCAGGCAGCATACTCAGTTTGTTGCCACCCAGACCAAGATGTTGCAAGTTGCTGAGCCCTGCAAAGAGATTGGCCCAGACTTCAGCAGGCAGCCTACTCAGTTGGTTGAGACCCAGATCGAGATGTTGCAAGTTGCTGAGCCCTGCAAACATATTGGCCCAGACATCAGCATGCAACTGACTGAGACGGTTGCTGCCCAGGTTGAGCTTCCGCAGGTTGCCGAGCCCTGCAAACAGATTGGCCCAGACATCAGCATGCAACTGACCAAGATAGTTTCTATACAGGTTAAGCTCCTGCAAGCTGCTGAGCCCTGAAAAGACTTCAGCAGGCAACTCGCTGAGCCTGATCCAACTCAGGTTCAGCTCCTGCAACTTGCTGAGCCCTGCAAACAGTTTGGCCCAGACTTCGATGGGCAACTCATTAAGCTTGTTGGTACCCAGGTCAAGCTTCTGCAAGTTGCTGAGCCGTGAAAAGATGTCACGTGGCAACGTGTTGAGTTTGTTTCTTCCAAGGTTGAGGCTCCGCAGCAAAGGAGTTTGATTAAAGATGTCCTTTGGCAGCGAGGTCAACTTGTTTTCGCTGAGATCGAGAACTCGAAGCCGCAGGCTGCTCTGGAAAAGCTTTTGTGGAAGGACGCTCAGCTCGTTTCCTTTAACAATGGAGCTGCCCCCCTTGTCATATTTGACCCCCAACAACAATTGCTGCAGAGGTGGCAAGGGGCGCAGCAAGTCTTCGGGCAGCTCCCTCAAACGATTTCCGCTTAGCGACAAGATTCTCAAGTTTGACAAGCCGCTGAACGTGTCTGACTCCACCTGTTGCAAACCCAAGCTGCCCAAGTCCAAAAGTTGCAAGCTGTCCAAAGGAGCAAAGACCTTCTTGGGCAGAACAGGCAACCTATTCGCAGAGAGCGACAACCGTTGCAAGCCCCTTGAAGAGGTGAAGGCATCCTCCGCAATACTTGTGATGCTTTGCTTGTTCAAACTCACATCTTTGAGGCGAAGAACGCCTACAAGGTGGCAGTTCGCGAGGTGCTTTGCACCATCGTCCTTTTCCTGACAGCGACACGGAAAGCATCCGAAATCATCCTTGTGAACCGGGTAGAAGTGCGTTGAAAGCAATAGAGCAATGATCGTGACCAGCAAACAGGGCGAATACCTAAGCAGCGGTTGCAAGGAGAAACGAAGAACTCGAGTTCATCCATCAAAGCCCAATGGTATGAAAGGGGGGGGGCATTCCCGCAAAGCACAAACTCACGCCATGAAACAGAAACCCAATCTCAGGGGGATTGATATTGAAGACACAGGTATCATAGGTATCCAATTTTTACTTCGCGAGTACCTTTGCTGGAACTCCTGAAGTGCTTGGAATGCACCTCGGAATCCTGGACCTGTGAAACTCCTAAGTGGGAACCCTGAAGCGTGCTGAAAAACCTTTCAAAAGCCCTGGAACCCCATGGAACCTCCTTGGCTGTTGATGCTGGGGAACAACAGCTTAAGAAGTGGTGTATCAGATTGTATATATTAGTATGCTTTGGGATGCACAAAAGGTGCAGCAAGTACAATAAAGCTGAGAACAACAAGACGCCTCCTCTGTACAAATATGTTGAGGGGCTTCGAGATACTCACATGACAAACTGTGTCAACAGGTTGCGAAACCACGATGGATTGAAAATTGCAGAGACAACATAAAACGAAACCAACGCAGCAAAAATGCAAGGCTTTGGAACAAATCCGATATCTCTTTGAGCAAGAAAATCTCGATGGGCTCAGCAGTGACTGGGAAGCAGAGTTCGGTAAGCTTTGCAACTTCTTCCAGTAGGTCGATCGACCGCTTCGCTCTAAGGCACGGCAAACAGTGCAAACATGTGCAAGTGAATAGTAAACAGCAAAGAAACCAAAAAAGTCGGCTGGGAACGCAAATGCCGGGTCCAATTCTGCTTGGAAGTTCACCGAAGCCTCATCCCCGAAATTTCCTGAAATGGCTTGGTCCAGCTGCAGTTCGTGGATGGCCAGCACGGTGATGATGAGGTATGTGCTGGTGTAAGCAATATCAAGAACCGCATCCATCATCGCAGCACCCCGGCGCACCCACTTCACCGAGGGGAAGGCCAACAAAATGGTTGGATAGATGCTGTTCAAACAGAGGAATCCCACAAAAGCCCAAAAACATCCTTCAAACGCATCTGAATGCTTCGGAGCTGAATGGAATGCAAATGACACAAGGCCACCCATGATTTGGAGCTTTCCAAAGGCCTGCAGCATCACTGTGAATAACTGCAGCATTGCAACTTTGAAGCCGAAGAGCTTGCCTTCAATGCCAAAATACTCCTCGTAGAGCAGCTGGGTGGGTTTCAACGGTCTCAACTTGATATTGGCTGACCTACACCGGCGCAAGTCGCTCAGGAGGACAATGATCAAGGCCAGGTACGGCAAAGAGAAAACAATGGAAGGCAACAGCTGCGAAAGGCTCTTCTCCAACCATCCAGAATCAGCAGCGACAGCCTCCGGCAATCTCCCATCACTGGACTCACTTGTCTGCTTGAGAGCAAAAGCATCTCGGATCAATTGTGGAAGGTTTGAACGGATGAAGGGTGGGCTGTACCGCACAAAGTACTGCCCCCCAAGGTACACTGCTGCAAGTAATGAGCTGATCCGAAGAAAAGCAACAACAACGACCACCAATCGTGATTGCTGTGATGGTCGCCCAGACATAAGCAAAGGATCTACCTGCAAACTGCCTGCCAGAAGTCCCACCTGTTCTGCCAAGTGGTGCACATCATCCACTTGATTCTCCAGCTTTGTCAAAGAGGCTTCACGGAAACGGATCGTGGCTAAATAGTGGTTGATCTTGACCACCATCTCGGCACATCTGACACCAGCTTGGACTGAAGCAAAAGAATCGCGAGTACGCACGATCTTGATTTCTCGCAACTCATCATGCTCTGCTCTGGTTTTGAGAAAGCACCATGCACTGAGCATTCTTTCCCAATCATCGAAGAGTACATCGCAATACAAGAGATCTAAGATGCGGCTGGGTTCACCTTCTCGCACGAAACTCTCTTGTGCCATTGGCAGTGTCATCAACACAGGTCGCAAATCTTGCCGAGATATGGAACCAGGCTGCTCCTCCAAGAACTCCCGCAGTGGGAGGCACAGATGTTTGTCAAAGTCGTCAAGATGTTTCTTGGCTTCGAGGAAATGTTCCGTCAAGCTTGTGATGTGAGGCTGGGCAAAATCGGCTCTACCCCAATCACCAAAAAGCCTGGACATGTCATTCTGCAAATTCTTTGCATACAAAGCTTCCGATTCGACCTCGAGCTTCTTTGACAGTGCTTGCATTTGGTTAAGCCGAGCTGTGGTGTAAACAACGCTGACAATTGCAATGGAGAGAACAATCAAAACAATCAGAGTGCCAGACACTCCTGTTGACTGAGAAAAGCTATAACTTGCAACGGGCAACAGGCTGAGAACCAGAAGAACCAACAAAAATCGGCTCTCTACCTCTGCCACTGCTTGTGCAAGAATCAGCACACTAAGCTCCACATTCTGACGCCAAGCATTTCCTACAACACAAATCCTCTTGAAAAGGCCCGACCAGCGGTGCTTTTCGCAATAGCCGCTCTCAGAAGAATGAAAAGAATTGCACAAAGGACGGCTGCATGGGAACGGTTTGGTTTCATCCAACATCTCGTGTTGACTGCTATGACTCTCTGTCTCTGCATCTTCAACAGCTGATTCATCACTGCTTGTTGCAATCGACCTGCCAAACCTGGTTGGTTCAAAGTACACTGAGCTGACGTGTGGCAGCTGGCGGGCACTGAGTTGTCGCATCCGTTGCCAGATGAAACGGAAGCTCCGGGCGCAACGCCCTTTGATGACACCGCCAAAATCAACATGAGCAAATCCAGGGAACCAGCGTCGCTTTGGCAAACCTTCAATATTCACCCACGTGTCCAAGCTGCTTCGCAACCATTTCAGTGACTTAATGGATTGGTGAAGTTCCATCCTCGCATCAATCGACACCTGGCCACATCCACTGAGATCAATAACTATACTCTCCAGGTTTCGCGAAGACTGCAAAGCAGAACTGAAGCATCCGAATTCTTCCAAACATGGCAAGTTCATGAACCTGCAGCCACTGGACCGTGGCAGCTGAGAAAAATCAAAATAACAATATCATACCCATGGAATCAAAAAGAAAGCGCAGCAAACAATAAGCTGAAAATCATATGTTTTGCTGGTTCAAGATGAAGAAAAATGTGACTGGAAATTCACAACTCAGCGCACCATAGCTCCAAGTACATGAGGTTCTCCATTTCTCTCATGGCAACTCCAAGCCCTGCCGCAGTCCTGAAGTGTGCGGAACCTGTGAAGCGCAAATTCAACTGGACCAAAGACTTCAAACACTGCACCGAAGATGTAAACATGTCCAGAGTCTCAAGACCCGAGAATCCCAGATCTAATCGCAAAACGCGCAACTCTGCAGGAAGGCTTTGGATCAGCACATTGAGCTCATGGTCAGAGAAAATCCGGCATCCAGTCAGTGAAAGCTGCACTATCTTTCTACCAACGTCTGCCTTTACAGCTGTGGCCAGGAGTTCAGTGCATCTTCCTTGAAGGACAAATCCGTACCAGCTGCATAAAGCGAAGTGCGAAGCAAGAGCTTCATCTACTCGCTGGAAATTGGGATCCCCCGTTGGATACGACTGCAAAAGCTCAAAGTCGCAAGTTCCAAGACGAGAAAAGGCAATGCTGTTCAGAATTCGCACTTTGTCGATGTTCTGCGTGGCATGAGCTTCCTTGAGCGGTTGAACATTCACATTTCTAATATGCAGCTCACTTTGTGGAAAAAGAGGAAACTTGGAATAAAATATCATACTGTGACATGAAAACAATGAACCATGGGTATTCAATGGATTGTCCAAATACATAAATTCGCTTCTCCACACAACATCAAAACAGCAAAAGTTTCTTGCAATCCTGCACCAAGTTTCTTCGATTTTGACCTTCAAGCCCTTTTCCAAAAGGTCCAGAGGAAAGTGACGCTCACGAGCTGCTTTGTGGTGCAAGCCGATGATGCCAATCATTCGACTTTCCGCTCCGGCAAGTCCATCAGTAAGCACGTGAGCCTCAGAGATCAACAAATTTGGAACGGTCAAAACATCACTTTTCACTTATCACCTCTTTGTAACGATATATGGACAGGGAGGCTTACAGTAAGGTGATGCGAAAAGGTTCACCATGGTGCAGAAATGGGGGTTACGGTAAAGGCGATGGTCTCAACCTTTCGAGCAGACCACGCAAAGGAAATGTCCACACAAGGCCACCACTTCTGTGTCGAGTAGCTTTGTCATATGCATCAGTGGCTCCCACATCAAGCAGTAAACGTCGTCTGGACCAGTTGCCCTCGCGATGTTCGATCGCCTTGGTCGCTTTTCTGGTGAAAATACCGGAATTGTTTACACCAGTGTCTCCTTCGATGCACTATCTACTGAAGCATTGCCTGCCTTTACGAACATGACCTGGTGTTGCTCCTGCTCGTTATCCCCCATTCACATGTATGCAAATCAACCAAGCGATCATGCTGTTTGGTTGTGTTTCGCATTTTGCACTGAAACAAGCTAGCTGCTAGCTGGACAAATCAAAACGTGTCCCTTCAGGCAGAACTCACAAACGAAAAAAACTCACGTTCATGTCACATTTTTCTCGTTCTATGATGCTTTCTCGCACTTCTAGGAATTTCTAAGGCTGGGGCAATGGCTTCCTCGAAGCAGCACCAAATCCTTTCGAAAGGCGTTCCGTTGTTGTTGTTGTTGTTGTTGTAAGCGGACGTCAACCTGCTCCTCACCGAAGTGAAGTAGTTAAGACGCCATAGTATGCCATCTGCGAGAATCAAGTTCCCATACTTCTCCAAGCAAAACTCAAAGGAAGCGAAACCTGCCTGAAATAAAAAAGAAGTAAACACAGTGCGCCAGCTAGCATTCCGCAAGGAATGTTTGTTGATCAAGTACGACTTGCCAAAAAGGTAAAGTCCGTAGCCTCTGCAGACGCCAAACTGCTGCAGCCCAAGCCACGGCTCGCCAAAGGCGTTCCATTGTTGTTGTTGTTGGGCAATTGTAACGCTGCCACAGCCTGGGCCCACCGGGGTGAGTGGCTGGAGGCAGCTTTCGGGGCGCCAGAGCGCGAGAGATTTCTAAGGAACTCGACGAGTCAGCTAGCCAGAGGCTGATGGCTCGACATGACTCCGCAAGTCGAGCAAAGCTTGTTTCTGTCTTGCAAGCGCAAAACTACTCCATGCAATGGCATCTTGGACTTCACGAGCCCAAGCACTCAAGGAAACGATTCCAGGTTTGGCAGCAGCCTGAACTGCCGCATCAACTCGAAAGGCGTTCCAGCTGAATCCAGCACCAAAAGAACTCCCTCAGACATCTGCATAGCTCTGTAGAATGAAGTGCTGCGTGGGTTGCTTTTGATATCCTCTTCCACGCAGTGCTGGTTGTTGGCATATGCACAGACCCAATAGACTGTACTGCTTGAGAGTTCTCGCACCAGAGCATGCTGCTCCAAGCAGGCCAGAAACTTACAAACAGGCTCCTCACAGATCTGCCCAACACAAAAGTGGACGTGCTTCAAAGCAATAGATTGACTTTCATCTATCATTACGCTGAATGTTCATTTCTTTTTGATACAGCATCCTATTGAGGGTCCGAAATGAACAAGTCCAAAACTCAACCAAGGCTTCTAGGGGAATGTGAATTATTAGCAGAAAAAGTAACTTGTTGCCGACAGACAATGCAATAGCACGGTCTCAAACAACCTCCAGAGTTTGCCTATCCAAGGCTCGATCCAAGCATGTGACACAAACCAGTGAGGTCTCTGCACTTGAATCGCCATGAGCTCTACCATGCTGCAGCCCTTTTTCGCATAGCCGTCCTGGGATTCTGCATAATGGGGCCAATTAAAAAAAGAAAAACAGGAGATTCCACAAATTGGAAAATGTTTTGTCACATCATCAACAAATCCAGGCTTCGGTGGCTGGTTTGATGATCCAGTGATTCGCATCATACAGGTTGAAGGTCTCAAACTGCAGCCTTGTCCCACGCTGTTCTCCGAAAGTCTCGCACCATCTGTCAGCCATTTTGGAGATGAAAGCAACGATCTTTGCCAATTGTTCGCGAGTGATCCCTCGCTCTGCAGTATCTTCGATGCAGAAAGGCTCCTTCGACAGGTCCACCAACAAATGCAGCAAATGAAATTGGAATGGAATTCAAAAAGCATTGTGCAGTACCCTCAAAAGGTTCAATCATGGGAATCATGGGCCTGCAATCTCTGAATTTCAAACGATTGACTTTTAAATACGGCTTCTCTTTTCTCTTTGTTCTATTTGATCCTATTGATAATATTGCCTTTCTTTCACATGGTCTCAATGCACAAAGGCGCCTGTTCAGTGGCCGACTGTTCCCCCACTATCAAGTAGATCTCACAAGCCACGTTCAAAATGCGTTTAAGCCACTGAATCCCAAAACAAAAAATGAATCGGTCCATCACACTGCTGCACTTGTCGCAATTGGTACTTGTTGGCATTTAGTTTCTAATCGTGATTTGCTACTTGGCATGGTCTGCATTACCTATTGAAAAAGAAACAAAGCTGCAGGTTTCTCTCCTGGCTGGTGATCTCTGAGTAGTTTGTCAAGACTAAAGTGCTGTGGCGGGTTGCCTCCACAATGTCATCGCACTGTAGCTGGCAGACCCCACTTGACAGCAACTTGTTCCCATGCCATGGGCTGTCTGGCAAACGCTCACGTAGCAATAAAATAATGTCAGCAGCGGTGCTCGAAGCAGTCAGTTTGATATCAAAGTGACCATGTCCAGGAATATCCACAGAGACCGACATGAGGCAGCGAATCCTTTGCGCTGTCCAGCGGCACGAATTAAGTGCAGTCTGTAACAATACACAGATTTGTCGATGGTTTATTTATCATTTATCATTGACTTTCTTTTGCGCAACATGAGATTTGCCTGCTTTATTCTCAATGCGTTTGGCTGCCCAGGGTTTCATGTCAAGGTAAGTGGCACCGCAGAATGCAGATGCGGTACAGGTCCGTCTTGAGAGGAAGCCACCAAGACACAAAATGGGCAACACGTCCAAAACAACCAAGTCAACATGGCCAACACGGATCCTTCAAAATGTTCAAAGGCAAGCTAGGTCCAAAATCGTTCAAAATCGCCGTAGATCTTTTCAGATTCGATCTATTTCAACGCACCATCGGTCCAAATCTGAAAGCTTCAATATGCTTGGTTTCCCAGCTCTTCCAGGACCGCAGCGAAATCCTGCATCAAGTCCCAGACGTATTACACCAATGGAAGACTGGAAATCCCCAAGCTCCAAAATTCGGTTGCTCACAAAGTGGGACTGGGAAAGAAATCTCTGAATCTCCGAATATATTTCATTCCAGCACTGGAGAATGTATCTTCAAGGAGAAATTCCACGTACTCAACGACAAAAATATATACATTAAAAAGACATTCAAAAAGAAACCAAAGGTGTTGGGTTTGAATTGCTGCTACATCCTGCTACTCCTGCACCTGGCGACCCAAGTCTTCAGAGCTTCCGAAATGTTTTTAGATCCCAACATGTCGACATCGAAATTCCGAGTTCCGAAAATCCACCAAATCTTCAAATCTTCAAGTCCAACCCCAGTCACTCTTTAGATTTTTTTGCCTCAATTTGAAAAAAAAACAAATCCAAACCCGATGGAATTCTCCAGCTCCACTCGCCTCGCTATCCAATTTGGCAGCTCCACGAGTCGCCTGGCAGCGAGCCGACTGCGGATGAACATCACCCCGAAAAAGAAAAAAAGGCGAGAAAAAACAGGACAAAAATCGAATAAGAGATTTGCGCAACATGAGATTTGCCTGCTTTATTCTCAATGCGCTTGGCTACCCAGGGTTTCATGTCAAGGTGAGTGGCACCGCAGAATGCAGATGCGGCACAGGTCCGTCTTGAGAGGAAGCCACCAAGACACAAAATGGGCATCACGTCCAAAACAACCAAGTCAACATGGCTATTACGGACCCTTCAAAATCTTCAAAAGCAAGCTAGGTCCAAAATCGTCCAAAATCGCCGTAGATCTTGCTCTTGCGGTTTATCACAGACTTGCTCTTGCGCAACATGAGATTTGGCTGTTGATCAGGCTGGCCAGGGTTTCGTGTCAAGGTGAGTGGTACCGCAGAATGCAGATGCAGCTGCAGGTCCGTCTTGAAAGGAAGCTACGGAGACACAAATTGGGCACCTCCAAAAGAACCAACGCAGTCACGGCCCACACGGTGAAAAGAGCCACAACCACTTTGCAGAACTCCTTCGAAAGCAAGCTATGCCCAAATAGCAACACTGGATGTTCAAATGTATTATATACAATATTATATATCTATAGATATATTCTAGACGATGGAACATCCGTCATCAAAGATATTTCATGCTTGGTTTCCGCGCTCGTCTAGGACCAAGGCCGAGAATTCCTGCAGCTCTTCCACTCCTTTCACCCCTGAACCCTAAAGGATTCTACAGGATCCTAAAGAGACAAAGCAAAAGAAATTCTGTGTTAAGTCATATTATGATCATCTAAAATCCGATGTAAATAAATATGCTTAATTACATATTCATAACCTGAGAAGGGGGGAACGAAAGCCAGCATCCCATCTATCCCTATGTTCCCCAATATTTTTCACCCAGAGACTCTTCACCCAGAAAACCTTCTTGCACATACTTTTCACCCATATACTTTTCATCCAGAGACCTTCACCCAGAAACCTTATTGCACAGACTTTTCACCCAGAAACTCTTCTTGCACATACTTTTCACCCATAGACTCTTCACCCAGAAACTCTTCTTGCACATACTTTTCACCCATATACTTTGCACCCAGAGGCTCTTCACCCAGAAACCCTTTCTGCACATACTTTTCACCCATATACTTTTCACCCAGAAACTCTTCTTGCACATACTTTTCACCCATATACTTTTCACCCAGAAACTCTTCTTGCACATATACTTCACCCAGAGACTTCACCCAGAAACTCTTCTTGCACATACTTTTCACCCCCACAGACTCTTCACCCAGAAACCATTCTGCACATACTTTTCACCCAGAAACTCTTCTTGCACATGCTTTTCACCCGTATACTTTTCACCCAGAGACTCTTCACCCAGAAACTCTTCTTGCACATACTTTTCACCCATATACTTTTCACCCAGAGACTCTTCACCCAGAAACTCTTCTTGCACATACTTTTCACCCAGAGACTCTTCACCCAGAAACTCTTCTTATAAATACTTTTCACCCACATATTTTCACCCAGAGACTCTTCACCCAGAAACTCTTCTTATAAATACTTTTCATCCAGAAACTCTTCTTGCACATACTTTTCACCCATATACCTTTCACCCATATACTTTTCATCCAGGGACTCTTCATCCAGAAACTCTTCTTGTACATAGTTTTCATCCAGAGACTCTTCACCCAGAAACTCTTCTTGCACATACTTTTCACCCATAGACTTTTTACCCAGAGACTCTTCACCCAGAAAAAAATCTTGCACATACTTTTCACCCAGGGACTCTTCACCCAGAAACTCTTCTCGCACATACTTTTCACCCATATACTTTTAACCCAGAGACTCTTCACCCAGAAACTCTTCTTGCACATACTTTTCACCCATATACTTTTCACCCACAGACTCTTCACCCAGAAACCATTCTTGCACATACTTTGCACCCAGAAACTCTTCTTGCACATGCTTTTCACCCATATACTTTTAACCCAGAGACTCTTCACCCAGAAACTCTTCTTGCACATACTTTTCACCCATATACCTTTCACCAATAGTCTCTTCACCAAGAAATTCTTCTTGCACATACTTTTCACCCATATACTTTTCACCCAGAGACTCTTCACCCAGAAACCATTCTTGCACATACTTTTCACCCAGAAACTCTTCTTGCACATGCTTTTCACCCATATACTTTTCACCCAGGGACTCTTCACCCAGAAATTCTTCTTGCACATGCTTTTCGCCCATAGACTTTGTACCCAGAGACTCTTCACCCAGAAACTCTTCTTGCACATACTTTTCACCCATTTACTTTTAACCCAGAGACTCTTCACCCAGAAACTCTTCTTGCACATACTTTTCACCCATATACTTTTCAACAATTGACTCTTCACCAAGAAACTCTTCTTGCACATACTTTTCACCCATATACTTTTCATCCAGAGGCTCTTCATCCAGAAACTCTTCTTCTACATCGTTTTCACCCAAAGACTCTTCACCCAGCAACTCTTCTTGCACATACTTTTCACCCATATACCTTTCACCCAGAGACTCTTCAACCAGAAACTCTTCTCGCACATACTTTTCACCCACATACTTTTCACCCAGGGTGACAACCCTTCTTGCACATACTTTTCACCAATATACTTTTCACCCAGAGGCTCTTCACCCAGAGACTCTTCTTGCACATACTTTTCACCCATATACTTTTAACCCAGAGACTCTTCACCCAGAAACTCTTCTTATAAATACTTTTCACCCACATATTTTCACCCAGAGACTCTTCACCCAGAAACTCTTCTTGCACATACTTTTCACCCATATACTTTTCACCCAGAGACTCTTCACTCAGAAACTCTTCTTGCACAGACTTTTCACCCAGAAACTCTTCTTGCACATACTTTTCACCCATATACTTTTCATCCAGAGACTCTTCACCCAGAAACTCTTCTTGCACATACTTTTCACTCAGAGACGCTTCACCCAGAAACTCTTCTTGCACATACTTTTCACCCAGAAACTCTTCTTGCACATGCTTTTCACCCAGAGACTCTTCACCCAGAAACTTTTCTTGCACATACTTTTCACCCATATACTTTTCACCCAGAGACTCTTCACCCAGAAACTCTTCTTGCACATACTTCTCACCCATATACTTTTCACCCAGACACTCTTCACCCAGAAACTCTTCTTGCACATACTTTTCACCAATATACTTTTCACCCAGAGACTCTTCACCCAGAAACTCTTCTTGCACATACTTTTCACCCATATACGTTTTTTATTCCAGGGACTCTTCATGCAGAAACTCTTCTTGTACATGGTTTTCACCCAGAGACTCTTCACCCAGAAACTCTTCTTGCACATACTTTTCAGCCATATACCTTTCACCCAGAGACTCTTCACCCAGAAACCCTTCTTGCACATACTTTTCTCCCAGAGACTCTTCACCCAGAAATTCTTCTTGCACATACTTTTCACCCATAGACTTTTTACCCAGAGACTCTTCACCCAGAAACTCTTCTTGCACATACTTTTCACCCGTTTACTTTTAACCCAGAGACGCTTCACCCAGAAACTCTTCTTGCACATACTTTTCACCCATTTACTTTTCACCAATAGACTCTTCACCAAGAAACTCTTCTCGCACATACTTTTCACCCATATACTTTTCACCCAGAGACTCTTCACCCAGAAACTCTTCTTATAAATACTTTTCACCCACATATTTTCACCCAGAGACTCTTCACCCAGAAACTCTTCTTATAAATACTTTTCATCCAGAAACTCTTCTTGCACATACTTTTCACCCATATACTTTTCATCGAGAGACTCTTCACCCAGAAACTCTTCTTGCACATACTTTTCACCCATATACTTTTCACCCATAGACTCTTCACCAAGAAACTCTTCGTGCACACACTTTTCACTCATATACTTTTCACCCAGGGACTCTTCACCCAGAAACTCTTCTTGCACATACTTTTCACCCATATACTTTTAACCCAGAGACTCTTCACCCAGAAACTCTTATTGCACAGACTTTTCACCCAGAAACTCTTCTTGCACATACTTTTCACCAATATACGTTTCACCCAGAGACTCTTCACCCAGAAACTCTTCTTATAAATACTTTTCACCCACATATTTTCACCCAGAAACTCTTCTTGCACATACTTTTCACCCAGAGACTCCTTACCCAGAAACTCTTCTTGCACATACTTTTCGCCCATAGACTTTTTACCCAGAGACTCTTCACCCAGAAACTCTTCTTGCACATACTTTTCACCCATATACTTTAAACCCAGAGACTCTTCACCCAGAAACTCTTCTTGCACATACTTTTCACCCAGAGACTCTTCACCCACAGACTCTTCACCCAGAAACTCTTCTTGCACAAACATTTCACCCATATACTTTTCACCCAGACACTCTTCTTGCACATACTTTTCAACCATTTACTTTTCACCCAGAGACTCTTCACCCAGAAACTCTTCTTGCACATACTTTTCACCCATATACCTTTCACCCATAGACTCTTTACACAGAAACCGTTCTTGCACATAATTTTCACCCAGAGACTCTTCACCCAGAAACTCTTCTTGCACATACTTTTCACCCAAAGTCTTTTTACCCAGGGACTCTTCACCCAGAAACTTTTCTTGCACATACTTTTCACCCATATACTTTTGACCCAGAGACTCTTCACCCAGAAACTCTTCTTGCACATACTTTTCATCCATATACTTTTCACCCATAGACTCATCACCAAGAAAGTCTTCGTGCACATACTTTTCACCCATATACTTTTCACCCAGAGACTCTTCACCCAGAAACTCTTCTTGCACATACTTTTCATCCATATACTTTTCACCCATAGACTCATCACCAAGAAAGTCTTCGTGCACATACTGTTCACTCATATACTTTTCACCCAGAGACTCTTCACCCAGAAACTCTTCTTGCACATACTTTTCACCCATATACTTTTCACCCAGAGACTCTTCACCCAGAAACTCTTCTTGCACATACTTTTCACTCATATACTTTTCACCCATATACTTTTCATCCAGAGACTCTTCATCCAGAAACTCTTCTTGTACATAGTTTTCACCCATATACTTTTTACACAGAAACTCTCTTGCACATACTTTTCACCCAGAAACTCTTCTTGCACATGCTTTTCACCCAGAGACTCTTCACCCGGAAACTTGTCTTGCACATACTTTGCACCCAGAGACTCTTCACCCAGAAACTCTTCTTGCACATACTTTTCACTCATATACTTTTCACCCAGAGACTCTTCACCCAGAAACTCTTCTTATAAATACTTTTCACCCAGAAACTCTTCTTGCACATACTTTTCACCCATATACTTTTAACCCAGAGACTCTTCACCCAGAAACTCTTATTGCACAGACTTTTCACCCAGAAACTCTTCTTGCACATACTTTTCACCAATATACGTTTCACCCAGAGACTCTTCACCCAGAAACTCTTCTTATAAATACTTTTCACCCACATATTTTCACCCAGAAACTCTTCTTGCACATACTTTTCACCCAGAGACTCCTTACCCAGAAACTCTTCTTGCACATACTTTTCGCCCATAGACTTTTTACCCAGAGACTCTTCACCCAGAAACTCTTCTTGCACATACTTTTCACCCATATACTTTAAACCCAGAGACTCTTCACCCAGAAACTCTTCTTGCACATACTTTTCACCCAGAGACTCTTCACCCACAGACTCTTCACCCAGAAACTCTTCTTGCACCAACATTTCACCCATATACTTTTCACCCAGACACTCTTCTTGCACATACTTTTCAACCATTTACTTTTCACACAGAGACTCTTCACCCAGAAACTCTTCTTGCACATACTTTTCACCCATATACCTTTCACCCATAGACTCTTTACCCAGAAACCGTTCTTGCACATAATTTTCACCCAGAGACTCTTCACCCAGAAACTCTTCTTGCACATACTTTTCACCCATAGTCTTTTTACCCAGGGACTCTTCACCCAGAAACTTTTCTTGCACATACTTTTCACCCATATACTTTTGACCCAGAGACTCTTCACCCAGAAACTCTTCTTGCACATACTTTTCACCCATATACTTTTCACCCATAGACTCTTCACCAAGAAACTCTTCGTGCACATACTGTTCACTCATATACTTTTCACCCAGAGACTCTTCACCCAGAAACTCTTCTTGCACATGCTTTTCACCCATATACTTTTAACCCAGAGACTCTTCACCCAGAAACTCTTCTTGCACATACTGTTCTGCCTTTTTTATCCAGAGACTCTTCACCCAGAAACTCTTCTTGCACATACTTTTCACCCATATACTTTTCACCCAGAGACTCTTCACCCAGAAACTCTTCTTGCACACTTACCTTTCTTGCACATACTTTTCACCCATATACTTTTCACCCATATACTTTTCATCCAGAGACTCTTCATCCAGAAAATCTTCTTGTACATAGTTTTCACCCAGAGACTCTTCATCCAGAAAATCTTCTTGCACATACGTTTCACCCATATACTTTTCACCCATATACTTTTCATCCAGAGGCTCTTCATCCAGAAACTCTTCTTGTACATAGTTTTCACCCATATACCTTTTTCCAGAACTCTCTTGCACATCCTTTCACCCAGAAACTCTTCTTGCACATGCTTTTTCCACCCTAGACCTCTTCAATACCCCCGGAAACTATGTCTTGCACATACTTGCAAAAACCCAGAGACTCTTCACCCAGAACCTTCGTGCACATAACTGTTCTGGTTCTGCCTTTTTTAATCCAGAAGACGCTATCACACCCGACTCTTCTGCACTACTTTTCAACTCCATATCTTTTCACCCAGAGACTCCTTCAACAACCAGCAACCTTCTTGCACCTACTTTTCCTCATATACTTTTCACCCATATACTTTTCACCCAGAGACTTCTTCCACATACTTTCAACCCGAGACTCTTCAACAACCCAGGAACCCACTCTTCCCTTGCACAGACTTTCACCCAGAGACTCTTCACCCCAGAAACTCTCTTGCACCTAAAACTTTTTCATCCATAACTTTTCACTCACCCAGAGACCGTCTTCACCAGAAACTCTTCTTTTCTTGCACAGACTTTTTCACCCAGAGACTTTCATCACCCAGGAACTCCTCCTTCTTGCAACATCCTTTTCACCCATAGACTTTTCATCCAGAGGACTCTTCACCACCCAGAGACTCTTCACCCAGAAACCTTTCTTGCACATACTTTTCACCCATATACTTTTCACCCATATACTTTTCATCCAGAGACTCTTCATCCAGAAAATCTTCTTGTACATAGTTTTCACCCAGAGACTCTTCATCCAGAAAATCTTCTTGCACATACGTTTCACCCATATACTTTTCACCCATATACTTTTCATCCAGAGGCTCTTCATCCAGAAACTCTTCTTGTACATAGTTTTCACCCATATACCTTTCACCCATATACTTTTCATCCAGGGACTCTTCATCCAGAAACTCTTTACCCAGAAACTCTTCTTGCAATACGTTTCACCCATATTCTGTTCATCCATTGACTCTTCACGAAGAAACTCTTCTTGCACATACTTTTAACCCATATACTTTTCACCCAGAGACTCTTCACCCACAGACTCTTCACCCAGAAACTCTTCTTGCACAAACATTTCACCCATATACTTTTCACCCAGACACTCTTCTTGCACATACTTTTCAACCATTTACTTTTCACCAAGAGACTCTTCACCCAGAACCTCTTCTTGCACATACTTTTCACCAATATACTCTTCACCCAGAAACTCTTCTTGCAGATACTTTTCACCCATATACTTTTCACCCATAAACTTTTCACCCACAGACTCTTCACCCAGAAACTTTTCTTGCACATACTTTTCACCCATATACTTTTCACCCAGAGGCTCTTCACCCAGAAACTCTTCTTGCACATACTTTTCACCCATATACTTTTAACCCAGAAACTCTTCTTGCACATACTTTTCAACCATTTACTTTCCACCCAGAGACTCTTCACCCAGAAACTCTTCTTGCACAGACTTTTCACCCAGAGACTCTTCACCCAGGAACTCTTCTTGCACAGACTTTTCACCCATATACTTTTCACCCAGAGACTCTTCACCCAGAAATTCTTCTTGCACATACTTTCCACTCATATACATACAGTATACTTTTCACCCAGAGACTCTTCACCCAGAAACTCTTCTTGCACATACTTTTCATCCATATACTTTTCACCCAGAGACTCTTCACCCGGAAACTTGTCTTGCACATACTTTGCACCCAGAGACTCTTCACCCAGAAACTCTTCTTGCACATACTTTTCACTCATATACTTTTCACCCAGAGACTCTTCACCCAGAAACTCTTCTTTAACAGACTTTTCACCCAGAAACTCTTCTTGCACATACTTTTCACCCATATACTTTTCATCCAGAGACTCTTCACCCAGAGACTCTTCACCCAGAAACCTTTCTTGCACATACTTTTCACCCATATACTTTTCACCCATATACTTTTCATCCAGAGACTCTTCATCCAGAAAATCTTCTTGTACATAGTTTTCACCCAGAGACTCTTCATCCAGAAAATCTTCTTGCACATACGTTTCACCCATATACTTTTCACCCATATACTTTTCATCCAGAGGCTCTTCATCCAGAAACTCTTCTTGTACATAGTTTTCACCCATATACCTTTCACCCATATACTTTTCATCCAGGGACTCTTCATCCAGAAACTCTTTACCCAGAAACTCTTCTTGCAATACGTTTCACCCATATTCTGTTCATCCATTGACTCTTCACGAAGAAACTCTTCTTGCACATACTTTTAACCCATATACTTTTCACCCAGAGACTCTTCACCCACAGACTCTTCACCCAGAAACTCTTCTTGCACAAACATTTCACCCATATACTTTTCACCCAGACACTCTTCTTGCACATACTTTTCAACCATTTACTTTTCACCAAGAGACTCTTCACCCAGAACCTCTTCTTGCACATACTTTTCACCAATATACTCTTCACCCAGAAACTCTTCTTGCAGATACTTTTCACCCATATACTTTTCACCCATAAACTTTTCACCCACAGACTCTTCACCCAGAAACTTTTCTTGCACATACTTTTCACCCATATACTTTTCACCCAGAGACTCTTCACCCAGAAACTCTTCTTGCACATACTTTTCACCCATATACTTTTACCCAGAACTCTTCTTGCACATACTTTTCACCATTACTTTTCACCCAGAGACTCTTCACCCAGAACTCTTCTTGCACATACTTTTCACCAATATACTTTTCACCCAGAGACTCTTCACCCAGAAACTCTTCTTGCACATACTTTTCACCCATATACTTTTCACCCAGAGACTCTTCACCCAGAAACTCTTCTTGCACATATTTTTCACCCATATACTTTTCACCCAGGGACTCTTCACCCAGAAACTCTTCTTGCACATACTTTTCACCCATATACTTTTCACCCAGAGACTCTTCACCCAGAAACTCTTCTTGCACATACTTTTCACCCAGAGACTCTTCACCCAGGAACTCTTCTTGCACAGACTTTTCACCCATATACTTTTCACCCAGAGACTCTTCACCCAGGAACCCTTCTTGCACATACTTTTCACCCAATCTCCTTCTCTCTCCAATCTCCTCTAACTAGCTGGCCCATCTATCTGTCCATTGACTGAGGCCAGAAAACCCCGGAAAACCGGAGGGGAATCGATACCCACCGTCACTGTTTTGCCGTCTGGTACAAAACCCTGCAAAACCATACTTGCCTCTACCTAGAATTACCACCTATTTTCCCGATTTTTGACCCGTTTGGCAACTACCCCCCCCAGACCCCCTATTCTCACTTCGTTCGCAAATAGCAACTAGCCAGCTTCCCGGCTGGCTTTCGTAATATGTCTATGTACACTGTATACACGTGTTCGTTTCTCCTTGCCAACGACTCTGATTCCAAGGACAGCAGCCGATGCAGCGTCCTCTGGCAGAGTTGGTGGCAAAATGCACCTTTTCCGTGGTGGGTAGGATCAGAGGGGGTTGAGATGACAAGCGAAAAGCCAACGGACGAGTTTCAGGAACCACGTGAACCACAGGCTTAAAAATAATGTAATTGCTCCGAGCTCCGAACTTTGAATGCCTGGCCATAAAAACCCAATGTTTCAATAGGAAAGTCAACTGTAAAAGCAGGATTTCCTATCACCAGGACAACCAAAGGATACCTGTTGGGGTTGGAAGCACTTCCCCCCTGCACCGGGGGCCTCAACATCTCTCTGGGACGTGGACCCAGGTTTCTCTTGGAATACCGAGCCTCAACGGAAAATTTGGAAATCGTTGTCTCTCAATGCTGACCTGTCCAAAATCCATGGGCCGCATAGTGCTTGAAAGATGATGGGAATGTATGAAATCTTCCGTTCCAGACATATCCAGACATGTTGCTGCCAATGATAATCAAGGTCATAATCCCGTTGTTTTTCATGATAAAAAATCGTGTTACTAGTAGTATGTCAATTGGTATCAACTCTAAATCCCTGGCCATGTCCTCACCCCACGACTCTCGAAACTCGTCGCGCAGTGCTGGGCATTCGAGCCGCTGCAGTGAACTCCCTGCAGCGCTGGGATGAAGCCCTCATCTTTTTCCCCGTGCGAAGCCCATTTCGGGGACATAGTCCCAGCAAACTATGGACTTTTGGATAAGGCGCCCTTTATCAGGATATAAATGGTGTCTAAATATCGGAATCCCCACACAAGTTGTGTAATGGTGTGTGCACATGCGAAAAGCCGGTTATATGGAGCAGCTTGCGGAATAGTCACATGGTTGTCCTTCATCGGTCCACACATTGAGCGGTGTAAACACCGCAAACAATGGAAACCATCTCAACTTGAAGGTGTTGAACTTCCATACAAGTTCTGGCATTGATAACATGGATAAACCCTAACCCTTGCTGCATCATCCTCAATGGTAGAACCCCTGGCAACTGTCACTATCTGCAACGTTTTCCTCAAGTAATGCACCAAAACATTTGAGATCTTTCAGGGACAAGTCCAGGCACCTGTTTCCCAGCTAAGCCACGGATTTTGATCCAGCGGATCGACCCCCACCAGATTCTGGATTCAAATGGTGTTTCTGGCGTTATGTTTGCATGATGTTGTCATGTTCTTAAAATGAATGGCCATACACCCACAACTTGTCGAAACGCAAAATATGCAAAAATTCTCAGCGTGATGTTCCCATTTGGAGCCATTGGTGCCTGGTCCAAGGCGCAGCGTGCCAAATGGCAGCACTCAGCGCTTCACGTGATCGACACAGTGGTTACACCTATCTCAGCGGTTTCTTTCCACGTTTTTCAAAGAAACAACTTCTGTTCTGCTCCCTTCAGACTGTCTTTTTCTTGGTGGAAGTCTTTCACCACAAGAGGGCCAATCTTGAACCCTACAAAGACTGAAAACGAGTTTCCAAGCAGAGGCAAGCTGGAAATACCGGGGAAGACATCCCAAGCCAACAACCCCACCCAAAGATCACAACAGGAACAGAAAGTTTCAAGGTGACTTTGATAACGTTGGTGACTTCGAGTGGACTGAATTCTGGTGCCTCGGTCTTTTCAGAACGTCTCTCCAGTTGCAGCGCGCCAGGTGCTACTGCAGCGGGTACACTGGACCTCGGTCACCCAATGCATGCGCTCCCAAAACGAGTCGCAAAATCATGAAAAAAATCAGAATCCGCGAACACGACATGAAACTACTTTGGAAGGGATCGTTGAAAGATGTTGAAAAGGGCTGAAATGGGGAATCTGAATCTAGTCACTTGACTGCGTAGGCTCTTTTTTCGCTGCGAAATCCCAGCCCCAGGCAGAGCATCCCATCCTTTTCACAGAAACAGACAGTGCGTAACCGCAGGATATCTCAGTTCAAGTAAGGGTTGCGGCACTTTACTTTTGAACAAATTGCAGGCAACTCGTTAAGACCGGTACGGTACAGCCAAAGCTCCTGCAACTGGTCGAGTTCTGACAGCATATTGGTCCATACTTCGTCATGCAACTCACTGAGATCATTCTCGTTCAGCCGAAGATCTTGCAGGCTTCCGAGCCCTGAAAACATATTGGCCCAGACTTCAGCGGGTAATTCGCCGAGTTTGTTCTCATCCAGCAAGAGCACCTGCAAGTTGTCAAGCCCCGTAAACAGATTGGCCCAGACTTCAGGAGGCAACTCGTTCAGCCTGCACCCATAGAGGACAAGTTTTCGCAGGTTGCCCAGCGTGGAAAAAGCTTCAGCATGCAACTTGCTGAGATCGTTTCCGCCCAAGGTAAGCTCCTGCAAGTGGCTGAGCCCTGCAAATGATTTGGACCAGACTTTAGAAGGCAACTCGCCGAGCCTGTTGGACCTCAGGTCCAGCTTCCGCAAGTTGCTAAGACCTGCGAAGAGATGGGCCCACACTTCGGCAGTCAACTCACTGAGATCGTTGGTCCCCAGGTTGAGATCTTGCAACTTTCTGAGCCCTGAGAAGACCTGAGCAGGCAACTCATTGAGCGAGTTGGAACTCAGGTCCAGCTCCTGCAAGTCGCTGAGTCCTGAAAAGACTCCAGCATGCAACCGAGTGAGCGAGTTGTACCCCAGGTCGAGCTTCTGCAAGCTGCTGAGACCTGAGAAGACTTCAGCAGGCAACTCACGGAGCAAGTTCGACCTCAGGTTGAGCTCTTGCAAGTTGCTAAGACCTGCGAAGAGATGGGCCCACACTTCGGCAGGCAACTTACTGAGCTTGTTGTACCCCAGGCTGAGATCTTGCAACTTTCTGAGCCCTGAGAAGACTTGAGCAGGCAACTCACTGAGCGAGTTGGAACTCAGGTCCAGCTCCTGCAGTTTGCTGAGCCCTGCAAACAGACTACCCCAGAAATCCAGAGGCAACTCGTTCAGCCTGCACCTATCGAGAACAAGTTTTCGCAGGTTGCCCAGCGTGGAAAAGGCTTCAGCATGCAACTCACTGAGATCGTTTCCGCCCAAGTAAAGCTCCTGTAAGTGGCTGAGTCCTGCAAATGACTTGGACCAGACTTCAGAAGGCAACTCGCCGAGTTTGTTGGACCTCAGGTCCAGCTTCCGCAAGTTGCTAAGACCTGCGAAGAGATCGGGCCACACTTCGGCAGTCAACTCACTGAGCTTGTTTAACCTCAGGTTGAGAATCTGCAAGTTTCTGAGCCCTGAGAAGACTTCAGCAGGCAACTCACTATGTAGGTTGTACCCGAGGTCGAGAATCTGCAAGTTGCTGAGTCCTGCAAAGACTTCAGCAGGCAAATCGCTGAGATCGTTGGTTTCCAGGTCAAGCACCTGCAAATTGATGAGCCCTGAGAAGACTTCAGCAGGCAACTCGCTGAGTTTGTTGGACATCAGGTCCAGCTCCTGGAGTTTGCTGAGCCCTGAAAAGATTTTGCCTGGCAAATCAGTCAGCTTGTTTGAACCAAGGTCGAGGGTCTCCAACAAAGGAGTCTTATCAAAGATTTTGCCTGGCAAATCAGTCAGCCTGTTTTTTCCAAGGTCGAGCGCCTGCAGCAAAGGAGTCTTATCAAAGATTTTGCCTGGCAAATCAGTCAGAATGTTTGAACCAAGGTCGAGGGTCTCCAACAAAGGAAGTTTATCAAGGACGTTGTGTGGCAGTGAGCTCAACCTGCTTTCGCTCAGATCGAGAACTTGTAGCCGCGGGGTGTGTTGCAAAAGCTCTTGAGACAGCACACTCAGCTCGTTTCCATCAACGATCCATGTGCCCTTCTCATCAGATTTACCCCCCAGTAATAATTGCTCCAGAGCTGGCATGGGGCGCAGCAAATCTTCTGGCAGCACCTTCAAATGATTTTGGCTGAGGGACAAGATTCTCAAACTTGACAAGCCGGCAAACGTGTCTGACTCCACCTGTTGCAAACCCAAGCGGCCCAAGTCCAGCAATTGCAAGCTGTCCAAAGGAGCGAACACCTTCTCAGGTAAAAATGACAACCGATTGCCAGAGAGCGATAACCGTTGCAAGCTTGTTAAGGAGGTAAAGGCATCCTCGGCAATACTTGTGATGCTTTGCTCACTCAAACTCACATCTTTGAGGCGAAGAATGCCTATAAGGCTGCAACTTGCAAGGTGTTTTGCGCCATCTTCTTTTTGCAGACAGCGACACGGAAAGCATCCGAAGTCACCCTTGTGAATCGGGTAGAAGTGCGTTGAAAGCAATAGAGCAATGATCGTTACAAGCAAACAGGGCGAATACCTGAGCAGTGATTGCAAGGAGAAACAAAGAACTCGAGTTCATCCATCAAAGCCCGATGGAATGAAAGGGAGGGGGCCATTCCAGAAACCAAATTTCAAGGGGATTGACATTGAAAATATATAGGTACTGGTATCATATAGGTATCCATGTTTTTTTACTTCGCGAATGCCTTTGCTGGGACTCCTGGAACTATGCCACCCGACAGCACCTTGCTACCATGGAACCCTGGAAACCTGGAAACCCTGAAACCTCGGAATCCTGGACGTGTGAAACTCCTGGGAAGCCTGAAACCTGCTGAAAAACCTTACCCCCCTGGCTGTTGATGCTGGGGAACAACAGCTTAAGAAGTAGTGTATCATATTAGTATGCTTGAGGACGCACAAAAGGGTGCAGCAAGTACAGTAAAGCTGAGAACAACAAGACGCCTCCTCTGTACAAATATGTTGGCAAGTTGAGGGGCTTCGAGATACTCACATGACAAATTGTGTCAACAGGTTGCGAAACCACGATGGATTGAAAATTTCAGAGACAACATAAAACGAAACCAATGCAGCAAAAATGCAAGGCTTTGCAACAAATCCGATATCTCTTTGAGCAAGAAAATCTCGATGGGATCAACAGTGACTGGGAAGCAGAGTTCGGTAAGCTTTGCAACTTCTTCCAGTAGGTCGATCGATCGCTTCGCTCCAAGGCACGGCAAACAGTGCAAACATGTGCAAGTGAATAGTAGACAGCAAAGAAACCAAAAAAGTCGGCTGGGAACGCAAATGCCGGGTCCAATTCTGCTTGGAAGTTCACCGAAGCCTCATCCCCGAAATTTCCTGAAATGGCTTGGCCCAGCTGTAGTTCGTGGATGGCCAGCAAGGTGATGATGAGGTATGTGCTGGTGTACGCAATATCAAGAACCGCATCCATCATGGCAGCACCCCGGCGCACCCACTTCACAGAGGGGAAGGCCAACAAAATCGTTGGATAGATGCTGTTCAAACATAGGAAACCCACAAAAGCCCAAAAACATCCTTCAAACGCATCTGAATGCTTCGGAGCTGAATAAAATGCAAATGACACAAGGCCACCCATGATTTGGAGCTTTCCAAAGGCCTGTAGCATCACGGTGAATAACTGCAGCATTGCAACTTTGAAGCCGTAGAGCTTGCCTTCAATGCCAAAATATTCCTCATAGAGCAGCTGGGTGGGTTTCAGCGGTCTCAACTTGATATTGGCTGACCGACACCGGCGCAAGTCGCTCAAGAGGACGATGATCAAGGCCAGGTATGGCAAAGAGAAAACAATGGAGGGCAACAGCTGCGAAAGGCTCTCCTCCAACCATCCAGAATCAGAAGTGGTAACCTCCGGCAAACTCCCATCACTGGGCTCAACTGTTTGCTTGAGAGCAAATGCATCTCGGATCAATTGTGGAAGCTTGGAACGGATGAAAGGTGAACTATACCGCACAAAGTATTGCCCCCCAAAGTACACTGCTGCAAGTAATGAGCTGATCCGAAGCAAAGCAACAACAACGACTACTAATCGTGATTGCTGCGCTGGTCGCCCAGACATAAGCAAAGGATCTACCTGCAAACTGCCTGCCAGAAGTCCCACCTGTTCTGCCAAGTGGTGCACATCATCCACTTGATTTTCCAGCTTTGTCAAGGAGGCTTCACGGAAACGGATCGTGGCTAAATAGTGGTTGATCTTGACCACCATCTCGGCACATCTGACACCAGCTTGGACGGAAGCAAAAGAATCGCGAGTACGCACGATCTCAATTTCCCTCAACTCATCATGCTCTGCTCTGGTTTTGAGAAAGCACCACGCACTGAGCATTCTTTCCCAATCATCGAAGATTACATCGCAATACAAGAGATCTAGGATTCGACTGGGTTCACCTTCTCGCACGACAGCCTCTTGTGCCACTGGCACTGTCATCGGTACGGGCCGCAAATCTTGCCGAGATATGGAACCAGGCTGCTCCTCCAAGAACTCTCGCAGTGGAAGGCACAGATTCTTGTCGAAGTCATCAAGATGATTTCTGGCTTCGATGAAGTGTTCCGTCAAGCTCGTGACTTGAGGCTGGGCAATATCGTCTCTACCCCAATCACCAAAAAGCCTGGACATATCATTCTGCAAATTCTTTGCATACAAAGCTTCCGATTCAACTTCAAGCTTCCTTGACAGTGTGTGCATTCTGTTGAGCCGAGCTGTGGTGTAAACAATGCTGACAATTGCAATTGAGATAACAATCAGAAAAATCAACGTGCCAGACACTCCTGTTGACTGAGAAAAGGCATAACTTGCCACAGGCACCAGGCTGAGAACCAGCAGAACCAACAGAAATCGGCTCTCTACCTCTGCCACTGCTTGTGCAAGAATCAGCACACTAAGCTCCACATTCTGGCGCCAACCATTTACCGCAACGCAAATCCTTTTGCCAAGGCCCACCCAGTGGTGCCTTTCACAATAACCGCTCTCAGAACAGTGAAACGAATGACATGAAGGATGGCTGCATGGGAACGGTTTGTTTTCATCAAACATCTCCTGTTGAGTGCTGTGAGTCTCTGTCTCTGCATCTTCTCCAGCTGATTCATCACTGCTTGTGGCGCTGGACCTGCCAAACCTGGTTGGCTCAAAGTACACTGAGCTGACATATGGCAGCTGGCGGGCACTGAGTTGTCGCATGCGTTGCCAGATGAAACGGAAGCTCCGGGTGCAACGCCCTTTGATGACACCGCCAAAATCAACATGAGCAAATCCAGGGAACCAGCTTCGCTTTGACAAACCTTCAATGTTCACCCAAGTGTCCAAGCTGCCTCGCAACCATTTCAGTGACTTAATGGATTGGTGGAGTTCCATCCTCGCTTCGATTGACACCTGGCCACATCCACTGAGATCAAGAACTATACTCTCCAAGTTTCGCGACGACTGCAAAGCTGAACTGAAGCATCCGAATTCTTCCAAACATGGCAAGTTCATGAACCTGCAGCCACTGGACCGTGGCAGCTGAGAAAAAGAAAAATAACAATACCATGTCCATGGAAACAAAAAGAAAGCGCAGCAAACAATAAGCTGAAAATCATATTTTTTGCTGGTTCAAGATGAAGAAAAATGTGACTGGAAATTCACAACTCAGCGCACCATAGCTCCAAGTACATGAGGTTCTGCATCTCTCTCAGGGCAGCTCCAAGCCCTGCCGCAGTCCTGAAGTGCGAGGAACCTGTGAAGCGCAACTTCAACTGGACCAAAGACTTCAAACACTGCACCGTCGATGTGAACATGTCCAGAGTCTCAAGACCCGAGAATCCCAGATCTAATCGCAAAACGCGCAACTCTGCAGGAAGGCTTTGGATCAGAACGTCAAGCTCATGGTCAGAGAAATTCCGGCACCCGGTCAGTGAAAGCTGCACTATCTTTCTACAAACGTCTGCCTTTACAGCCCTGGCCAGGAGTTCAGTGCATCTTCCTTGAAGGACAAATCCGTACCAGCTGCATAAAGCGAAGTGCGAAGCAAGAGCTTCATCTACTCGCTGGAAATTCGGATCCCCAGCGGGGTACGACTGCAAAAGCTCAAAGTCACAAGTTCCAAGACGAGAAAGAGCTATGCTGTTCAGTATACGAACTTTGTCGATGTTCTGCGTGGCATGAGCTTCCTTGAGCTGTCCAACATTCAAACTCATGATTATGGCTCGGACACCTTCTGGAAAAAGAGAGAACTTAAATTAGAATGAGCCATTTTTGAGAGGTGACATACATAAAATGCAAATGGAGCAATATGAACAATGGACCATGGACCTTGTCCATTCAATCGATCGTCCAAATGCATAAAACGGTTCTCCAAACAACATCAAAACAGCAAAAGTTTCTTGCAATCCCGCAGCAAGTTTCTTCAATCTTTACCTTCAAGCCCTTTTCCAAAAGATGCAGAGGAAAGTGACGCTCACGAGCTGCTTTGTGGTGCAAGCCGATGATGCCGATCATTCGACTTTCCGCTCCGGCAAGTCCATCAGTAAGCACGTGAGCCTCAGAGATCAACAAGTTTGGAACGGTCGAAACTTTAAACATCACTTGTTACGTTCACCATGGTGCAGAAATGGGGGTTACGGTAAAAGGCGATGGTCTCAACCTTTCGATCAGACCACGCAAAGGAAATGTCCACACAAGGCCACCCCTTCTGTGTCGAGTAGCTTTGTCATATGCATCAGTGGCTCCCACATCAAGCAGTAAACGTCGTCTGGACCAGTTGCCCTCTCGATGTTCGATCGCCTTGGTCGCTTTTAGGGTGAAAATACCGGAATTGTTTACACCAGTGTCTCCTTTGATCCACTATCTACTGAAGCATTGCCTGCCTTTACGAACATGACCTGGTGTTGCTCCTGCTCGTTATCCCCCATTCACATCATGCTGTTTGGTTGTGTTTCGCATTTTGCACTGAAACAAGCTAGCTGCTAGCTGGACAAATCAAAACGTGTCCCTTCAGGCAGAATTCACAAACGAAAAAAACTCACGTTCATGTCACATTTTTCTCGTTTCATGATGCTTTCTCGTACTTCTAGGAATTTCTAAGGCTGGGGCAATGGCTTCCTCGAAGCAGCACCAAATCCTTTCGAAAGGCGTTCCGTTGTTGTTGTAAGCGGACGTCAACCTGCTCCTCACCGAAGTGAAGTAGTTAAGACGCCATAGTATGCCATCTGCGAGAATCAAGTTCCCATACTTCTCCAAGCAAAACTCAAAGGAAGCGAAACCTGCCTGAAAAAAAAAGAAGTAAACACAGTGCGCCAGCTAGCATTCCGCAAGGAATGTTTGTTGATCAAGTACGACTTGCCAAAAAGGTAAAGTCCGTAGCCTCTGCAGACGCCAAACTGCTGCAGCCCAAGCCACGGCTCGCTGATGTCGCTGCACAGCCGCAGCGATCATGGAGCGTGAGTCACGCAACACCTCACCTGCCTGAGCATCGGCTGTCGCATTGAGAACGCGGCAGAGATGAACATCAATCCAACCATCTGGTGGTGTCCAGTCAGGCACCTTGTTGTGAGAAGGGATCCAAGTGCAAACAGTGCCCTGAATCAATAAGCCGCTGATCCGCTGCCAGAAAAGCGGCAAGTCACCCTCCCAACGGCCAGTGCTAATGCCTCGCTGAAGCCGCCGCACCAAAGCCTGATTGTCAATCAAGAGCATCACCGGTCTGTTAGCTGCAGAAGAGGCTAAACAAGCTTGCAGAAGAGCAGCACGCTCACCTGCAGCAGGTGTTTGCTCAAAACCAGTCACGGCACCTTGAACAGTGGTGCCTGAAAGTGTCGAAACCGCCCAGCTAGCTCTTTGCCATCGATCACAGGAAGTAGCTATGATACAACTGCCGTCCAAACCCAAGGTGGGTCGCTGAAGAGGATCGAATTGCTGAATAAAAGTAACCAAAGCAGGATCTGCAACCATGTTGGAAAAAGGCAACACAGGAGGAGCATCCACAAGTGGAACCAGCAAACGACGTTCAGTAGCGCTCCTGAACTCACCATCCCATGGCTGCGCTTGGCAGTGAAAAGTGAGATGTTCTCGATCAGGAGACCGCAATCCACATTCACAACTCAAAGCAGAACCAAAGCGCTCTGTGACCCTGCCATCCACTGCAGCACCAGTCAAAACCCTGCGACTGTAGTAATCCATGCCTAAAGCTGCATTTGCCTGAAAAAGGAAAACCGGCTCCTTGCCGTTTGGCCATCGACCATCCGTTTTGGTGTCTTTAGTCCACAAACCAACGAGCCATGAATGGATAGCGGCTTTTTGCAAGCTTTTCAAAGACATCCACCCAGGTTTCAAAATCCCAGCAGGCGTGTGCCACAGGCCATCGTCAAGTCGCCATTTCCAATCTTTGAGCACTGCTTTCCAGCGAGGAGCAGGCGAGGTAGCTGCAGGCAACCCTTGGGCACGGCGGCATTGCCGATTCCATTCCGCCCTGGCGGCGGTGAACTGGAGCGCAAACATCGGATGTAGTCTTGCAGAACCCAAAGAATTCCAAAAGAGCAGCCGGCTCCTACCTGGAGGAGCCCTTCGACCCCAAAGTGCAGTTTCGATCATAGATGTCCATGTTCGAATGGTTCTTGCACTGAAGTGATGAAAAGCACCGGACCAAGCAAATAAAGATATCACCAACTTATGCACCAATGCAATGCGAGTGCCTAAGTGCTGTGCTGCCAAACGAATTTTGAGACATCGTCGCTGAATGTTGTCACTGACAATATCCGCATCAACACAAGAACTGGGGCGTGACAAATTGTATTGAATGCCAAGCAGTGTGAAAGTATCCGCAGGTACACCTACTAAATCTTTCTTCTTGCGCACCTTGGCAACCAGATGCGGTTTGGTGGCGAAGCTAGCCAATTTGTCAGGGTGAAGTTCGAAGCCGAGAATAGCATCGGCTTGCGCTCCCGCAGTCATGGCGTTGATGACCACTTCAAAACTTTGACAACCTTGTTTCCACATGGTGCGATCGTCCAAATAAATAGCCAAAGAAATCCTTGGTTCCTGCCGTTTGACAAACCTCACCCAAACTGTCATCAAAGCGTTCAGTAGCGCAGGGCTGGCTGGACAGCCTTGCAACAAACCCCGTTGAGCAATAACCGGATGAGGGTGATAAGAACCTTGCCAAGCAAACCAACGACGCTGTTCACTGTAAAAATCAGCGAGTAAATCACAAATTGATGAGGGAGCACCGAACCATCGCCACACTTTAATGGCTGTCTGAGGGCAAACTGAATCAAAACACTTGCGAACATCAGCTTTGCACCCGACCAAATCGACACGAGACTGCTTTGCCGTGCTGACAGCTTCGTAGAAACGTTCATGGACTTCCATGATGCCCTTGCCTGGTAGACCACCAAAAAGTTCGGGCGAAGCCCATTCAGCAATCCAAGGCTGTAATTTTTTCAGAGTGGCACTCATGCAAATACGCCACAGGACAGTGACAATGGCTAAAGGGCGCATGCCACCAGTAGCTTTTGGTAACAAAGCAATTCTAACATCTTTCCACATCGCAGGAACACAGCCATGTCGCAAGCAAGCATCCCAAAGAGCACCGACCTGATCCCAAAAAGCAATGGGAAGATTGCACAAATGGAGAGCTGTCCAGGCATCCATGCCCGGAGCCTTGTCCTTCGCTTTGAGCGCAATCCGAACCAATTCAGAACCACTAACCTGAATACAGTCATCCGGCAATGGATCGCTTGCAGAGCCAATCTGAGAGTACAACTGGTCCCCCAGATTCAAATTCGGAAGCGACCCTGGATTCCAATACCTCTCCCAATCCAATGCTGCGCACTTGGCCCTATCTGCAGGTAGAATGGGGCCATCAAAACTTGCAGTAGGACTGGCGGGCGGCACCTGTTTGACTCACCTGCCTAGTTTGGTGGCATTTTCCTGCATGCTGTCCTTCCACGCCTCCAAGCGTAACTTGGACGCTGCTGTAGCTTCTGCATTTGCCAATTCTAGCACTGCACTAACCAACCTGGGGTCATCCAAAGAGAAAAAAGCCAAAGAATGATGTAAATGAGGGCCATCACGAACCAACTTCTTCTCCAACTCTGGCAACGGGGCCTTTTGGTACTCCACCACTCTTCGTGCGAAGCGTCTGAGCTTGCGCTCTTTCACTGTTTGCAAAGAAGGCGCTTTTGAAGACGGAGGACTGGCAATTTGCTGCGGGCCCTGGCGCATAGCACGACCAGTTTTGCCACGTGCGAGAAGAAGAGATTCTGCGCAGTTGCTAAGTAAGGTCCAAGCAGAGTCCACGTTGCCTGTACTCAATGCATTTCCAAAATCGTCACATACTTCTTCCCAAGCACTTAGCCAAGAAGCTTCAGCAACCTTTTCAGAATGCAAAGGGGCACCAACTGGGAGAGTCCACGGTGTGGATAATGAACCAGGCACATGCAAGTTGTAAACCACCGCGTCATGGTCAGCCACGCCAAGATGTTGCTCCCTACCAGTAATAATTAACCGAGGAGTGCACAAGCCATAGTCAATGACCACACCTGTATAAACACCTGCAGCAGTTCGATGTGTACCACCTAAAACACGATCTCCGCAAACCAGCTCATCACAGGACCGCCACTGTCCAGTAGCCAAAACGTTAGAAATTGGCCAACAATGAATTTCCAAATTGAAGTCACCCATGATCACTGTATCTTCACCACAAGTAGCAACAAACTCGAACAGCGCACCCAGCGCACGGCTGGCAGCTGTGCGATCTGAAGCATGTAAGTAAACATTGATGAGAATCAACGGCCTTTGCTGAGGTCTATAGAGTTTGACGGCCATGGATCTTTCCACAGACACCATGTCGACAGGAAGGGCCAAGGCCTCAGCAGGCCACTTTGTTAGAACCAATGTACCACCTTCCACTACATTTTTCGAATTTCTTCCTTGAGGGCCAGGAAAAAGTTGCCACCCGCGTGCCTTGCGAAAGGCGTTCCAGCTAAATCCAGCACCAAAAGAACTCCCTCAGACATCTGCATAGCTCTGTAGAATGAAGTGCTGCGTGGATTGCTTTTGATATCCTCTTCCACGCAGTGCTGGTTATTGGCATATGCACAGACCCAATAGAATGTACTGCTTGAGAGTTCTCGCACCAGAGCATGCTGCTCCAAGCAGGCCAGAAACTTACAAACAGGCTCCTAACAGATCTGCCAACACAAAATTGGACGTGCTTCAAAGCAATAGATTGACTTTCATCTATCATTACGCTGGATGTTCATTTCTTTTTGATACAGCATCCTATTGAGGTTCCGAAATGAACAAGTCACAAGTCCAAAACTCAACCAAGGCTTCTAGGGGAATGTGAATTATTAGCGGAAAAAGATCAGGGTTCAGATAAGGGGGGAGGAGTTGTGCAGAGGACTTTGATATGTACAAGACACAAAGCATAGGGTGCGCAACTACCAAATTCGATGCATGGTTCATGGTACCTTTTTGCAGCTACAAAATACAGAACACAACTTAATTTGACTCGGAAAATAGTTCAAAATATGCACTATACAAAGACCAATGCATCTGAAGTTGAAAAATAGCTGAGAATCGGAAATGCCAACATGAATTTTCCCAATAACATTTTGTAGTTGGGCCTATGCCATCCAAAGTTCCGACCAACATAATTTCAGTAATTAAACATTTTGGGGGTGACGTCGTGACGTCGAACTAAATCGTACATATTTTATTGATGTTTCAACTTCCTCAACATAGTATATACAAAATGCACATGAGATTTCATGTTGGATGCTTCACCTATTCAACTTGTACAACTACAAAATGCAAATGATATTTTGTGTTGGATGCTTCAACTAACTCAACATATACAACTACACAATACAAATGAGGATTTGAAAGGAAACAACCACAAAATGAATGCAAATACAAAAAGGTTGGCCCAACTCCATTATTTTGTACAAAACGACCCCTGGCTGGCAATCTGTACTGTAGCCCAAGTCCTCCCCTTTATGTAGCTGTTATTTGATCCCGGATGGAAAAAGAAACTTGTTGCTGACAGACAATGCAATAGCACGGTCTCAAACAACCTTGAGAGTTTGCCTATCCAAGGCTCGATCCAAGCATGTGACACAAACCAGTGAGGTCTCTGCACTTGAATCGCCATGATCTCAACCATGCTGCAGCCCTTTTTCGCATAGCCGTCCTGGGATTCTACATAATGTTGCCAATTAAAAAAGAAAAACGGTAGATTCTTCAAATTGGAAAATGTTGTCACATCATCAACAAATCCAGGCTTCGGTGGCTGGTTTGATGATCCAGTGATTCGCATCATACAGGTTGAAGGTCTCAAACTGCAGCCTTGTGCCACGCTGTTCTCCGAAAGTCTCGCACCATCTGTCAGCCATCTTGGAGATGAAAACAACGATCTTTGCCAATTGTTCGTGAGTGATCCCTCGCTCTGCAGTATCTTCGATGCAGAAAGGCTCCTTCGACGGGTCCACCAACAAATGCAGCAAATGAAATTGGAATGGAATTCGAAAAGCATTGTGCAGCACCCTCAAAGGTGGAATCATGGGCCTGCAATCTCTGAAATTCAAAAGATCGACTTCTAAACATGGTTTCTCTGAATTCTACTTGATCCTATTGGTTGTATTGCCTTTGTTTCACATGGTCTCAAGGAGACGCCGCTGAAGTTTCTCTCTATTCTATTGACAACAGAGCCTTTGCTTCACATGTTCTGAATGCACAAAGGCGCCTGTTCAGTGGCCGACTGTTCCCCCACTATCAAGTAGATCTCACAAGCCACGTTCGAAATGCGTTTAAACCATTGAATCCAAAAAAAAAAACCATCGGTCCATCACACCGCTGCACTTGTCGCAATTGGTACTTGTTGGCATTTAGTTTCTTGGCTGCGGAGGACCTGGCATGGTCTGCATTACCTATTGAAAAAGAAACAAAGCTGCAGGTTTCTCTCCTGGTTGGTGATCTCTGAGTAGTTTGTCAAGACTAAAGTGCTGTGGCGGGTTGCCTCCACAATGTCATCGCACTGTAGCTGGCAGACCCCACTTGACAGCAACTTGTTCCCATGCCATGGGCTGTCTGGCAAACGCTCACGTAGCAGTAAAATAATGTCAGCAGCGGTGCTCGAAGCAGTCAGTTTGATATCAAAGTGACCATGTCCAGGAATATCCACAGAGACCGACATGAGGCAGCGAATCCTTTGCGCTGTTCAGTGCAGTCTGGAACAATACACAGGTTTAATATCGATGGTTTCTCAAAGACTTGCTGCGCAACATGAGATTTGGCTGTTGATCAGGCTGGCCAGGGTTTCATGTCAAGGTGAGTGGTACCGCAGAATGCAGATGCGGTGCAGGTCCGTGTTGAAAGCTTGAAAGGAAGCTACGGAGACACAAATTGGGCAGCACCTCCAAAAGAACCAACGCAGTAAACACGGCCCACACGGTCAAGGAAAAGAACCACAACCACTTTGCAGAACTCCTTCGAAAGCAAGCTATGTCCAAATAGCAACACTGGATGTTCAAATGTATTATATACAATATCATATATCTATATAGATATATTCTAGACGATGGAACATCCGTCATCAAGAATATTTCATGCTTGGTTTCCGCGCTCGTCTAGGACCAAGGCGGAGAAGTCCTGCAGCTCTTCGACTGACAGCAAAATGATGGGCATTGAGTTCGTTTCACCCTAAAGGATTCTACAGGATCCTAAAGAGACAAAACAAAAGAAATTCATAAATAGAAATTCTGTGTCAAGTCATATTATGATCATCTATAATCCAACTTCTGAAATGTACATCCTCCAATAGCGTAGCCTGGCCGTGAAAACCCAATGTTTCAATAGGAAAGTCAACTGTAAAAGCAGGGTTTCCTATCACCAGGTTTCACAACCAAAGGATACATGTTGGGGTTGGAAGCACTTGCCACCTGCACCGGGGGCCTCAACATCTCTCTGGGACAGGGAAGGTGGACCCGGTTTCTCTTGGAATACCGATTCTCAATGGAAAGTTCCAAAATCGTTGTCTCTCAATGCAGTTGACCTGTCCAAAATCCATGGGCCGCATAGTGCTTGAAAGATGATGGGAATGTATGAAATCTTCCAGATGTTCCAGAAATGTTGCTGCCAATGATATCCAATGACAATCAAGGTCATAATCCCATTGTTTTCATGATGAAAATTCGTGTTACTAGTAGTATGTCAATTGGTATCAACTCTAAATCCCTGGCCATGTCATCACCCCACGACTCTCGAAACTCGTCGCGCAGTGCTGGGCGTTCGAGCCGCTGCCGTGAACTTCCTGCAGCGCTGGGATGAAGCCAGGCTCATCTTTTTCCCCGTGCGAAGCCCATTTCCACTGGGGACAGTCCCAGCAAACTATGGACTTTTGGATAAGGCGCGCCCTTAGGATAACTGGTGTCTAAATATCGGAATCCCCACACAAGTTGTGTAATGGTGTGCGCACATGCGAAAAGCCGGTAATACGGAGCAGCTTGTGGAACAGTCACATGGTTGTCCTTCATCGGTCCACACATTGAGTGGCGTAAACACCGCAAACAATGGAAACCATCTCAACTTGAAGGTGTTGAACATTGTTGAACTTCCATACAAGTTCTGGCATTGATAACATGGATAAACCCTAACCCTTGCTGCATCGTCCTCCATGGTAGAAACCATTATTGCAATTGTCGTTATCTGCAACACTTTCCTCAGGTGCACCAAAACAATCCAAAACATTTGAGATCTTCCAGGGTCAAGTCCAAGCACCTTTTTCCAAGCTAAGCCATGGATTTTGACCCAGCGGATCGACCCCACCCGCCAGATTCTGGATTCAGACGATATTATATCGTGTTATGTTGTATGATGTTGTCATGTTCTTATAAAAGGAATGGTCATACACCCACAACTTGTCGAAACTCAAAAATTCTCGGCGTGATGTTCCCATTTGGAGCCATTGGTGCCTGGTCCAAGGCGCAGCGTGCCGAATGGCAGCACTCAGCGCTTCACGTGGTTGACACAGTGGTTACACCTGTCTCAGCGGCTTCTTTCAACGTTTTTCAAACAAACAACTTCTGTTCTGCTCCCTTCAGACTGTCTTTTTCTTGTTGGAAGTCTTTCACCACAAGAGGGCCAATCTTGAACCCTACAAAGCCTGAAAACGAGTTTCCAAGCAGAGGCAAGCTGTAAATACCGGGGAAGACATCCCAACAATGGAGGTTAAAAACTTACAGACCACACCAGAACCGAAAGTTTCATGAAGACTTCGACTGAAGACTTTGATAACTGTGATGACTTCGACAGGACATTCCGATGCCTCGGTGTGCGAACGTCTCTCCAGTTGCGCGCCAGGTGCCACTGCCACCTTGGACCTTGGTCGCCCAACGCAGGTGCTACTCTCAAAACGCCCCAAAAAATCACGAAACAAGAATAGAATGCAATAAATATCATGAGGACAAACCATATGAAATGCATTGCAACTAGATTCAAAATGATTCAAAGGGGTTGTTGGAAGTAGGTGAACTGTGAAATCTATACCCAGGAATCAGTCCTAGCCTCGTCACAATATGGGAAAAAAATGACCACAACCCTATCAAGCGGGCAGATGGCAGAGCACCCCATCATTTTCGCCGAAACAAACAAAAAAAGCATCCTTCATCCGCATAGCCGGACATCTCAGTTGACCATCTCACCGGTTGAAACACGTTATATCCGAACAAATTGCGGGCAGCTCGCTGAGACCATTGCCCCACAGCCAAAGGTCCTGCAGCTGGCCGAGTTCTGACAGCATATTGGCCCAGACTTCAGCGGGTAATTCGCCGAGTTTGTTGTACCCCAGGTTGAGCAACCTCAAGTTGTCGAGCCCTGCAAACAGATGATCCCAGACTTCAACAGGCAACTCATTCAGCCTGCACCTATCGAGGACAAGTTTTTGCAGGTTTCCCAGCGTGGAAAAGGCTTCAGCATGCAACTTGCTGAGATCGTTTCCGCCCAAGTAAAGCTCCTGCAAGTGGCTGAGCCATGCAAACGATTTGGACCAGACTTCAGAAGGCAACTCGCCGAGTTTGTTGGACCTCAGGTTCAGCTTCCGCAAGTTGCTAAGACCTGCGAAGAGATGGGCCCACACTTCGGCAGGCAACTTGCTGAGCTTGTTGGACCTCAGGCTGAGATCTTGCAACTTTCTGAGCCCTGAGAAGACTTCAGCAGGCAACTCATGAAGCTCGTTTTCCCACAATTCAAGCTCCTGCAAGTGGCTGAGTCCTGAAAAGACTCCAGCATGCAACCGAGTGAGCGAGTTGTACCCCAGGTTGAGCTTCTGCAAGCTGCTGAGACCTGAGAAGACTTCAGCATGCAACTCACTGAGATCATTATCGTTCAGCCGAAGCTCTTGCAGGCTTCCGAGCCCTGAAAACATATTGACCCAGACTTCAGCGGGTAATTCGCTGAGTTTGTTCTTATTCAGCATGAGCACCTGCAACTTGCTGAGCCCTGCAAAGAGATTGGCCCAGACTTCCAGAGGCAACTCATTCAGCCTGCACCTATCGAGGACAAGTATTTGCAGGTTGCCCAGCATGGAAAAGGCTTCAGCATGCAACTTGCTGAGATCGTTTCCGCCCAAGTAAAGCTCCTGCAAGTGGCTGAGCTCTGCAAACGATTTGGACCAGACTTTAGAAGGCAACTCGCCGAGTTTGTTGGACCACAGGTTCAGCGTCCGTAAGTTGCTAAGACCTGCGAAGAGATGGGCCCACACTTCGGCAGGCAACTCACTGAGCTTGTTGGACCTCAGGTTGAGATCCTGCAAGTTGCTGAGTCCTGCAAAGACTTCAGCAGGCAACTGGCCGAGTTTGTTGTACCCCAGGTCGAGATCTTGCAAATTTCTGAGCCCTGAAAACAGATTGGCCCAGACTTCAGAAGGCAACTCACTGAGTTTGTTGGACCTCAGGTTGAGAATCTGCAAGTTGCTGAGTCCTGAAAAGACTCCCGCATGCAACCGAGTGAGCGAGTTGTACCCCAGGTTGAGCTTCTGCAAGCTGCTGAGTCCTGAGAAGACTTCAGCAGGCAACTCACTAAGCTTGGTGGACTCCAGGTTGAGAATCTGCAAGTTTCTGAGCCCTGAGAAGACTTCAGCAGGCAACTCACTATGTAGGTTGTACCCGAGGTCGAGAATCTGCAAGTTGCTGAGTCCTGCAAAGACTTCAGCAGGCAACTCGCTGAGATCGTTTTGATACAAGTAAAGCTTCTGCAAGCTGCTGAGCCCTGAGAAGACTTCAGCAGGCAACTCGCTGAGTTTGTTGTATCGCAGGTCAAGCTTCTGCAACTTGCCGAGCCCGGAAAAGACTTCAGCAGGTAGCTCACTGAGCGAGTTGAACCCCAGGTCGAGCTTCTGGAGTTTGCTGAGCCCTGAAAAGATTTTGCCTGGCAATTCAGTCAGCTTGTTTGAGGCAAGGTCGAGGGCCTGCAGCAAAGGAGTCTTATCAAAGATGTGATTTGGCAGCGAGGTCAACTTGTTTTCGCTCAGATCGAGAACTTGTAGCCGCGGGCTGTGCTGCAAAAGCTCTTGCGGGAGTATGCTCAGCTCGTTTCCATCAACGATGCGATGGCCCCTCTCATCAGATTTACCCCCCAGCAACAATTGCTGCAGGGCTGGCATGGGGCGCAGCAAGTCTCTTGGCAATGCATCCAAACGATTTTGGCTGAGGGACAAGATTCTCAAACTTGACAACCCAGCAAATGTGTCAGACTCCAAGTGCTTCAAACCCAAGCGGCCCAAGTCCAGCAATTGCAAGCTGTCCAAAGGAGCGAACACCTTCTCAGGTAAAAATGACAACCGATTGCCAGAGAGCGATAACCGTTGCAAACTCCGTGAAGAAGTGAAGGCATCCTCTGCAACACTTGTGATGTCCTGCTCACTCAAACTCACATCTTTGAGGCGAAGAATGCCTATAAGGCTGCAACTCGCAAGGTGCTTTGCACCATGATCCTTTTGGTGACAGCGGCACGGAACGCATCCGAAATCAGCCGTGTCAATCGGGTAGAAGTGCGTTGAAAGCAATAGAGCAATGATCGTTACAAGCAAACAGGGCGAATACCTGAGCAGTGGTTGCAAGGAGAAACGAAGAACTCGAGTTCATCCATCAAAGCCCGATGGTATGAAAGGGGTGGCATTCCGGCACAGCACAAACTCACGCCATGATGAAACAGAAACCTAATCTCAGGGGGATTGATATTGAAGACATGGGTGTCATAGGTATCCTTTTTTTTGGCTGTTGATGCTGGGGAACAACAACTTAAGAAGTGTTGTATAAGATTGTATTAGTATGCTCCAGGACGCACAAAAGGGTGCAGCAAGTACAGTAAAGCTGAGAACAACAAGACACCTCCTCTGTACAAATATATTGACAAGTTGAGGGGCTTCGAGATACTCACATGACAAATTGTGTCAACAGGTTGCGAAACCACGATGGATTGAAAATTGCGGAGACAACATAAAACGAAACATAACGAAACCAATGCAGCAAAAATGCAAGGCGTTGCAACAAATCCGATATCTCTTTGAGCAAGAAAATCTCGATGAGCGCAGTAGTGAGTGGGAAGCAGAGCTCGGTAAGCTTTGCAGTTTCTTCCAGTAAGTCAATCGATCCGTGCGCTCCAAGGCACGGCAAACAGTGCAAACATGTGCAAGTGAATAGTAGACAGCAAAGAAACCAAAAAAGTCGGCTGGGAATGCAAATGCCGGGTCCAACTCTGCTTGGAAGTTCACCCAAACCTCATCCCCAAAATTTCCTGAAATGGTTTGGCCCAGCTGTAGCTCATAGATGGCCAGCAAGGTGATGATGAGGTATGTGCTGGCGTAAGCAATATCAAGAACCGCATCCATCATCGCAGCGCCACGGCGCACCCACTTCACAGTGGGTAAACCCAACAAAATGGTTGGATAGATGCTGTTCAAACAGAGGAAACCCACAAAAGCCCAAAAACATCCTTCAAACGCATCTGAATGCTTCGGAGCTGAATGGAATGCGAAGGACACAAGGCCACCCATGATTTGGAGCTTTCCAAAGGCCTGTAGCATCACTGTGAATAACTGCAGCATTGCAACTTTGAAGCCGTAGAGCTTGCCTTCAATGCCAAAATATTCCTCATAGAGCAGCTGGGTGGGTTTCAACGGTCTCCACTTGACATTGGCTGACCGACACCGGCGCAGGTCGCTCAGGAGGACGATGATCAAGGCAGGGTACGGCAAAGAGAAAAGAATGGAGGGCAACAGCTGCGAAAGGCTCTCCTCCAACCATCCAGAATCAGCAGCGGCAGCCTCCGGCAATCTCCCATCACTGGACTCAACTGTCTGCTTGAGAGCAAATGCATCTCGGATCAATTGTGGAAGCTTGGAACGGATGAAAGGTGGACTGTACCGCACAAAGTATTGCCCCCCAAGGTACACTGCTGCAAGTAATGAGCTGATCCGAAGCAAAGCAACAACACCGACCACCAATCGTGATTGCTGTGCTGGTCGCCCAGACATAAGCAAAGGATCTACCTGCAAACCGCCTGCCAGAAGTCCCACCTGTTCTGCCAAGTGGTGCACATCATCCACTTGATTCTCCAGCTTTGTCAAGGAGGCTTCACGGAAACGGATCGTTGCTAAATAGTGGTTGATCTTGACCACCATCTCGGCACATCTGACACCAGCTTGGACTGAAGCAAAAGAATCGCGAGTACGCACGATCTTGATTTCTCGCAACTCATCATGCTCTGCTCTGGTTTTGAGAAAGCACCACGCTCTGAGCATTCTTTCCCAATCATCGAAGATTACATCGCAATACAAGAGATCTAAGATTTTGTCCCATCCACCTTCTCGCACGACAGCCTCTTGTGCCATCGGCAGTGTCATCAATACAGGCCGTAAATCTTGCCGAGATATGGAACCAGGCTGCTCCTCCAGGAACTCTCGCAGTGGAAGGCACAGATTCTTGTCGAAGTCATCAAGATGCTTTCTGGCTTCGACGAAGTGTTCCGTCAAGCTTGTGACTTGAGGCTGGGCAATATCGTCTCTGCCCCAATCACCAAAAAGCCTGGACATGTCATTCTGCAAATTCTTTGCATACAAAGCTTCCGATTCAACTTCAAGCTTCCTTGACAGTGTGTGCATTCTGTTGAGCCGAGCTGTGGTGTAAAAAATGCTGACAATTGCTATTGAGATAACAATCATAAAAATCAACGTGCCAGACACTCCTGTTGACTGAGAAAAGCTATAACTTGCAACGGGCAACAGGCTGAGAACCAGAAGAACCAACAAACATCGGCTCTCTACCTCTGCCACTGCTTGTGCAAGAATCAGCACACTAAGCTCCACATTCTGGCGCCAAGCATTTCCTACAACACAAATCCTCTTGAAAAGGCCCGACCAGCGGTGCCTATCACAATAGCCGCTCTCAGAAGAATGAAAAGAATTGCACAAAGGACGGCTGCATGGGAACGGTTTGCTTTCATCCAACATCTCGTGTTGACTGCTATGACTCTCTGTCTCTGCATCTTCAACAGCTGATTCGTCACTGCTTGTGGCGCTGGACCTGCCAAACCTGGTTGGCTCAAAGTACACTGAGCTGACATGTGGCAGCTGGCGGGCACTGAGTTGTCGCATCCGTTGCCAGATGAAACGGAAGCTCCGGGCGCAACGCCCTTTGATGACACCGCCAAAATCAACATGAGCAAATCCAGGGAACCATTCTCGCTTTGGCAAACCTTCAATATTCACCCAAGTGTCCAAGCCGCCTCGCAACCATTTCAGTGACTTGATGGATTGGTGAAGTTCAATCCTCGCATCAATCGACACCTGGCCACATCCACTGAGATCAATAACTATACTCTCCAGGTTTCGCGACGACAGCAAAGCTGAACTCAAGCATCCGAATTCTTCCAAACATGGCAAGTTCATAAACCTGCAGCCAGCTGAAGAAAATAAAAAAACATCATAGAAAAACACTAGCATGTCATGCAGCATGTCCATGAAAACACCTGAAAGTAATAAAGCTAAACAAAGATAGTTATGTCAAAAAAAACTGAAAGGGTGCAAAAAAAGGAGCGAACAAATGTGAACATCATAAGATATCATAAGCTTCTGGTTCAAGATGAAGAAAAAAATGACTGGAATTTTCACAACTCAGCGCACCATAGCTCCAGGAACATGAGGTTCTCCATCTTTCTCAGGGCAACTCCAAGCCCTGCCGCAGTCCTGAAGTGCGAGGAACCTGTGAAGCGCAACTTCAACTGGACCAAAGATTTCAAACACTGCACCGTCGATGTGAACATGTCCAGAGTCTCAAGACCCGAGAATCCCAGATCTAATCGCAAAACGCGCAACTCTGCAGGTAGGCTTTGGATCAGCACGTCAAGCTCATGGTCAGAGAAATTCCGGCACCCAGTCAGTGAAAGCTGCACTATCTTTCTACAAACGTCTGCTTTCACAGCCCTGGCCAGGAGTTCAGTGCATCTTCCTTGAAGGACAAATCCGTACCAGCTGCATAAAGCGAAGTGCGAAGCAAGAGCTTCATCTACTCGGTGGAAATTCGGATCCCCAGCGGGGTACGACTGCAAAAGCTCAAAGTCACAAGTTCCAAGACGAGAAAGAGCTATGCTGTTCAGTATACGAACTTTGTCGATGTTCTGCGTGGCATGAGCTTCCTTGAGCTGTCCAACATTCAAACTCATGATTATGGCTCGGACACCTTCTGGAAAAAGAGAGAACTTAAATTAGAATGAGCCATTTTTGAGAGGTGACATACATAAAATGCAAATGGAGCAATATGAACAATGGACCATGGACCTTGTCCATTCAATCGATCGTCCAAATGCATAAAACGGTTCTCCAAACAACATCAAAACAGCAAAAGTTTCTTGCAATCCCGCAGCAAGTTTCTTCAATCTTTACCTTCAAGCCCTTTTCCAAAAGATGCAGAGGAAAGTGACGCTCACGAGCTGCTTTGTGGTGCAAGCCGATGATGCCGATCATTCGACTTTCTGCTCCAGCAAGTCCATCAGTAAGCACGTGAGCCTCAGAGATCAACAAGTTTGGAACGGTCGAAACTTTAAACATCACTTATTACTACGTTCACCATGGTGCAGAAATGGGGGTTACGATAAAAGGCGATGGTCTCAACCTTTCGATCAGACCACGCAAAGGAAATGTCCACACAAGGCCACCCCTTCTGTGTCGAGTAGCTTTGTCATATGCATCAGTGGCTCCCACATCAAGCAGTAAACGTCGTCTGGACCAGTTGCCCTCTCGATGTTCGATCGCCTTGGTCGCTTTTAGGGTGAAAATACCGGAATTGTTTACACCAGTGTCTCCTTTGATCCACTATCTACTGAAGCATTGCCTGCCTTTACGAACATGACCTGGTGTTGCTCCTGCTCGTTATCCCCCATTCACATCATGCTGTTTGGTTGTGTTTCGCATTTTGCACTGAAACAAGCTAGCTGCTAGCTGGACAAATCAAAACGTGTCCCTTTAGGCAGAATTCACAAACGAAAAAAACTCACGTTCATGTCACATTTTTCTCGTTTCATGATGCTTTCTCGTACTTCTAGGAATTTCTAAGGCTGGGGCAATGGCTTCCTCGAAGCAGCACCAAATCCTTTCGAAAGGCGTTCTGTTGTTGTTGTTGTTGTTGTAAGCGGACGTCAACCTGCTCCTCACCGAAGTGAAGTAGTTAAGACGCCATAGTATGCCATCTGCGAGAATCAAGTTCCCATACTTCTCCAAGCAAAACTCAAAGGAAGCGAAACCTGCCTGAAAAAAAAATAAACACAGTGCGCCAGCTAGCATTCCGCAAGGAATGTTTGTTGATCAAGTACGACTTGCCAAAAAGGTAAAGTCCGTAGCCTCTGCAGACGCCAAACTGCTGCAGCCCAAGCCACGGCTCGCTGATGTCGCTGCACAGCCGCAGCGATCATGGAGCGTGAGTCACGCAACACCTCACCTGCCTGAGCATCGGCTGTCGCATTGAGAACGCGGCAGAGATGAACATCAATCCAACCATCTGGTGGTGTCCAGTCAGGCACCTTGTTGTGAGAAGGGATCCAAGTGCAAACAGTGCCCTGAATCAATAAGCCGCTGATCCGCTGCCAGAAAAGCGGCAAGTCACCCTCCCAACGGCCAGTGCTAATGCCTCGCTGAAGCCGCCGCACAAAAGCCTGATTGTCAATCAAGAGCATCACCGGTCTGTTAGCTGCAGAAGAGGCTAAACAAGCTTGCAGAAGAGCAGCACGCTCACCTGCAGCAGGTGTTTGCTCAAAACCAGTCACGGCACCTTGAACAGTGGTGCCTGAAAGTGTCGAAACCGCCCAGCTAGCTCTTTGCCATCGATCACAGGAAGTAGCTATTATACAACTGCCGTCCAAACCCAAGGTGGGTCGCTGAAGAGGATCGAATTGCTGAATAAAAGTAACCAAAGCAGGATCTGCAACCATGTTGGAAAAAGGCAACACAGGAGGAGCATCCACAAGTGGAACCAGCAAACGACGTTCAGTAGCGCTCCTGAACTCACCATCCCATGGCTGCGCTTGGCAGTGAAAAGTGAGATGTTCTCGATCAGGAGACCGCAATCCACATTCACAACTCAAAGCAGAACCAAAGCGCTCTGTGACCCTGCCATCCACTGCAGCACCAGTCAAAACCCTGCGACTGTAGTAATCCATGCCTAAAGCTGCATTTGCCTGAAAAAGGAAAACCGGCTCCTTGCCGTTTGGCCATCGACCATCCGTTTTGGTGTCCTTAGTCCACAAACCAACGAGCCATGAATGGATAGCGGCCTTTTGCAAGCTTTTCAAAGACATCCACCCAGGTTTCAAAATCCCAGCAGGCGTGTGCCACAGGCCATCGTCAAGTCGCCATTTCCAATCTTTGAGTACTGCTTTCCAGCGAGGAGCAGGCGAGGTAGCTGCAGGCAACCCTTGGGCACGGCGGCATTGCCGATTCCATTCCGCCCGGGCGGCGGTGAACTGGAGCGCAAACATCGGATGTAGTCTTGCAGAACCCAAAGAATTCCAAAAGAGCAGCCGGCTCCTACCTGGAGGAGCCCTTCGACCCCAAAGTGCAGTTTCGATCATAGATGTCCATGTTCGAATGGTTCTTGCACTGAAGTGATGAAAAGCACCGGACCAAGCAAATAAAGATATCACCAACTTATGCACCAATGCAATGCGAGTGCCTAAGTGCTGTGCTGCCAAACGAATTTTGAGACACCGTCGCTGAATGTTGTCACTGACAATATCCGCATCAACACAAGAACTGGGGCGTGACAAATTGTATTGAATGCCAAGCAGTGTGAAAGTATCCGCAGGTACACCTACTAAATCTTTCTTCTTGCGCACCTTGGCAACCAGATGCGGTTTGGTGGCGAAGCTAGCCAATTTGTCAGGGTGAAGTTCGAAGCCGAGAATAGCATCGGCTTGCGCTCCTGCAGTCATGGCGTTGATGACCACTTCAAAACTTTGACAACCTTGTTTCCACATGGTGCGATCGTCCAAATAAATAGCCAAAGAAATCCTTGGTTCCTGCCGTTTGACAAACCTCACCCAAACTGTCATCAAAGCGTTCAGTAGCGCAGGGCTGGCTGGACAGCCTTGCAACAAACCCCGTTGAGCAATAACCGGATGAGGGTGATAAGAACCTTGCCAAGCAAACCAACGACGCTGTTCACTGTAAAAATCAGCGAGTAAATCACAAATTGATGAGGGAGCACCGAACCATCGCCACACTTTAATGGCTGTCTGAGGGCAAACTGAATCAAAACACTTGCGAACATCAGCTTTGCACCCGACCAAATCGACACGAGACTGCTTTGCCGCGCTGACAGCTTCGTAGAAACGTTCATGGACTTCCATGATGCCCTTGCCTGGTAGACCACCAAAAAGTTCGGGCGAAGCCCATTCCGCAATCCAAGGCTGTAATTTTTTCAGAGTGGCACTCATGCAAATACGCCACAGGACAGTGACAATGGCTAAAGGGCGCATGCCACCAGTAGCTTTTGGTAACAAAGCAATTCTAACATCTTTCCACATCGCAGGAACACAGCCATGTCGCAAGCAAGCATCCCAAAGAGCACCGACCTGATCCCAAAAAGCAATGGGAAGATTGCACAAATGGAGAGCTGTCCAGGCATCCATGCCCGGAGCCTTGTCCTTCGCTTTGAGCGCAATCCGAACCAATTCAGAACCACTAACCTGAATACAGTCATCCGGCAATGGATCGCTTGCAGAGCCAATCTGAGAGTACAACTGGTCCCCCAGATTCAAATTCGGAAGCGACCCTGGATTCCAATACCTCTCCCAATCCAATGCTGCGCACTTGGCCCTATCTGCAGGTAGAATGGGGCCATCAAAACTTGCAGTAGGACTGGCGGGCGGCACCTGTTTGACCCACCTGCCTAGTTTGGTGGCATTTTCCTGCACGCTGTCCTTCCACGCCTCCAAGCGTAACTTGGACGCTGCTGTAGCTTCTGCATTTGCCAATTCTAGCACTGCACTAACCAACCTGGGGTCATCCAAAGAGAAAAAAGCCAAAGAATGATGTAAATGAGGGCCATCACGAACCAACTTCTTCTCCAACTCTGGCAACGGGGCCTTTTGGTACTCCACCACTCTTCGTGCGAAGCGTCTGAGCTTGCGCTCTTTCACTGTTTGCAAAGAAGGCGCTTTTGAAGACGGAGGACTGGCAATTTGCTGCGGGCCCTGGCGCATAGCACGACCAGTTTTGCCACGTGCGAGAAGAAGAGATTCTGCGCAGTTGCTAAGTAAGGTCCAAGCAGAGTCCACGTTGCCTGTACTCAATGCATTTCCAAAATCGTCACATACTTCTTCCCAAGCACTTAGCCAAGAAGCTTCAGCAACCTTTTCAGAATGCAAAGGGGCACCAACTGGGAGAGTCCACGGTGTGGATAATGAACCAGGCACATGCAAGTTGTAAACCACCGCGTCATGGTCAGCCACGCCAAGATGTTGCTCCCTACCAGTAATAATTAACCGAGGAGTGCACAAGCCATAGTCAATGACCACACCTGTATAAACACCTGCAGCAGTTCGATGTGTACCACCTAAAACACGATCTCCGCAAACCAGCTCATCACAGGACCGCCACTGTCCAGTAGCCAAAACGTTAGAAATTGGCCAACAATGAATTTCCAAATTGAAGTCACCCATGATCACTGTATCTTCACCACAAGCAGCAACAAACTCGAACAGCGCACCCAGCGCACGGCTGGCAGCTGTGCGATCTGAAGCATGTAAGTAAACATTGATGAGAATCAACGGCCTTTGCTGAGGTCTATAGAGTTTGACGGCCATGGATCTTTCCACAGACACCATGTCGACAGGAAGGGCCAAGGCCTCAGCAGGCCACTTTGTTAGAACCAATGTACCACCTTCCACTACATTTTTCGAATTTCTTCCTTGAGGGCCAGGAAAAAGTTGCCACCCGCGTGCCTTGACGGCACGAGTCACAGCATTCCAGCTGTGATTGTTAACTCTAGTTTCTTGAAGACACAGAACATGTAAATTCTGGAGCTGAGCAAAGTCAAGCACACCACCCAAGCGGCCTCCCAAGGACCGTACATTCATAGTCCCCAACCGCATAGTGCTGTCAGAGCCCGTCATGGGTTCTGATCCACAGCGCCATCCTGCTGCAATCCCAAAATGTCCAAAGCTCGCGAAGCAGCTCGCTGTCTGGCACTTGGAGCCTGAGCCGCAAGAGGCACCAAAATATCCCTCTGGCCCTTTCGAAACTTAGTCCAAACCATTTTACGAGGACACTGACTTCCTGTAAGCCGTCTGATGTTGTTGACACAACGCTTGCAATGCACACAAGCAAAACGCACCGTAAAATTGGCAGGCCACACAATGGCCTCAATCTGATGCGTGCTGTCTGCTGCAGTATCAGTGGTGCGAAATGCTCCAGAGTCGATGATTTCCAAAACTGTGCGGGCACCCTTCTTGAGGTCATCGCTGATGTCTGCATTTTTGAGGCACGCACGCAATCTTTCCACCAACTGCTTTCGTTTGGGCCCTTTGCTGGAAGCATACTGTTCACAAGCAATCTTTGCCAAACGCTTCGCTGTCAAAGCCATACTGCCACAAGTTTTGCAAATGACGTAAGACATTCCAACTCTTTTCTGTTTGCCATTTCCTGTGGCTGGAATGGTAACGAAAGTGGGGTCATGTGCTCCAGCATCGCCACGCTTGAAGCCAAGCAACCTTCGAGCCACTGCAGCTGCACGCACCTGGCGCGTGGCTTTGCTAGCATTCTCCCGTCTGAAGCTGCTGTCCTTGTGGAAGAGCTTGGCATCCGCCTGAGGATGTTTGTCTTCCCTATGCTTGCGGATGACGCTGTACACTTGGCCAGGTTTGAGGTTGTGATCAGCGGACAAGCCAAGTTTGCAAACAGGACACTTCCAGCTATAGACTCCTCCCTTCTTGACCGCAGACAGCGCAGGCAACGTGTTTTTGAAGCCGATTTTCAACTGTTCCTTCTCATCGGGATGCCAAGCATTGATATGAGCTCTCTTCTTGTCAACCCATCCTTTGCACACCCCAGTGGAAAAGTCACACAAAGGGCATGTCCACTCAGTACGCTTAGTGCGTCTGGACGAAGCACTGGCTGCGTCTTGTCCTTCACTGGCTGCACGTGGCGTGCACGGACCCCGACCCGAAGTAGCAGCCGCAGGGGAAGAAGAATTCTTGCGCTGCTCTGACAAAGTAGAGGCGGGCGCGGGGCTAGCACACCTTCCACGTTTATTGTTGCTATGAACCAGTGACGGCAAAGCTGACAATCTGGTGGCACCAACTGAAGTAGCGCCACATTCCGATCCTCCACCTCTGTTGCCCTGCATTGGACCATTTGCGGCCTGAGTCAAAACTTCAGGAGGGAAAGCACCTTCAAGTCGTTCATAGTGCTTTGAACGAAACCACAAAGCGATGGGAGCACCACCCTTGCCACGACCATTGTAAATCTCCGGAACCCCACGAGGCTGGAAGACAATGATCGGGCGATCGTAGTGCACAGCCGCAGCAGAAACTTCAAGAGCACTGCCCCAAGCACCAATCTTTGAGAGCATGGTGAGATAGCTCTCCCATGATTCGCAAGCATTCTCCGCCTCTGTTGGCTCCTTGCCGTCCCACCAGGGCTTGTAACGACCCTGGTGCTTGGTCAGGTGGGTGACAACGCTTGCACGCACATTCCTGGCTGTTTTTCCGCCCAAACTTTGAGCAAGGGCTTCAAAAAGACAGTTGCCGTCAGCAGGGATGCTTTTCACCTTCATATTGTGAGGGGGCTTGGGTTCCCCCGCAACACGCTTGGCCGGAGGACTCTTTTCAGGAGTACTGACAGTTCTTTTTGCCCCAGCGGGTTCTCCAGCATTGTCCATCTTTGCGTCCGACTTGTCCTCGTCCAAATTCTCAGCAGGAACCTTCTCAGCCCCTGCAATAGTCACTGGCTTTTTGACTGGCGTTCCCATGTAGAAAGATTTGCGAGGAGCAGGCGTGGCAATCGCCTGCCATGCATGGCTCTGGTTATAACTGACCCTTCCATTGCTAGCCAGTTTCATGGTATGTGTTCTCTGCCGTCTTTGTCTTGGAGCTTCAACAACTACAATGACTTTTTCGCCAGCCTGAATTTCAATGAAATCCATATCCTTTTGAGCATTGGCCTGCACCCACCATTCCACTTGTTTGCCCACAGTTTTCCGGGACAACACCTTGAGTTCAGTCAGGCCAGCACGTGTAAGTTCCTGAGTCAAGGTACTAGCCGCCCAATCTCGCGGAACACCAGTGACGCGCCAAGCTCTGGCCTTAGGAGGAGGCTCGGCGCTCCTGGGCTTACGTACTCCCAGTCCATTCCATCCCCGGGCAATGCCCAGGTCACCAGCCATGGACTGAACCTTCTGCAAGTAGCTGGGCCCATCAAGTTCCGAACTTTTCTTGACCCACTCAACATCGCAAGATTCAATCACGGAGTTGTTCCATTGCAAAGGCTCCACAAACCAGGTACTTTTGCCTGAGCAGCCTAGAAGAGCTTTGGCAGCACTTCGCTCAATGCGTAAAAGGCCAGTGATCACTGGCTTGCCTCCGCCTTTCATGCTTTCTTGCTGAAACGCCCACATATCAAAGACTTTGTCCGCAACATGCTCTGGAACATGCCGATGCAACCAAGCCTGCGCGTTTGCCTTTGGCTTGGCCTGGATGCTCTGCCACTCGTTGTTTTGCAAATATTTTGCATCAACACTTAATCTCACTACAACAGTTTCAGGCTGCACTGCAGGAGCCGCTGACACAACGGCAGCTCCTCACCGAAGCGAAGTAGTTAAGACGCCATAGTATGCCATCTGCGAGAATCAAGTTCCCATACTTCTCCAAGCAAAACACAAAAGAAGCGAAACCTGCCTGAAAAAAGAAGTAAACACAGTGCGCCAGCTAGCATTCCGCAAGGAATGTTTGTTGATCAAGTACGACTTGCCAAAAAGGTAAAGTCCGTAGCCGCTGCAGACGCCAAACTGCTGCAGCCCAAGCCACGGCTCGCTGATGTCGCTGCACAGCCGCAGCGATCATGGAGCGTGAGTCACGCAACACCTCACCTGCCTGAGCATCGGCTGTCGCATTGAGAACGCGGCAGAGATGAACATCAATCCAACCATCTGGTGGTGTCCAGTCAGGCACCTTGTTGTGAGAAGGGATCCAAATGCAAACAGTGCCCTGAATCAATAAGCCGCTGATCCGCTGCCAGAAAAGCGGCAAGTCACCCTCCCAACGGCCAGTGCTAATGCCTCGCTGAAGCCGCCGCACCAAAGCCTGATTGTCAATCAAGAGCATCACCGGTCTGTTAGCTGCAGAAGAGGCTAAACAGCTTGCAGAAGAGCAGCACGCTCACCTGCAGCAGGTGTTTGCTCAAAACCAGTCACGGCACCTTGAACAGTGGTGCCTGAAAGTGTCGAAACCGCCCAGCTAGCTCTTTGCCATCGATCACAGGAAGTAGCTATGATACAACTGCCGTCCAAACCCAAGGTGGGTCGCTGAAGAGGATCGAATTGCTGAATAAAAGTAACCAAAGCAGGATCTGCAACCATGTTGGAAAAAGGCAACACAGGAGGAGCATCCACAAGTGGAACCAGCAAACGACGTTCAGTAGCGCTCCTGAACTCACCATCCCATGGCTGCGCTTGGCAGTGAAAAGTGAGATGTTCTCGATCAGGAGACCGCAATCCACATTCACAACTCAAAGCAGAACCAAAGCGCTCTGTGACCCTGCCATCCACTGCAGCACCAGTCAAAACCCTGCGACTGTAGTAATCCATGCCTAAAGCTGCATTTGCCTGAAAAAGGAAAACCGGCTCCTTGCCGTTTGGCCATCGACCATCCGTTTTGGTGTCTTTAGTCCACAAACCAACGAGCCATGAATGGATAGCGGCTTTTTGCAAGCTTTTCAAAGACATCCACCCAGGTTTCAAAATCCCAGCAGGCGTGTGCCACAGGCCATCGTCAAGTCGCCATTTCCAATCTTTGAGCACTGCTTTCCAGCGAGGAGCAGGCGAGGTAGCTGCAGGCAACCCTTGGGCACGGCGGCATTGCCGATTCCATTCCGCCCGGGCGGCGGTGAACTGGAGCGCAAACATCGGATGTAGTCTTGCAGAACCCAAAGAATTCCAAAAGAGCAGCCGGCTCCTACCTGGAGGAGCCCTTCGACCCCAAAGTGCAGTTTCGATCATAGATGTCCATGTTCGAATGGTTCTTGCACTGAAGTGATGAAAAGCACCGGACCAAGCAAATAAAGATATCACCAACTTATGCACCAATGCAATGCGAGTGCCTAAGTGCTGTGCTGCCAAACGAATTTTGAGACATCGTCGCTGAATGTTGTCACTGACAATATCCGTATCAACACAAGAACTGGGGCGTGACAAATTGTATTGAATGCCAAGCAGTGTGAAAGTATCCGCAGGTACACCTACTAAATCTTTCTTCTTGCGCACCTTGGCAACCAGATGCGGTTTGGTGGCGAAGCTAGCCAATTTGTCAGGGTGAAGTTCGAAGCCGAGAATAGCATCGGCTTGCGCTCCCGCAGTCATGGCGTTGATGACCACTTCAAAACTTTGACAACCTTGTTTCCACATGGTGCGATCGTCCAAATAAATAGCCAAAGAAATCCTTGGTTCCTGCCGTTTGACAAACCTCACCCAAACGGTCATCAAAGCGTTCAGTAGCGCAGGGCTGGCTGGACAGCCTTGCAACAAACCCCGTTGAGCAAAAACCGGATGAGGGTGATAAGAACCTTGCCAAGCAAACCAACGACGCTGTTCACTGTAAAAATCAGCGAGTAAATCACAAATTGATGAGGGAGCACCGAACCATCGCCACACTTTAATGGCTGTCTGAGGGCAAACTGAATCAAAACACTTGCGAACATCAGCTTTGCACCCGACCAAATCGACACGAGACTGCTTTGCCGTGCTGACAGCTTCGTAGAAACGTTCATGGACTTCCATGATGCCCTTGCCTGGTAGACCACCAAAAAGTTCGGGCGAAGCCCATTCAGCAATCCAAGGCTGTAATTTTTTCAGAGTGGCACTCATGCAAATACGCCACAGGACAGTGACAATGGCTAAAGGGCGCATGCCACCAGTAGCTTTTGGTAACAAAGCAATTCTAACATCTTTCCACATCGCAGGAACACAGCCATGTCGCAAGCAAGCATCCCAAAGAGCACCGACCTGATCCCAAAAAGCAATGGGAAGATTGCACAAATGGAGAGCTGTCCAGGCATCCATGCCCGGAGCCTTGTCCTTCGCTTTGAGCGCAATCCGAGCCAATTCAGAACCACTAACCTGAATACAGTGATCCGGCAATGGATCGCTTGCAGAGCCAATCTGAGAGTACAACTGGTCCCCCAGATTCAAATTCGGAAGCGACCCTGGATTCCAATACCTCTCCCAATCCAATGCTGCGCACTTGGCCCTATCTGCAGGTAGAATGGGGCCATCAAAACTTGCAGTAGGGCTGGCGGGCGGCACCTGTTTGACCCACCTGCCTAGTTTGGTGGCATTTTCCTGCACGCTGTCCTTCCACGCCTCCAAGCGTAACTTGGACGCTGCTGTAGCTTCTGCATTTGCCAATTCTAGCACTGCACTAACCAACCTGGGGTCATCCAAAGAGAAAAAAGCCAAAGAATGATGTAAATGAGGGCCATCACGAACCAACTTCTTCTCCAACTCTGGCAACGGGGCCTTTTGGTACTCCACCACTCTTCGTGCGAAGCGTCTGAGCTTGCGCTCTTTCACTGTTTGCAAAGAAGGCGCTTTTGAAGACGGAGGACTGGCAATTTGCTGCGGGCCCTGGCGCATAGCACGACCAGTTTTGCCACGTGCGAGAAGAAGAGATTCTGCGCAGTTGCTAAGTAAGGTCCAAGCAGAGTCCACGTTGCCTGTACTCAATGCATTTCCAAAATCGTCACATACTTCTTCCCAAGCACTTAGCCAAGAAGCTTCAGCAAGCTTTTCAGAATGCAAAGGGGCACCAACTGGGAGAGTCCACGGTGTGGATAATGAACCAGGCACATGCAAGTTGTAAACCACCGCGTCATGGTCAGCCACGCCAAGATGTTGCTCCCTACCAGTAATAATTAACCGAGGAGTGCACAAGCCATAGTCAATGACCACACCTGTATAAACACCTGCAGCAGTTCGATGTGTACCACCTAAAACACGATCTCCGCAAACCAGCTCATCACAGGACCGCCACTGTCCAGTAGCCAAAACGTTAGAAATTGGCCAACAATGAATTTCCAAATTGAAGTCACCCATGATCACTGTATCTTCACCACAAGTAGCAACAAACTCGAACAGCGCACCCAGCGCACGGCTGGCAGCTGTGCGATCAGAAGCATGTAAGTAAACATTGATGAGAATCAACGGCCTTTGCTGAGGTCTATAGAGTTTGACGGCCATGGATCTTTCCACAGACACCATGTCGACAGGAAGGGCCAAGGCCTCAGCAGGCCATTTTGTTAGAACCAATGTACCACCTTCCACTACATTTTTCGAATTTCTTCCTTGAGGGCCAGGAAAAAGTTGCCACCCGCGTGCCTTGACGGCACGAGTCACAGCATTCCAGCTGTGATTGTTAACTCTAGTTTCTTGAAGACACAGAACATGTAAATTCTGGAGCTGAGCAAAGTCAAGCACACCACCCAAGCGGCCTCCCAAGGACCGTACATTCATAGTCCCCAACCGCATAGTGCTGTCAGAGCCCGTCATGGGTTCTGATCCACAGCGCCATCCTGCTGCAATCCCAAAATGTCCAAAGCTCGCGAAGCAGCTCGCTGTCTGGCACTTGGAGCCTGAGCCGCAAGAGGCACCAAAATATCCCTCTGGCCCTTTCGAAACTTAGTCCAAACCATTTTACGAGGACACTGACTTCCTGTAAGCCGTCTGATGTTGTTGACACAACGCTTGCAATGCACACAAGCAAAACGCACCGTAAAATTGGCAGGCCACACAATGGCCTCAATCTGATGCGTGCTGTCTGCTGCAGTATCAGTGGTGCGAACTGCTCCAGAGTCGATGATTTCCAAAACTGTGCGGGCACCCTTCTTGAGGTCATCGCTGATGTCTGCATTTTTGAGGCACGCACGCAATCTTTCCACCAACTGCTTTCGTTTGGGCCCTTTGCTGGAAGCATACTGTTCACAAGCAATCTTTGCCAAACGCTTCGCTGTCAAAGCCATACTGCCACAAGTTTTGCAAATGACGTAAGACATTCCAACTCTTTTCTGTTTGCCATTTCCTGTGGCTGGAATGGTAACGAAAGTGGGGTCATGTGCTCCAGCATCGCCACGCTTGAAGCCAAGCAACCTTCGAGCCACTGCAGCTGCACGCACCTGGCGCGTGGCTTTGCTAGCATTCTCCCGTCTGAAGCTGCTGTCCTTGTGGAAGAGCTTGGCATCCGCCTGAGGATGTTTGTCTTCCCTATGCTTGCGGATGACGCTGTACACTTGGCCAGGTTTGAGGTTGTGATCAGCGGACAAGCCAAGTTTGCAAACAGGACACTTCCAGCTATAGACTCCTCCCTTCTTGACCGCAGACAGCGCAGGCAACGTGTTTTTGAAGCCGATTTTCAACTGTTCCTTCTCATCGGGATGCCAAGCATTGATATGAGCTCTCTTCTTGTCAACCCATCCTTTGCACACCCCAGTGGAAAAGTCACACAAAGGGCATGTCCACTCAGTACGCTTAGTGCGTCTAGACGAAGCACTGGCTGCGTCTTGTCCTTCACTGGCTGCACGTGGCGTGCACGGACCCCGACCCGAACTAGCAGCCGCAGGGGAAGAAGAATTCTTGCGCTGCTCTGACAAAGAAGAAGCGGGCGCGGGGCTAGCACACCTTCCACGTTTCTTGCTGCTATGAACCAGTGACGGCAAAGCTGACAATCTGGTGGCACCAACTGAAGTAGCGCCACTTTCCGATCCTCCACCTCTGTTGCCCTGCATTGGACCATTTGCAGCCTGAGTCAAAACTTCAGGCGGGAAAGCACCTTCAAGTCGTTCATAGTGCTTTGAACGAAACCACAAAGCGATGGGAGCACCACCCTTGCCACGACCATTGTAAATCTCCGGAACACCACGAGGCTGGAAGACAATGATCGGGCGATCGTAGTGCACAGCCGCAGCAGAAACTTCAAGAGCACTGCCCCAAGCACCAATCTTTGAGAGCATGGTGAGATAGCTCTCCCATGATTCGCAAGCATTCTCCGCCTCTGTTGGCTCCTTGCCGTCCCACCAGGGCTTGTAACGACCCTGGTGCTTGGTCAGGTGGGTGACAACGCTTGCACGCACATTCCTGGCTGTTTTTCCGCCCAAACTTTGAGCAAGGGCTTCAAAAAGACAGTTGCCGTCAGCAGGGATGCTTTTCACCTTCATATTGTGAGGGGGCTTGGGTTCCCCCGCAACACGCTTGGCCGGAGGACTCTTTTCAGGAGTACTGACAGTTCTTTTTGCCCCAGCGGGTTCTCCAGCATTGTCCATCTTTGCGTCCGACTTGTCCTCATCCAAATTCTCAGTAGGAACCTTCTCAGCCCCTGCAATAGTCACTGGCTTTTTGACTGGCGTTCCCATGTAGAAAGATTTGCGAGGAGCAGGCGTGGCAATCGCCTGCCATGCATGGCTCTGGTTATAACTGACCCTTCCATTGCTAGCCAGTTTCATGGTATGTGTTCTCTGCCGTCTTTGTCTTGGAGCTTCAACAGCTACAATGACTTTTTCGCCAGCCTGCATTTCAATGAAATCCATATCCTTTTGGGCATTGGCCTGCACCCACCATTCCACTTGTTTGCCCACAGTTTTCCGGGACAACACCTTGAGTTCAGTCAGGCCAGCACGTGTAAGTTCCTGAGTCAAGGTACTAGCCGCCCAATCTCGCGGAACACCAGTGACGCGCCAAGCTCTGGCCTTAGGAGGAGGCTCGGCGCTCCTGGGCTTACGTACTCCCAGTCCATTCCATCCCCGGGCAATGCCCAGGTCACCAGCCATGGACTGAACCTTCTGCAAGTAGCTGGGCCCATCAAGTTCCGAACTTTTCTTGACCCACTCAACATCGCAAGATTCAATCACGGAGTTGTTCCATTGCAAAGGCTCCACAAACCAGGTACTTTTGCCTGAGCAGCCTAGAAGAGCTTTGGCAGCACTACGCTCAATGCGTAAAAGGCCAGTGATCACTGGCTTGCCTCCGCCTTTCATGCTTTCTTGCTGAAACGCCCACATATCAAAGACTTTGTCCGCAACATGCTCTGGAACATGCCGATGCAACCAAGCCTGCGCGTTTGCCTTTGGCTTGGCCTGGATGCTCTGCCACTCGTTGTTTTGCAAATATTTTGCATCAACACTTAATCTCACTACAACAGTTTCAGGCTGCACTGCAGGAGCCGCTGACACAACGGCAGCTCTCTTGAGTGATGGCCCTTGGCCTTGAAGTGGGATCACAAACGCCTGCCTGGGCTGCACCTTGCCCGAGATCTTTCCTGGCACCATCCGCAAAGGTCGATCCTCCTCAGTCTGCTTGGCCTCTTTCGGCGCTAGCATCACAGCTGTGATGTTGAGCTCTCTTTTGATATCAGGGGAATCGCCTTTCAGCAAAACCTGCAACTCCTCAAGTTGCTCTTCCGAGTTCACTTGCACTGTAGCTGAAATATTTCCAGGCTTATCCAGTGCGACACAAAAGTCATCAAAGCCCAAAATGGGCCCCGTCCAGTCTGACTGACGCAGGCTCCACACCGGCTTAAACGCAGTGTTGGCTCGAACCACTTCAGCAAAGGTCTTGGGCGTTTTGTGGGGCTGCTGCTCTGTGTGTGGCTGTTTTTGGACGTCCGCCTTTTGCTTAGGATGTGGTTTCGAAGTATTCTGCGGAGGCTGAGTAGGAGGAGAAGAAGGGTAAAAACCACCCCCTTGGCCGTAATCCCCCAGACCACCATCACCGCCCTGTTTATTTTTGTTCTTGTTCTTAATCTTCTTGGGTTTGGCACACCCGCCATGGCCCATCATAGCACTGAGCTGTTGAAGCAAATTCCCACCGCCACCCCCGAGTCCCAACAATTGGAAAAGCTGAGAGAGTAGTTTGAGAATCTCACCTGCTTGTTGCAAATTGAAGCCATTTGCTTGGTTATTGCTTTGTTTCTGTTTCCTTTTGCGAGCTGTTGCTCTGCTTCCTGCACCATTGCCATGCATGGCATGCATCAATGCGTTCCGCTCTTTTGAAGACACAGCCCAAATCTTCTGAAGCAAATCGAAACTTGCAAGCACCACATCTGAACAATTCGTTTCTAAGCACTGCCAAGGCCCATCAGCAATGCATAGACCCGCAGCCACCGCGCGGAGGTTGTCCAGATAGCTGCCGAAAGGCGTTCTTGTTGTTGTTGTAAGCGGACGTCAACCTGCTCCTCACCGAAGTGAAGTAGTTAAGACGCCATAGTATGCCATCTGCGAGAATCAAGTTCCCATACTTCTCCAAGCAAAACTCAAAGGAAGCGAAACCTGCCTGAAATAAAAAAGAAGTAAACACAGTGCGCCAGCTAGCATTCCGCATGGAATGTTTGTTGATCAAGTACGACTTGCCAAAAAGGTAAAGTCCGTAGCCTCTGCAGACGCCAAACTGCTGCAGCCCAAGCCACGGCTCGCTGATGTCGCTGCACAGCCGCAGCGATCATGGAGCGTGAGTCACGCAACACCTCACCTGCCTGAGCATCGGCTGTCGCATTGAGAACGCGGCAGAGATGAACATCAATCCAACCATCTGGTGGTGTCCAGTCAGGCACCTTGTTGTGAGAAGGGATCCAAGTGCAAACAGTGCCCTGAATCAATAAGCCGCTGATCCGCTGCCAGAAAAGCGGCAAGTCACCCTCCCAACGGCCAGTGCTAATGCCTCGCTGAAGCCGCCGCACCAAAGCCTGATTGTCAATCAAGAGCATCACCGGTCTGTTAGCTGCAGAAGAGGCTAAACAAGCTTGCAGAAGAGCAGCACGCTCACCTGCAGCAGGTGTTTGCTCAAAACCAGTCACGGCACCTTGAACAGTGGTGCCTGAAAGTGTCGAAACCGCCCAGCTAGCTCTTTGCCATCGATCACAGGAAGTAGCTATGATACAACTGCCGTCCAAACCCAAGGTGGGTCGCTGAAGAGGATCGAATTGCTGAATAAAAGTAACCAAAGCAGGATCTGCAACCATGTTGGAAAAAGGCAACACAGGAGGAGCATCCACAAGTGGAACCAGCAAACGACGTTCAGTAGCGCTCCTGAACTCACCATCCCATGGCTGCGCTTGGCAGTGAAAAGTGAGATGTTCTCGATCAGGAGACCGCAATCCACATTCACAACTCAAAGCAGAACCAAAGCGCTCTGTGACCCTGCCATCCACTGCAGCACCAGTCAAAACCCTGCGACTGTAGTAATCCATGCCTAAAGCTGCATTTGCCTGAAAAAGGAAAACCGGCTCCTTGCCGTTTGGCCATCGACCATCCGTTTTGGTGTCTTTAGTCCACAAACCAACGAGCCATGAATGGATAGCGGCTTTTTGCAAGCTTTTCAAAGACATCCACCCAGGTTTCAAAATCCCAGCAGGCGTGTGCCACAGGCCATCGTCAAGTCGCCATTTCCAATCTTTGAGCACTGCTTTCCAGCGAGGAGCAGGCGAGGTAGCTGCAGGCAACCCTTGGGCACGGCGGCATTGCCGATTCCATTCCGCCCGGGCGGCGGTGAACTGGAGCGCAAACATCGGATGTAGTCTTGCAGAACCCAAAGAATTCCAAAAGAGCAGCCGGCTCCTACCTGGAGGAGCCCTTCGACCCCAAAGTGCAGTTTCGATCATAGATGTCCATGTTCGAATGGTTCTTGCACTGAAGTGATGAAAAGCACCGGACCAAGCAAATAAAGATATCACCAACTTATGCACCAATGCAATGCGAGTGCCTAAGTGCTGTGCTGCCAAACGAATTTTGAGACATCGTCGCTGAATGTTGTCACTGACAATATCCGCATCAACACAAGAACTGGGGCGTGACAAATTGTATTGAATGCCAAGCAGTGTGAAAGTATCCGCAGGTACACCTACTAAATCTTTCTTCTTGCGCACCTTGGCAACCAGATGCGGTTTGGTGGCGAAGCTAGCCAATTTGTCAGGGTGAAGTTCGAAGCCGAGAATAGCATCGGCTTGCGCTCCCGCAGTCATGGCGTTGATGACCACTTCAAAACTTTGACAACCTTGTTTCCACATGGTGCGATCGTCCAAATAAATAGCCAAAGAAATCCTTGGTTCCTGCCGTTTGACAAACCTCACCCAAACTGTCATCAAAGCGTTCAGTAGCGCAGGGCTGGCTGGACAGCCTTGCAACAAACCCCGTTGAGCAATAACCGGATGAGGGTGATAAGAACCTTGCCAAGCAAACCAACGACGCTGTTCACTGTAAAAATCAGCGAGTAAATCACAAATTGATGAGGGAGCACCGAACCATCGCCACACTTTAATGGCTGTCTGAGGGCAAACTGAATCAAAACACTTGCGAACATCAGCTTTGCACCCGACCAAATCGACACGAGACTGCTTTGCCGTGCTGACAGCTTCGTAGAAACGTTCATGGACTTCCATGATGCCCTTGCCTGGTAGACCACCAAAAAGTTCGGGCGAAGCCCATTCAGCAATCCAAGGCTGTAATTTTTTCAGAGTGGCACTCATGCAAATACGCCACAGGACAGTGACAATGGCTAAAGGGCGCATGCCACCAGTAGCTTTTGGTAACAAAGCAATTCTAACATCTTTCCACATCGCAGGAACACAGCCATGTCGCAAGCAAGCATCCCAAAGAGCACCGACCTGATCCCAAAAAGCAATGGGAAGATTGCACAAATGGAGAGCTGTCCAGGCATCCATGCCCGGAGCCTTGTCCTTCGCTTTGAGCGCAATCCGAACCAATTCAGAACCACTAACCTGAATACAGTCATCCGGCAATGGATCGCTTGCAGAGCCAATCTGAGAGTACAACTGGTCCCCCAGATTCAAATTCGGAAGCGACCCTGGATTCCAATACCTCTCCCAATCCAATGCTGCGCACTTGGCCCTATCTGCAGGTAGAATGGGGCCATCAAAACTTGCAGTAGGACTGGCGGGCGGCACCTGTTTGACCCACCTGCCTAGTTTGGTGGCATTTTCCTGCACGCTGTCCTTCCACGCCTCCAAGCGTAACTTGGACGCTGCTGTAGCTTCTGCATTTGCCAATTCTAGCACTGCACTAACCAACCTGGGGTCATCCAAAGAGAAAAAAGCCAAAGAATGATGTAAATGAGGGCCATCACGAACCAACTTCTTCTCCAACTCTGGCAACGGGGCCTTTTGGTACTCCACCACTCTTCGTGCGAAGCGTCTGAGCTTGCGCTCTTTCACTGTTTGCAAAGAAGGCGCTTTTGAAGACGGAGGACTGGCAATTTGCTGCGGGCCCTGGCGCATAGCACGACCAGTTTTGCCACGTGCGAGAAGAAGAGATTCTGCGCAGTTGCTAAGTAAGGTCCAAGCAGAGTCCACGTTGCCTGTACTCAATGCATTTCCAAAATCGTCACATACTTCTTCCCAAGCACTTAGCCAAGAAGCTTCAGCAACCTTTTCAGAATGCAAAGGGGCACCAACTGGGAGAGTCCACGGTGTGGATAATGAACCAGGCACATGCAAGTTGTAAACCACCGCGTCATGGTCAGCCACGCCAAGATGTTGCTCCCTACCAGTAATAATTAACCGAGGAGTGCACAAGCCATAGTCAATGACCACACCTGTATAAACACCTGCAGCAGTTCGATGTGTACCACCTAAAACACGATCTCCGCAAACCAGCTCATCACAGGACCGCCACTGTCCAGTAGCCAAAACGTTAGAAATTGGCCAACAATGAATTTCCAAATTGAAGTCACCCATGATCACTGTATCTTCACCACAAGCAGCAACAAACTCGAACAGCGCACCCAGCGCACGGCTGGCAGCTGTGCGATCAGAAGCATGTAAGTAAACATTGATGAGAATCAACGGCCTTTGCTGAGGTCTATAGAGTTTGACGGCCATGGATCTTTCCACAGACACCATGTCGACAGGAAGGGCCAAGGCCTCAGCAGGCCACTTTGTTAGAACCAATGTACCACCTTCCACTACATTTTTCGAATTTCTTCCTTGAGGGCCAGGAAAAAGTTGCCACCCGCGTGCCTTGACGGCACGAGTCACAGCATTCCAGCTGTGATTGTTAACTCTAGTTTCTTGAAGACACAGAACATGTAAATTCTGGAGCTGAGCAAAGTCAAGCACACCACCCAAGCGGCCTCCCAAGGACCGTACATTCATAGTCCCCAACCGCATAGTGCTGTCAGAGCCCGTCATGGGTTCTGATCCACAGCGCCATCCTGCTGCAATCCCAAAATGTCCAAAGCTCGCGAAGCAGCTCGCTGTCTGGCACTTGGAGCCTGAGCCGCAAGAGGCACCAAAATATCCCTCTGGCCCTTTCGAAACTTAGTCCAAACCATTTTACGAGGACACTGACTTCCTGTAAGCCGTCTGATGTTGTTGACACAACGCTTGCAATGCACACAAGCAAAACGCACCGTAAAATTGGCAGGCCACACAATGGCCTCAATCTGATGCGTGCTGTCTGCTGCAGTATCAGTGGTGCGAACTGCTCCAGAGTCGATGATTTCCAAAACTGTGCGGGCACCCTTCTTGAGGTCATCGCTGATGTCTGCATTTTTGAGGCACGCACGCAATCTTTCCACCAACTGCTTTCGTTTGGGCCCTTTGCTGGAAGCATACTGTTCACAAGCAATCTTTGCCAAACGCTTCGCTGTCAAAGCCATACTGCCACAAGTTTTGCAAATGACGTAAGACATTCCAACTCTTTTCTGTTTGCCATTTCCTGTGGCTGGAATGGTAACGAAAGTGGGGTCATGTGCTCCAGCATCGCCACGCTTGAAGCCAAGCAACCTTCGAGCCACTGCAGCTGCACGCACCTGGCGCGTGGCTTTGCTAGCATTCTCCCGTCTGAAGCTGCTGTCCTTGTGGAAGAGCTTGGCATCCGCCTGAGGATGTTTGTCTTCCCTATGCTTGCGGATGACGCTGTACACTTGGCCAGGTTTGAGGTTGTGATCAGCGGACAAGCCAAGTTTGCAAACAGGACACTTCCAGCTATAGACTCCTCCCTTCTTGACCGCAGACAGCGCAGGCAACGTGTTTTTGAAGCCGATTTTCAACTGTTCCTTCTCATCGGGATGCCAAGCATTGATATGAGCTCTCTTCTTGTCAACCCATCCTTTGCACACCCCAGTGGAAAAGTCACACAAAGGGCATGTCCACTCAGTACGCTTAGTGCGTCTGGACGAAGCACTGGCTGCGTCTTGTCCTTCACTGGCTGCACGTGGCGTGCACGGACCCCGACCCGAAGTAGCAGCCGCAGGGGAAGAAGAATTCTTGCGCTGCTCTGACAAAGTAGAGGCGGGCGCGGGGCTAGCACACCTTCCACGTTTATTGTTGCTATGAACCAGTGACGGCAAAGCTGACAATCTGGTGGCACCAACTGAAGTAGCGCCACATTCCGATCCTCCACCTCTGTTGCCCTGCATTGGACCATTTGCGGCCTGAGTCAAAACTTCAGGAGGGAAAGCACCTTCAAGTCGTTCATAGTGCTTTGAACGAAACCACAAAGCGATGGGAGCACCACCCTTGCCACGACCATTGTAAATCTCCGGAACCCCACGAGGCTGGAAGACAATGATCGGGCGATCGTAGTGCACAGCCGCAGCAGAAACTTCAAGAGCACTGCCCCAAGCACCAATCTTTGAGAGCATGGTGAGATAGCTCTCCCATGATTCGCAAGCATTCTCCGCCTCTGTTGGCTCCTTGCCGTCCCACCAGGGCTTGTAACGACCCTGGTGCTTGGTCAGGTGGGTGACAACGCTTGCACGCACATTTCTGGCTGTTTTTCCGCCCAAACTTTGAGCAAGGGCTTCAAAAAGACAGTTGCCGTCAGCAGGGATGCTTTTCACCTTCATATTGTGAGGGGGCTTGGGTTCCCCCGCAACACGCTTGGCCGGAGGACTCTTTTCAGGAGTACTGACAGTTCTTTTTGCCCCAGCGGGTTCTCCAGCATTGTCCATCTTTGCGTCCGACTTGTCCTCGTCCAAATTCTCAGTAGGAACCTTCTCAGCCCCTGCAATAGTCACTGGCTTTTTGACTGGCGTTCCCATGTAGAAAGATCTGCGAGGAGCAGGCGTGGCAATCGCCTGCCATGCATGGCTTTGGTTATAACTGACCCTTCCATTGCTTGCCAGTTTCATGGTATGTGTTCTCTGACGTCTTTGTCTTGGAGCTTCAACAGCTACAATGACTTTTTCGCCAGCCTGAATTTCAATGAAATCCAGATCCTTTTGAGCATTGGCCTGCACCCACCATTCCACTTGTTTGCCCACAGTTTTCCGGGACAACACCTTGGGTTCAGTCAGGCCAGCACGTGTAAGTTCCTGAGTCAAGGTACTAGCCGCCCAATCTCGCGGAACACCAGTGACGCGCCAAGCTCTGGCCTTAGGAGGAGGTTCGGCGCTCCTGGGCTTACATACTCCCAGTCCATTCCATCCCCGGGCAATGCCCAGGTCACCAGCCATGGACTGAACCTTCTGCAAGTAGCTGGGCCCATCAAGTTCCGAACTTTTCTTGACCCACTCAACATCGCAAGATTCAATCACGGAGTTGTTCCATTGCAAAGGCTCCACAAACCAGGTACTTTTGCCTGAGCAGCCTAGAAGAGCTTTGGCAGCACTTCGCTCAATGCGTAAAAGGCCAGTGATCACTGGCTTGCCTCCGCCTTTCATGCTTTCTTGCTGAACTGCCGCATCAACTCGAAAGGCGTTCCAGCTGAATCCAGCACCAAAAGAACTCCCTCAGACATCTGCATAGCTCTGTAGAATGAAGTGCTGCGTGGATTGCTTTTGATATCCTCTTCCACGCAGTGCTGGTTATTGGCATATGCACAGACCCAATAGAATGTACTGCTTGAGAGTTCTCGCACCAGAGCATGCTGCTCCAAGCAGGCCAGAAACTTACAAACAGGCTCCTAACAGATCTGCCCACACAAAATTGGACGTGCTTCAAAGCAATAGATTGACTTTCATCTATCATTACGCTGGATGTTCATTTCTTTTTGATACAGCATCCTATTGAGGTTCCGAAATGAACAAGTCCAAAACTCAACCAAGGCTTCTAGGGGAATGTGAATTATTAGCGGAAAAAGATCAGGGTTCAGATAAGGGGGGAGGAGTTGTGCAGAGGACTTTGATAGGTACAAGACACAAAGCATACAAGTAGGGTGCGCAACTACCAAATTCGATGCATGGTTCATGGTACCTTTTTGCAGCTACAAAATACAGAACACAACTTAATTTGACTCGGAAAATAATTCAAAATATGCACTATACAGAAACCAATGCATCTGAAGTTGAAAAATAGTTGAGAATCGGAAATGCCAACATGAATTTTCCCAATAACATTTTGTAGTTGGGCCTATGCCATCCAAAGTTCCGACCAACATAATTTCAGTAATTAAACATTTTGGGGGTGACGTCGTGACGTCGAACTAAATCGTACATATTTTATTGATGTTTCAACTTCCTCAACATAGTATATACAAAATGCACATGAGATTTCATGTTGGATGCTTCACCTATTCAACTTGTACAACTACAAAATGCAAATGATATTTTGTGTTGGATGCTTCAACTAACTCAACATATACAACTACAAAATACAAATGAGGATTTGAAAGGAAACAACCACAAAATGAATGCAAATACAAAAAGGTTGGCCCAACTCCATTTTTTTGTACAAAACGACCCCTGGCTGGCAATCTGTACTGTAGCCCAAGTCCTCCCCTTTATGTAGCTGTTATTTGATCCCGGATGGAAAAGAAACTTGTTGCTGACAGACAATGCAATAGCACGGTCTCAAACAACCTTGAGAGTTTGCCTATCCAAGGCTCGATCCAAGCATGTGACACAAACCAGTGAGGTCTCTGCACTTGAATCGCCATGATCTCAACCATGCTGCAGCCCTTTTTCGCATAGCCGTCCTGGGATTCTACATAATGTTGCCAATTAAAAAAGAAAAACGGTAGATTCTTCAAATTGGAAAATGTTGTCACATCATCAACAAATCCAGGCTTCGGTGGCTGGTTTGATGATCCAGTGATTCGCATCATACAGGTTGAAGGTCTCAAACTGCAGCCTTGTCCCACGCTGTTCTCCGAAAGTCTCGCACCATCTGTCAGCCATCTTGGAGATGAAAACAACGATCTTCGCCAATTGCTCGCGAGTGATCCCTCGCTCTGCAGTATCTTCAATGCGGAAAGGCTCCTTCGACGGGTCCACCAACAATTGCAGCAAATGAAATTGGAATGGAGTTCTACCCTCAAAAGGTGCAATCATGGGAATCATGGGCCTGCAATCTCTGAATTTCAAACGATTGACTTTTAAATACGGTTTCTCTTTATTCGATTTGATCCTATTGGTTATATTGCCTTTCTTTCACATGGTCTCAAGGATATGCCGCTGAAGTTTCTCTTTATTCTATCGACAACAGAGCCTTTGCTTCACATGTTCTCAATGCACAAAGGCGCCTGTTCAGTGGCCGACTGTTCCCCCACCTATCAAGTAGATCTCACAAACCACCAGTTCAAAATGCGTTTAAACCACTGAATCCCAAAACAAAAAATGAATCGGTCCATCACACTGCTGCACTTGTTGCAATTGGTACTTGGGAGCAGGCGGAGGCGGACGAAAGGTAGTGTAGTGGGAGAGGAGTGGTGTCAAAATGCTGCGCCCCTAAGATGATACACCAAAAACGTTTTTGCGCAGTCTAAGATGATTTTATCCACAGCATGACTGCATGATACGGTGTCTTGTGCAGCGTGAAATGATGCACGAAAAGGGGTTTATTTTAAACCCCTTTTTAAGACCCCTTGCAGCAACTGTTATTGAGGCTGAAGCAAACCAATTATGCGGGACATCTCCCTCATGGAGAGTGTGCCTCTACTGTGGCGGACCGTGACCGCGTCACCCGTGGGAATTGAACCCTTGACCATTTTAGAGGGGGGGGCCATTGACGGTTGGCATCGATTTTGCGGCACCACTTCTTGTGCATGTAGGGAGGGTGGACTGGGTTAAGGTGTCTCATTCATGTAGCTGTAACCTGCAACTCTCTTTCTACTGGCAATACTGCATGGGATTTATCTCCGGCTCCATCGGCCTCATCGGCTCC